>OY821522.1:36548434-37124445 GCA_963682025.1 Cordilura impudica | reverse complement strand
AATGTAAAATGTAAAATGTAAAATGTAAAATGTAAAATGTAAAATGTAAAATGTAAAATGTAAAATGTAAAATGTAAAATGTAAAATGTAAAATGTAAAATGTAAAATGTAAAATGTAAAATGTAAAATGTAAAATGTAAAATGTAAAATGTAAAATGTAAAATGTAAAATGTAAAATGTAAAATGTAAAATGTAAAATGTAAAATGTAAAATGTAAAAATGTAAAATGTAAAATGTAAAATGTAAAATGTAAAATGTAAAATGTAAAATGTAAAATGTAAAATGTAAAATGTAAAATGTAAAATGTAAAATGTAAAATGTAAAATGTAAAATGTAAAATGTAAAATGTAAAATGTAAAATGTAAAATGTAAAATGTAAAATGTAAAATGTAAAATGTAAAATGTAAAATGTAAAATGTAAAATGTAAAATGTAAAATGTAAAATGTAAAATGTAAAATGTAAAATGTAAAATGTAAAATGTAAAATGTAAAATGTAAAATGTAAAATGTAAAATGTAAAATGTAAAATGTAAAATGTAAAATGTAAAATGTAAAATGTAAAATGTAAAATGTAAAATGTAAAATGTAAAATGTAAAATGTAAAATGTAAAATGTAAAATGTAAAATGTAAAATGTAAAATGTAAAATGTAAAATGTAAAATGTAAAATGTAAAATGTAAAATGTAAAATGTAAAATGTAAAATGTAAAATGTAAAATGTAAAATGTAAAATGTAAAATGTAAAATGTAAAATGTAAAATGTAAAATGTAAAATGTAAAATGTAAAATGTAAAATGTAAAATGTAAAATGTAAAATGTAAAATGTAAAATGTAAAATGTAAAATGTAAAATGTAAAATGTAAAATGTAAAATGTAAAATGTAAAATGTAAAATGTGAAATGTAAAATGAAAAATGTAAAATGTAAAATGTAAAATGTAAAATGTAAAATGTAAAATGTAAAATGTAAAATGTAAAATGTAAAATGTAAAATGTAAAATGTAAAATGTAAAATGTAAAATGTAAAATGTAAAATGTAAAATGTAAAATGTAAAATGTCAAATGTAAAATATAAAATGTAAAATGTAAAATGTAAAATGTAAAATGGAAAATGAAAAATGGAAAATGAAAAACGGAAAATGGAAAATGAAAAATGGAAAATAGAAAATGAAAAATCGAGAATGGAAAATGAAAAATGGAAAATGAAAAAAGGAAAATGGAAAATGAAAAATGGAAAGTAAAAAATTAAAAATGGAGAATGGAGAATGAAAATTGAAAAATGAAAAATGGAAAATGAAAATTGAAAATTGAAAATTGAAAATTGAAAATTGAAAATTGAAAATTGAAAATTGAAAAATGAAAAATGGAAAATTAAAATTGAAAAAAGGAAAATGGTAAGTGGAAAATGGAAAACGAGAACTAAATATGAAAAATGGAAAATGGAAAATGAAAAATGGAAAATGAAAATTGCAAAATGAAAAATGGAAAATGGAAAATGGAAAATGCAAAACGGAAAATGGAGAATGGAATTGAAAAATGAAAAATGAAAATTGAAAAATGACAAATGGAAATTGAAAATTGAAAAATTAAAAGTGAAAAATGGAAAATGGAAAATGAAAATTGAAAATTGAAAATTCAAAAATGAAAAATGAAAAATGGAAAATGAAAATTGAAAAATTAAAAATGGAAAATGGAAAATGAAATATGGAAAATATAAATTGTAAAATGAGAATTGAAAAATGGAAAATGGAAAATGAAAATTAAAACATGGAAAATGGAAAATGAGAGTTGAAAAATGGAAAATGGAAAATTGAAAAATGAAGAATGGAAAATGGAAAATGGAAAATGAAAATTGAAAAATGAAAAATGGAAAATGGAAAAAGGAAAATGAAAAATGAAAAACGAAAAATGAAAATTGAAAAATGAAAAACGGAAAATGGAAAATGAAAAATGAAAATTGAAAAATTAAAAATCGAAATTGGAAAATGAAAAATGGAAAATGGAACATGAATATTGAAAAATGATAAATGAAAAATTAAAAATGGAAAACGCAAAATGGAAAATGAAAATTGAAAAATGAAAAATTGAAAATGAAAATTGAAAAATTAAAAATTGAAAATGAAATATGGAAAATGAAAATTGAAAAATGGAAAATGCAAAATGGAAAATTTAAAATGAAAATTGAAAAATGGAAAATGGAAAATGAAAATTGAATATTGAAAATTGAAAAATTGAAAAATTGAAAATGGAAAATGAAAATTGAAAAATTAAAAATGGAAATTGGAAAATGAAAATTGAAAAATGAATAATGAAAAATGGAAAACACAAAAATTAAAAATTAAATATTAAAAATGAAAAATTAAAAATTAATTAAAAATTAAAAATTAAAAATTAAAAATTAAAAATAAAAAATTAAAAATTAAAAATTAAAAATTAAAAATTAAAAATTAAAAATTAAAAATAAAAAATTAAAAATTAAAAATTAAAAATTAAAAATTAAAAATTAAAAATTAAAAATTAAAAATTAAAAATTAAAAATTAAAAATTAAAAATTAAAAATTAAAAATTAAAAATTAAAAATTAAAAATTAAAAATTAAAAATTAAAAATTAAAAACTACAAATTAAAAATTAAAAATTAAAAATTAAAAATTAAAAATTAAAAATTAAAAATTAAAAATTAAAAATTAAAAATTAAAAATTAAAAATTAAAAATTAAAAATTAAAAATTAAAAATTAAAAATTAAAAATTAAAAATTAAAAATTAAAAATTAAAAATTAAAAATTAAAAATTAAAAAGTAAAAATTAAAAATTAAAAATTAAAAATTAAAAATTAAAAATTAAAAATTAAAAATTAAAAATTAAAAATTAAAAATTAAAAATTAAAAATTAAAAATTAAAAATTAAAAATTAAAAATTAAAAAATAAAAAATTAAAAATTAAAAATTAAAAATTAAATATTAAAAATTAAAAATTAAAAATTAAAAATTAAAAATTAAAAATTAAAAATTAGAAATTAAAAATTAAAAATTAAAAATTAAAAATTAAAAATTAAAAAATAAAAATTAAAAATTAAAAATTAAAAATTAAAAATTAAAAATTAAAAATTAAAAATTAAAAATTAAAAATTAAAAATTAAAAATTAAAAATTAAAAATTAAAAATTAAAAATTAAAAATTAAAAATTAAAAATTAAAAATTAAAAATTAAAAATTAAAAATTAAAAATTAAAAATTAAAAATTAAAAATTAAAAATTAAAAAATAAAAATTAAAAATTAAAAATTAAAAATTAAAAATTAAAAATTAAAAATTAAAAATTAAAAATTAAAAATTAAAAATTAAAAATTAAAAATTAAAAATTAAAAATTAAAAATTAAAAATTAAAAATTAAAAATTAAAAATTAAAAATTAAAAATTAAAAATTAAAAATTAAAAATTAAAAATTAAAAATTAAAAATTAAAAATTAAAAATTAAAAATTAAAAATTAAAAATTAAAAATTAAAAATTAAAAATTAAAAATTAAAAATTAAAAATTAAAAATTAAAAATTAAAAATTAAAAATTAAAAATTAAAGATTAAAAATTAAAAATTAAAAATTAAAAATTAAATATCAAAAATTAAAAATTAAAAATTAAAAATTAAAAATTAAAAATTAAAAATTAAAAATTAAAAATTAAAAATTAAAAATTAAAAATTAAAAATTAAAAATTAAAATTAAAAATTAAAAATTAAAAATTAAAAATTAAAAATTAAAAATTAAAAATTAAAAATTAAAAATTAAAATTAAAAATTAAAAATTAAAAATTAAAAATTAAAAATTAAAAATTAAAAATTAAAAATTAAAAATTAAAAATTAAAAATTAAAAATTAAAAATTAAAAATTAAAAATTAAAAATTAAAAATTAAAAATTAAAAATTAAAAATTAAAAATTAAAAATTAAAAATTAAAAATTAAAAATTAAAAATTAAAAATTAAAAATTAAAAATTAAAAATTAAAAATTAAAAATTAAAAATTAAAATTAAAAATTAAAAATTAAAAATTAAAAATTAAAAATTAAAAATTAAAAATTAAAAATTAAAAATTAAAAATTAAAAATTAAAAATTAAAAATTAAAAATTAAAAATTAAAAATTAAAAATTAAAATTTAAAAATTAAAAATTAAAAATTAAAAATTAAAAATTAAAAATTAAAAATTAAAAATTAAAAATTAAAAATTAAAAATTAAAAATTAAAAATTAAAATTAAAAATTAAAAATTAAAAATTAAAAATTAAAAATTAAAAATTAAAAATTAAAAATTAAAAATTAAAAATTAAAAATTAAAAATTAAAAATTAAAAATTAAAAATTAAAAATTAAAAATTAAAAATTAAAATTAAAAATTAAAATTAAAAATTAAAAATTAAAAATTAAAAATTAAAAATAAAAATTAAAAATTAAAAATTAAAAATTAAAAATTAAAAATTAAAAATTAAAAATTAAAAATTAAAAATTAAAAATTAAAAATTAAAAATTAAAAATTAAAAATTAAAAATTAAAAATTAAAAATTAAAAATTAAAAATTAAAAATTAAAAATTAAAAATTAAAAATTAAAAATTAAAAATTAAAAATTAAAAATTAAAAATTAAAAATTAAAAATTAAAAATTAAAAATTAAAAATTAAAAATTAAAAATTAAAAATTAAAAATTAAAAATTAAAAATTAAAAATTAAAAATTAAAAATTAAAAATTAAAAATTAAAAATTAAAAATTAAAAATTAAAAATTAAAAATTAAAAATTAAAAATTAAAAATTAAAAATTAAAAATTAAAAATTAAAAATTAAAAATTAAAAATTAAAAATTAAAAATTAAAAATTAAAAATTAAAAATTAAAAATTAAAAATTAAAAATTAAAAATTAAAAATTAAAAATTAAAAATTAAAAATTAAAAATTAAAAATTAAAAATTAAAAATTAAAAATTAAAAATTAAAAATTAAAAATTAAAAATTAAAAATTAAAAATTAAAAATTAAAAATTAAAAATTAAAAATTAAAAATTAAAAATTAAAAATTAAAAATTAAAAATTAAAAATTAAAAATTAAAAATTAAAAATTAAAAATTAAAAATTAAAAATTAAAAATTAAAAATTAAAAATTAAAAATTAAAAATTAAAAATTAAAAATTAAAAATTAAAAATTAAAAATTAAAAATTAAAAATTAAAAATTAAAAATTAAAAATTAAAAATTAAAAATTAAAAATTAAAAATTAAAAATTAAAAATTAAAAAATTAAAAATTAAAAATTAAAAATTAAAAATTAAAAATTAAAAATTAAAAATTAAAAATTAAAAATTAAAAATTAAAAATTAAAAATTAAAAATTAAAAATTAAAAATTAAAAATTAAAAATTAAAAATTAAAAATTAAAAATTAAAAATTAAAAATTAAAAATTAAAAATTAAAAATTAAAAATTAAAAATTAAAAATTAAAAATTAAAAATTAAAAATTAAAAATTAAAAATTAAAAATTAAAAATTAAAAATTAAAAATTAAAAATTAAAAATTAAAAATTAAAAATTAAAAATTAAAAATTAAAAATTAAAAATTAAAAATTAAAAATTAAAAATTAAAAATTAAAAATTAAAAATTAAAAATTAAAAATTTAAAATTAAAAATTAAAAATTAAAAATTAAAAATTAAAAATTAAAAATTAAAAATTAAAAATTAAAAATTAAAAATTAAAAATTAAAAATTAAAAATTAAAAATTAAAAATTAAAAATTAAAAATTAAAAATTAAAAATTAAAAATTAAAAATTAAAAATTAAAAATTAAAAATTAAAAATTAAAAATTAAAAATTAAAAATTAAAAATTAAAAATTAAAAATTAAAAATTAAAAATTAAAAATTAAAAATTAAAAATTAAAAATTAAAAATTAAAAACTAAAGACTCAGGTGGAGGGTATCAAAAAAATTCGGCACAGCCGAATTTAACACTTTTACTTGTTTATTTTTTATTTTTAATTTTTTATTAAAATTTTTTATTTTTCATTCTTAATTTTTTATTTTTCATTTTTCATTTTTAATTTTTCGTTTTTCATTTTAAAATTTTTATTTCTCATTTTTTATATTTCATTTTCCATTTTTGATTTTTATACCCTATACCACTATGTGGTTTGGGTATAATGACTTTGTGCTGCTGTTTGTAACAACCAAAAATATTTGACCTAGACCCATCTTTAATTATACCGATCGAATCAGAATCACTTTCTGAGTTGATTTAACAATGTCCGTCCGTCCGTCCGTCCGTCCGTCCGTCTGTCCGTCCGTCCGTCCGTCCGTCCGTCCGTCTGTCCGTCCGTCCGTCCGTCCGTCTGTGTGTCCATGTAAAGCTTGTAATCAAACTGCAGGTCGCAAATATGAATATATTTTGATGAAATTTGGTATATAAGCTTTTATCGGCCATGGGATGAACGCTATTGAAATTGGTGAGAATCGGTCCATGTTCAGACCTAGCCCCCATACAAATTACCCTATGAAATCGACATAAATTGCCATAAGATGCAAATTGTCATATAGATCTTCCTCAAATTGGGTTGGTGTGCGTTCATTACATCCACTAATGAGTAGTCCAAAAATGATACCTTTGACCCCATATAGAGATGCTTCCCGATCTTCACTTAAATCTATTAAAAAACAAAAATATTGCACTGATTCTTCTCAAATTTTGTTTGTACATATTTTTGCAAAATACAAGAGACTTTACCAAACATGATCAGGATCGGTCCATTTTTGGATCTAGTCCCTTTATAGATATAGCATCCGATATGAACTTTTTCACATCTGCAGCCAAAAAAATTAATAAAAATCCCACTCAAATTTGGTTTTTGCTTATTTTCAATGTCCAGTTAGTTGGGCCTAAGAGATAGGGTTTCTAAACGCATGGTATAGGGTATCGTATAGTCGGTCTAGACCGACTATAATTTTCCTACTTGTTTATTTTTAATTTGTTATTTTTCATTTTTTTTTAATTTTTTATTTTTCATTTTTCATTTTTTATTTATCTTTTTTATTTTTCATTTTTATCTATTTTTTTTAATTTTTAATTTTCATGTTTTAATTTTTATTTTTAATTTTTAATTTTTCATTTTTTATTTATTTTTTTTTATTTATTTATTTCAGAAAACTGCCGCAAGCCCATTGGGCCAAAATTGGCAAACCTACAGTAAACAACAGTATACAATAGTTCTTTAATATCTAAACTAATATCAACTGGCAATAGTTTATATAAAAACCCCATAAAATTCATTACACCCTATTATTTGCACAAACCTAACACTGTTCATTACTTAACCACGAAGAGTTGGTAGCTGCAGCCTGTAATAGTGGAATCTATAAATTAGATACGCACATATTTTTAAAGCTTGACAACGTTTTTGAAAAACTTCGATCCTGGAAAGGAATCACAGAATTCCACAACCGAGTTATTTTTACCCCAAAGGATCGGCTCATGTAAATGAAGGTGTGTCTGGGACAAATTAGAGTGTGCGTTCTACTAGAAGTTCCGAAATTGAATTTTTGACGCAAATATTGAGGATTGCCATGTTTCACAGTTTCAAAAAAGAATATCATCTGCCTTAAATCAACATATTGACCAAAATCGCATCCTAATACGATTTTACACAATGCAGTAACACTTTCTCTAACATGGAGGTCATAAATATAACGAACAACTCTATTGAAGCACCTTCTTAATCGTTCCATATTTCTGGCTGAAGTACATGAGTAAACTTCAATACAATACAGAAACAATGGGAGGCATAAGGCCAAGGCCACACGATGTATGACAGCTAATGGTAAATAATAGGCAACATTATAAATTCTACGCAAAGTCCAGGAAACTCTTGATATTACAAAACTCACATGTTGATCAAATGAAAGATTATTGCCAAGAATGAGACCTGGGAAACAACTTCCAGTAGCTCATTACCTAGCAATATATTTAAATTTATACTAAGGCGCTTGGAAAATAGCATTACCTTGCATTTTAAAGGATTCAACTCTAAGAAATTCTGACTGGACCATTCCACAATGTGCTGAAGATCCCTATTTATAAGATCTTCAAAATCCTGCAAATTAGATAACTCCGAAGTTGCTAAAAGCTGTATATCATCAGAATAAGTATAGCATGTTAAGAATGATAAAACTCGATATATGTCGTTAATATACAATGAAAACATTAGCGGTCCTAAAATAGTCCCCTGCGGAGTGCCCCTACTAATTTCCAAAAAGTCCGAATTCTGATCACCCGCTTTTACAAATTGACTACGATCAGATAGAAAAGACCAAATCAGCTTGCAACTATATGAACTGAAACCAAAATTATTCAAAAGTTTTTGTACCAAAACTCTGTGACTCATTGAATCAAACGCTTTGCAGAAGTCCAAAAAAATTAGCGCACATATATTGGCTCTATCCAAATTCAACCTTATAGTCTCAGTAATATCCATTGGAACCCCCGTTATATTATAACCCTTGCGAAAGCCAGATTGAAAATCACATATTAGGCCAGAATTGTTCAAATATGACAATATTTGTTTCCTAAGTAAAATTTCCAAGATTTTTCGAAAACACAGGAAGGATACTTATTGGACGAAAATCAGAAATAACCCTAGGAGATTTAATCTTAGGGATCGGGAAAATCTTGCCAATCTTCCAAATCCTAGGAACACTCGAAGTGGTAATAATTGAATTTATAAGAAATGTAAAATGCGTTGCAATTGCTGGGAATATTAAATTTAAAAACTTAAGATGAATACCATCCGGTCCAATAGCATTAGATTTTATCTGGGTCATTGCATCAAAAACTTCCATTTGAGTCACATTAATAAAGGAAAAACCATCCGCATGGGATAAAGAAATCGGGTTAAACGCAGTATTCTCCGACCGCAAACGCGACATACTAGAAAATTCATTAAATTAATCCAGGTCCATCGAGAACGGTATGCTATTATCATTAAGAACACCAACCGACCTTAACTTACTCCACAACTGTTTCTGATCACAACTACCAAAAAATCTTAAACACGTTTCCTTACGGACTTTTCGTATAGTTGATTTCATTTTATTTCTATACGCAAAAAATTCTAAAATTCTCATCTGTTCCATTTTCCCTATAATTACGATATGACCTATTCCTGTCGCGCTTAGCCCGACAAATTCGGTAGTCATTCATCCACTCATTGTCATTACGTTTGACAAATCGGCGTAGCGGCACATTGTTATCAAAAAGATCTTTTATGATAGAATTTAAAAAATTTGCTTTTCATCTACTGATGCATTATTAAAAAATGAGGAAAAATCCACCGATCGAAGTTGCGAAAGGCATTGTTCTACATTTAAATATTTATAATCTCTATAATAAAACTCACATGCCCTACTAGAAAAAGATAGATTGTATGATATCTGTATCAAGGCTGGGATCTGGAACTGGCTAATATCCGTTACTAAATCAATATTTGAAACTAGAAAATAGTCAATTAGCGAAGTAGCACCACTCCTAGGGCAAAAATGCGTTGGCCTAGAGTTGTGTAACACAGACAAATATGATTGCCGGCAAAATTCACTTACCAAATTCGCTTGTGTAAACATATTTGTATTGAAATCCCCCATAATCAATATAATGCCATATCTTGATGAAAAATCCATTATCAAATTTTCACAGCACAAAAAGTCCCCACTTGGTAGATAAAAGACACCTAACAACACTGTTATGTTGTTATGCAAGACAACTTCTTCAAACAATGCTTCCACCCTATCGTCATTCTGATCATTACCATCATAAACCACCCTTGTCTTAAGGCCTTCACGAACATACAAACAGACACCTCCCCCTCTAGACTGAGTACGATCATTACGAAAGATTTTAAACCCTGAGATGCGAACTGCATTATCATCATCAAACTTAGTGGAATTATTGCGAGGTACAAGGCTTTGAGCGTTAAAATGCAGAACATTCAATTCACCTTGCCTCCGCATTGCATTTATCATTCCACCATTCGAGGCTATATCGCCCAAATTATCAACCATCATGGAACCAAACAAACAATTTTATTTTTGTGCAAATAATAGAACTAACCCCCGAATAATATGTATAATATTTAAGTTTCATTTTAATAAAAACAATATTTTTTTGTTTCTTTAAATAACAGAACTGAGATCATAATGAAAAATAAATTAACCAATCTAATGAAATTGCAATCGTGCTATAATTACATGTAACATCACTTTTAATCGAAAAAAATAATGATAATTCAATAGAATCAGCAATTTAAGACTGCCAATCATATTTAATATTCGATGGATATAAGAATATGATTTGTTCTACAGTTATATATAATCCTAGCCAATTACAATAGCAAAAAAGTATTACTTATCTATATAAATTGCAAATTTAGTTTCCGCTCGTTATCTTACACATTGCCGATAACAGCCTCGTCGCTAACAGGACAATCCAGTAGATCCGCACATTGCTGCATATCCAAATAGGCTACCGAACCATCGAGTTTATGTACTTTTGCTTATGTTTATAAGATTAAATTATTAATCATACGGTTTTCCAGGTCAGCCATTTTGGTCGAGTTTCCTCTCAATCGATTTTTGTATTTCTTCCATACGCTTAAGAATGACTTCATTACCATTTAAGTTTGCTGGCCCAGTACCACTTGAATTTGAACAAGATATGCATTCAAAGGTAGAATTATTTTTTTTTGATGGTTGCAAGCGTATTTTCTGAGATGCCTGAACACTTAATGTGGTAATAAATACCACATATTCCACAACCAGTGCTTCCACCAGACTTTGTGACGTTGGCTTCACAAACCGGACATTGTATTGCTTTTGGCGGCATTTTGGCTATACTTATGATGCTTCATCAAAAAAGAAAAAAATGATTTGTTGATTGTGTTTTGTTGTGTTGTAATATATGCATGTAATTAATATCGCTACTGCTTTTTGCTTTCTTCTTCCTTTTGCTACTTCTTTCGTTCACAGTGATCAAGATGGTGAATAATTAGCCTATTTAACACGAACCTCCATCTATTCCATAGTCTATGCAATTATTCTTACTAGTTTATAAGTAAATAGCACTCCAAAATATTTATTTAATGATTAATTTAATTTTTCTCTACGACCACGATAATTTTAACTATCTCTTCATGTTAGGGTTACCAACGTTTTATTTTTATACCCTATACCACTATGTGGTTTGGGTACAATGACTTTGTGCTGCTGTTTGTAACAACCAAAAATATTTGACCTACACCCATCTTCAATTATACCGATCGAATCAGAATCACCATCTGATTCTATTTAACGATGTCCATCCGTCCGTCCGTCCGTCCGTCCGTCCGTCCGTCTGTGTGTCCATGTAAAGCTTGTAATCAAACTGCAGGTCGCAAATATGAATATATTTTGATGAAATTTGGTATTTGATCTTCTATCGGCCATAGGATGAACACTATTAAAATTGGTGAGAATCGGTCCATGTTCAGACCTAGCCCCCATACAAATGACCCCTATGAAATCAACATATATTGCCATAAGATCCAAATTATCATACAAATCTTAGTCAAATTGGGTTTGTATGTATATATTACATCCATTAATCAGTAGTGCAAAAATGATCCCTATTGACCAACTCTTAGTCATAGGCCCCATATAGAACTGCTTCCCGATCTTCACTTAAATCTATCAAAAAACAAAAATATTGCACTGATTCTTCTCAAATTTTGCTTGTATATATTTTTGCAAAATACAAGAGACTTTACCAAACATGGTCAGGGTCGGTCCATTTTTGGGCCTAGTCCCCATATAGATATAGCATCCGATATGAACTTATTCATATCTGCAGCTAAAAAAATTAATAAAAATCCCACTCAAATTTGGTTTATGCTTATTTACTATATCCAGTTAGTTGGGCCTGAGAGATAGGGTCTCTAAACGCATGGTATAGGGTATCGTATAGTCGGTCTAGACCGACTATAATTTTCTAACTTGTTCATTTTTCATTTTTTATTTTTAGTTTTTTATTTTTAATTTTTTTTTTCATTATTCATTTTTAATTTTTTATTTTTTATTTTTCATTTTTCATTTTTAATTTTTATACCCTATACCACTATGTATAATGACTTTGTGCTGCTGTTTGTAACAACCAAAAATATTTGACCTAGACCCATCTTTAATTATACCGATCGAATCAGAATCACTTTCTGAGTTGATTTAACAATGACCGTCCGTCCGTCCGTTCGTCCGTCCGTCCGTCCGTCTGTGTGTCCATGTAAAGCTTGTAATCAAACTGCAGGTCGCAAATATGAATGTATTTTGATGAAATTTGGTATATAAGCTTTTATCGGCGGCCATGGGATGAACGCTATTGAAATTGGTGAGAATCGGTCCATGTTCAGACCTAGCCCCCATACAAATTACCCATATGAAATCGAAATAAATTTCCATAAGATCCAAATTGTCATATAGATCTTACTCAAATTGGGTTTGTATGCGTTCATTACATCCACTAATGAGTAGTCCAAAAATGATCCCTTTGACCCCATATAGAGCTGCTTCCCGGTCTTCACTTAAATCTATTAAAAAACAAAAATATTGCACTGATTCTTCTCAAATTTTGTTTGTATATATTTTTGCAAAATACAAGAGACTTTACCAAACATGATCAGGATCGGTCCATTTTTGGACCTAGTCCCTTTATAGATATAGCATCCGATATGAACTTTTTCATATCTGCGCCCAAAAAATTAATAAAAATCCCACTCAAATTTGGTTTTTGCTTATTTTCAATGTCCAGTTAGTTGGGCCTAAGAGATAGGGTTTCTAAACGCATGGTATAGGGTATCGTATAGTCGGTCTAGACCGACTATAATTTTCTTACTTGTTTATTTTAAACTTTTTATTTTTCATTTCTCATTTCTCATTTTTCTTTTTTATTTTTCATTTTTGATTTTTCATTTTTATATATTTTTTTATTTCTTTCATTTTTCATGTTTCGTTTTTCATTTTTTATTATTAAGTTTTGATTTTCAACAGGTTATAACATATCATAACTTTTTCATCAATATAATCATAAGCCACGCCGATTTTGTCTTACGTCTCACATGTTACGCTGTTTTTGTGATTGTATTGTTAAATAGAAATTTACCCCCCTGCGCGTATAGATTTTGACACATCAAAAATGAACAACCGCCAAGAAGGTAACCAAAGAATGAAATCCCATTAGCTGCACATTTTACTGATATAAGGCAAAACTAAAATTGCCAAGATTGACATCTAAGCTCTCAATGAAAAAAATTTATTTTTTTTTTTAAATAAATATTTCTTTATTTACAATCTATCCAAGGATAATAAGCAATTTTGATTAGTTATTGATATATCACAGATATTATGTATCTCCAGTAAGATACACAAGAATATTAATTATTACAATTTAATAATATTTACAGTGTTATTTTCATATGATTTTACATATTGAATAATGATTATTTACGGAATGGTAAATCTAGTATATGGTTGCGTGCTGTGCTATCTAATAAAGATATTGGCACTGGATTAACATGGTTGCTTAGTCTCTGCAGGTACTTTTCACTTGTGGTTCTTATTTCGTTTTTAACTGTTGATATAGAAAGATGTCTTTTGATTGCCTTATTTCTAATATACTCCATGGTATTAGTGATAAGTCTTAATGTTTTTGATTGAAATCTTTCAAGTACATATATCAATATTGGAATTACTGGCGGTACCCCATAATTGTATACCGTATAACCACACAGGTTTTAATATAATTTTATAAATCCTTAATTTTAAGCTTAGCTGAGATTTTGGGCCTTTAAGCCAGTAAAATTTTTTGGTTTTAATTTTAAGTTATTCTTGTTTATTTTTAATGTGAGCCTTCCAGGTGAGTCGCCTATAAAGAACTGTTCTTAAATATTTAACTTTTCGCTCGTTGGAATTGAATTACTATTTATAGTGATAGATGGGCAATTATCTCGTCTCAATGTAAACGTTGTATGGTGAGATTTTTGCGAATTCACTTTTACATTCCATTTTCGTAACCAATGTTCAAGTTAATTGATCTCATTTTGGACAAACGAAGATGCTTCTAGAGGGCAGTCGCTTGTAGCAATAATTACAGCATCATCTGCGTATGTAGCCATCATAACATTATCGAGGATCGGCATATCAGCTGTATAAATAGTATAAAAAATTGGACCCAGTACACTACATTGAGGTTTTCCAGCTTTTATTTCGTATAGTTCTGATCTTTCATCATTGTTTTTAACATAAAATGTCTATCAGATAAATAACTTTTAAAAAATAGATAAAAAGCTGCAGGAAAAACTTTTTAATTCTGTAAAGTAAACCCGGGTGCCAGACTATCGAAAGCTTACTGAATGTCGAGGAAAACTGCAGAACAATATCTTTTTTCCCTACTGCGTCAGTTATAACATTAACAATTCTATGAATCTACTCTGGAGTACCAAACTGATGTTCCGGAATAATACTTCTGGATTCTCAAATCGGTGACAATCGCCGAAGGAAAATTTTTTCAAATATTTTTGAGAAAATGACAAGTAAACTAATTGGTCTAAATGATGTTGCCAAATGTTGTGGTTTGTTTGGTTTTGGAATCATGATCATGGAAAATGATCAAGCCTTAATATTGTGGTGTAAATCATAGTTAGAAACACGACGCGTTTATTCGTTAACTTACTAACAACTTTCGCATCAATTAGGTCATATCCCGGAGCCCTTTTTTATTTAAAATTTTTATTTCCGCTTTAACATCGCACAGTGGTTCAAAACCAAAAAAAAGTGGTAATAAGTCTGGAACTTCTAAACTATTGGTTGGATTGGAATAGTATATTCTAGGCGATAGTAGTCAAGGATATAGGCTTTCAAAATATTTATTTTTGAGATACCCTGTTTTAACACAGGGTGAGCTACAGGGTGCCAAAGTCGACCACCTCGAGGTGGAAAATGCTTTCAAAGCTTGTAACTTTTGTAAATATGAATTGATTTTTACGTTTTTTAAATTTTTCCAATAACCATTAAATTATTAACAAAAAACGTGCTTATACTACCTAGTTATCGCTTATGGTTTAAAAAATATTTGATTTTAAAAATCAACATTTGAACTTTTCACCAAATTCTTTCTTGGTTTTTCGAGAATAACATTTTTACTAAAATAGATAAACAAAATCTAAAAATATGTGGCAATAGCCAGTACTTTTAAAAAAAAATACTTTGAAGTATCTTTTGAATTATTTCAAACCGTTTAGTCAGCACAAAATCTTAAAGTTGACTTTTTGAATGAGGTTCTAAAAATTGCAAATTTTTCCCAAAAAATACCCTTCATTCTTTCACTTTTTTCTCACAACCTTGGTAAAACATGTATATATTTTTCTACATATTTTAAAAGAGTATGCCTCGAGAATGGTTGTAAGTGAAATTTTTAATATTTTTGGACATGCACCCTACGTCCAGCATTGGACGAAATTGGGCAATTTAAAAAAAAAACTAAGTTTTAAAAGTTAATACAAAAATATCCGCTCGATTTCTTCAAATATTTCACCGCAGTATTAAAGCCCCAAATATTTTTATTTATTTGCCGCAACAAAATTCACCGCCGTTACATAAACGTGGTCAGGAGGGCTTAAATGGTGAAAAAAGTCAAATTTTCATACGAATTTTTTTTTGTTAACATAAAAATCATACTAAGATTAGTTATTTTTATATTTTGTTTATTGATTCAGAACGATATTTAAATTATCTAAAACACTTCAAAAAATCATTTTGATAACATTAATAGTTTTTGAGATATTTATATTCAAATTTCAGAAAAAAATATAGAAAAACTATGGTTTTTCGTTTTTTTTGGTTTTTTTGGTAAACTGTTCCCAAAGTTTTTGAATTTTACTTATTGTTATATAAATTGTTAAAGAAGACATATTTATCTATTCAACCACAAACCACACTCCACAGGCAAAAATTTAGCTATTTCTGTATTTGTTCATATAAATGGTCATTTACATAGTGAATGACATATTTTTTTATTGTTTTTTGGTAAAGGGTTGCATACGTTTTTATTACTTCAAATAATTTTATATATCTTTTCAAATAAGGTATAATTATAAGTTAATGGTGTATGAAATATTTACTTAATGAGTTTCAACTGATCATAAAATTGCAACCTATTGCAAAATATCTGTAATTCACAATACCTTTTTATGCAAAAAAAAACAGGTAAAAGCCAAATCCTTACATTCACTAAAACAAAATGTACGTATTGGTTGAAGTACCTGCCCGATATATTACCTTTCAAAAAGTATTTTCAGTATATAACCATGAGTTTCTTGTTTATTAAGATCACTTACGTATAATCTATCATGGAGGTTACATTAAAGTATTATTCACTTTGCAAAGTTATTTGGGAAAATCCTTCCGATTCATTCATCACGTTCGGAAAAAGTCTCGAAATTATTTTATACAATTAACAACACTTACGGTTTAAATGTGAGATCTGAAGATGTTGAAAATTTTTACAAAGCTTACGAAAGAAGATTTAGCCAATCGGATTTATCAAAATCAAAGTTTATGACTAAAAATGAAGAATAGTTGAAAACGGGCCTCACAGTACAAATTGAGAAAAATGTTCAATCAAGGACAAAAAAGAAAAAACAAGAAGAAATCATTAGTAACCATTCGCCTAATGAAATTAAGGATTCTTTTAAATCAGCCTTGACACGCACGCAACCAAAGGAAGCTGCTAAAATTGTAGATGTGTTACCAACTGCATCTCCTAAGCGGTTGAAGCGTATGGTGCAAAGTATTTCAACACCAAAATCGTTAACATCATTTACAGAAGAGGATGCTCTTATTTTAAATTTGGGATTGACAAGAAATAAATATGGTATTTTGAGAAAAGCTATCAAAGAAAAAGGATTTGATATTTTTCCTACCAGCAGAGCCATAAAGGAAACAAAAAATAAAATTCTACCATCTAATGTGAAATCCAATACTGAAAGTGCAAATGTTGGATTAGCGGAACTGCTTGAAAACACTGCATCTAGAATAATATCCACATTTAGCAAAGAAGAAATAGAAATATGCAACAATTCAGAAGTTACGTTAATATGTAAATGGGGATGCGATGGAACATCTGGATTTTCTGAGTATAGACAACCAAGTGGAAGCAATTCAGAAATAGATTTTTCAACAATTTTTATGACATCATTAGTACCATTAAAAATGAGGCTATATAATGAGACAAGTTCTTCTTCTAGTGAGAGAGAATATCAGAACATATGGAGTAATTTAACACCCGGATCTAAGTTTCTATGTCGGCCAATCCGATTTGAGTACACAAAGGAAGACAAAATTACAATACAAAGCTTAGTGAGTTCAATTAATCAGGAAATTTCGAGATTGTCTCCAGTTTTTGTGGAAATATCTGGAAGTGTCATTAAAGTGTTATTTCAACCACTTTTTACAATGATTGATGGTAAAGTAGCCAATGCCGTTACAGATATAACATCTACTTGAAAATGTAATATATGTGGAAAGAAAAGTTCAGAATTTCATAACAGTTGTGATGAAAAAATGGTTACCAAAAATAACTCTTGAAATAGAAAATGATGATTCCGAAGCTATGGATATAAAACATCTTTTATCTTTTGATATTTCTGATTGTTTTGTAGAAAATAACTAGTAAAAAAGCAGACAATTGTTATGTAATTTTAAGCCTATTATAAAACAAATAAAAAAATACTCATTAAAAAAAATTTTTTTATATTTTGTATTTAACTAGCTGGACCCGGCAAACGTTGTTTTGCCCTCAATGAATTTTTATTTTAGTTAGAATCTGTATATACATATATAAAATGTGTTACGAAGATCTCCAGATAATAAAATGAGAGCTTCACCAAAAAATCTTTCATTGCCTTTCAAATCTTTTATCAAATCAAATCACAATGTTTGTGAGCCATGGTACATTCATCCCAAATAAAAATACTGCATTTTTGCAGAACTTTTGCCATACCGGAATGTTTTTTGATATTACAGACGGCATTCTCATTTTTTTGTACGTTTAACGGTGATTTGAGTGCTGAATGAGCTGTGCGGCCACCATGCAATAATGTAGCGGCTTTTTCCTTCTTTTTCGTTAGAATATTTATATATAAAAACGTTTGTGAGTTTATTTATTAAAATTTATATAAATTTGACAACTCATTATTTTTCGAACGACAGCGCCATCTACCGGGTCCAATAAAAAAATGTTTCTAACATACATATATGTACATTCTTAGTTTCATTAAAATCACACCATAAATAAGAATATTCGAAATAACTTTACCCAGCGCCTCCTATCGGGTCCATTTATACATACAAAAATTTCTTATGACGAAACATACGTTCATTCTGAATTGCAGTCAAATCGCGCTGAAAGTAAAAATTTTTGTTTTTAACTTGACCCCAACGCCAGCTAGAGGGTTAAAACTAAAAAAAAAACACAGAAGAGCTCGAACCGAACCTATGCTGGAAATCCTACCTCGACAGCTCTTATGGTTCCGGAGATCATTCGTTACAATCAAATGCATCAACGTTTTTATATATACGCCACGCCCCTTTGCCCACTAACAACTTTATATAGCTAAGGTCTTATTATTTCGCAAAAATATCCTTTTGTGAAAATTTCATGACGATCCTTCCAGTAGTTTAGAAGATATTACGATTTTTTATTTTTCTAAAAAGGGGCGTGGTCCCACCCACTTTTCTTCTTGTATGTATTTCTATTCATGCTAATACCATATGTACCAAATATGACTGCTGTAGGTAAAAAAATTCCCGTGATATGACTTTTTCAAATTTTGGGTTATATGGGCGTGGCACCGCCCCTTTGTCCAATCAAAAATTTATATAGCATATTATTCCTTCCAGAGTCACAGTAACACGCTCTGAAAATTTCAGGAAGATCGGTTCTTTGGTTTGGCCTCCTATAAAGCACAAACAAACATACATTCATTTTTATATATATAGATAGATTGAAAGCAGAATAATTATGATTTAAGGTAAAATGGGGCGAAAAAGGGGGACTTGGTAATAAAAAAATGTATGGCTACCTTACCTGTAGATAAAAAGTGTATAAAACTTTAGATAAATACATATTACAAAAAAATTATTTTGTATAGCAAACATTGTTAGTGGTATATGTAAAAAAAAGGGGGCGGTGAAATGGGCGTGGTTCATAGTTATATGGCGACGTTAACAGTATTAAGAGCAATATACTACCAAATAAAAAAATCCGTTGGAAGGAACAAATTTGTACAGAGAAAAAAAGTTTAAAACTTTCAAACAAAATTTGGCGTGAAAAGGGGCGTGAAAGGGGGCGTGGCGTAAGAAATGTTTATTTCTACCTCGCCTGGAGTATAATGTGTATACAATTTGAAGTAAATCTGTTAAAAACTATATGGGAGCAATTACATAATTTTAAAAAAGTGGGCGTAAAAGTGGGCGTGGTGAAAAAAAAAGTACCCTATTAATCATGCCAGAGTCTCAGTTAAATGCTGTGAAAATTTCAGGAAGATCGGTCCAGAGGTTTGGTCTCCTATAAGGTACACACAAACAAACAAACAAACAAATAAACAAACACACATTCAATTTTATATATATAGATAATGAAAATATCTTAGGCATTGGCTTTTTACCTGTTTTTTTTTTTGTATAAAATCAGCATCAGAGTTTCGGGCAATTTTATGATCTGTTGAAACTCATTAGGTAAATATTTCATACACCATTAACTTATAATTATACCTTCTTTGAAAAGATGTATAAAATTATTTGAAGTAATAAAAACGTATGCAACCCTTTACCAAAAAACAATAAAAAACAAGTAAGAAAATTATAGTCGGTCTAGACCGACTTTACGATACCCTATACCATGCGTTTAGAAACCCTATCTCTTAGGCCCAACTAACTGGACATTGAAAATAAGCAAAAACCAAATTTGAGTGGGATTTTTATTAATTTTTTTGGCTGCAGATATGAAAAAGTTCATATCGGATGGTATATCTATAAAGGGAGTAGGTCCAAAAATGGACCGATCCTGATCATGTTTGGTAAAGTCTCTTGTATTTTGCAAAAATATATACAAACAAAATTTGAGAAGAATCAGTGCAATATTTTTGTTCTTTAATAGATTTAAGTGAAGATCGGGAAGCAGCTCTATATGGGGTCAAAGGGATCATTGTTGGACTACTCATTAGTGGATGTAATGAATGCATACAAACCCAATTTGAGTAAGATCTATATGACAATTTGGATCTTATGGAAATTTATGTAGATTTCATATGGGTAATTTGTATGGGGGCTAGGTCTGAACATGGACCGATTCTCACCAATTTCAACAGCGTTCATCCCATGGTCGATAAAAGCTTATATACCAAATTTCATCAAAATATATTCATATTTGCGACCTGCAGTTTGATTACAAGCTTTACATGGACACACAGAGGGACGGACGGACGGACATTGTTAAATCAACTCAGAAAGTGATTCTGATTCGATCGGTATAATTAAAGATGGGTCTAGGTCAAATATTTTTGGTTGTTACAAACAGCAGCACAAAGTCATTATACCCAAACCACATAGTGGTATAGGGTATAAATATGATGTTTCTATATTGTTCTTGTTGTTATTCTAAATGTTGTGTTGTTGTCATAGCTGGACTTGTTGTTTTTGTGGTCGTTGTGGTAATAATATAATAAAAACTAACCCTTTGTACATTTTTTTATTAACTCTGGTAGAAAAATTTAAAAGTTTCCATTGTTTTGGCATCACTCTAAAAATTTGTTAGATCATTTCTGTTATTACCACGAGCCTGCCGGCAAAATTTCAGACCGAATGGCTCACGGGAAATTGGTTAAAATCGATCCAAAATTTTTTCGACAAGCAGACACTACGAGTTAATATAGAGGGAGTAAAAATTCACCAACATCTTAAGCAAATAATGCTAAAATAATAAAAAAAAATAATGTAAATATAGCAAAAAAAAAAAAATTTTATGTATAAATTTATTTATAATTTTATATAAGCATATTAAATAATACAAATAATATACATATATTATATATGTATATCCATAACAGCTGCATGTTAGAAATAAGTCGGTATATTATTTTATTTACATAAAATTCTGCAATATTTTGTTGTGGGGAAAATACATTTCTTTTACATTAACAGAGTGTCACTTCATTTTGCTCAGCGTGACTATGCCACAATAGATGGCGCCACAATTTTTGTTTGTTCTAATTAGCTTTGCAATAGTTATTTCTATTTTAACATGAATGTTAATATTTTCAACTGGATATCATACAGAACAATGTTAAGAGTATACACGGGCTAGTCTTTTATTTCATACGTATTTTCATTATTCTTTTACAAATATGAACATAAGTTTGGCATATTAACTTTTTGTTGTCTTTACAAAATAGAGTTACCGAGTTCATCAATGAGTTTTTTGCTTTCAAAACAGTTCTACATAGTTATGTAGAATTATTATTCTGCTTTACCTACAAAATATTTGATTGCGATTACATCTAATTTTTAAAAATTGTTTATAATTACTAAAGCATTATTATTCACATAAATACAAAATTGCACTTTTTAAATTTTCTATTCAAATTTAAGAAAATATCAATTCTAAAAACTGGAATTAAAAATTTCCAATTATAAGTTACAATTAACTGAATTTCAGAAAATCATATCAAAACGTCGGAAATTATAATTTTACATTTAGAAGACATCAATTGCATCTTAAATATATATATTTTATTCGTTAAACACAAATTGAAATTCCAAAAAAAAAACACCAAATACCTATGTTTACATTTAAAAAATTTTTACATTTAAAAAAAATATTGACATTCAGGAGAAATTAATAGCTTTTCAGCATCGCGATTCAGTAACTTCTTTTAACGATAGTCGAATCGTTAAAAAAAAGAAAATTGCAAAATTATCAGTAAAATTTTTAAACTATATTCGCTATTGTTAAAGTTAGCTGTTGTTGTTATCTGAACGACAACCATTTTTGTGTTGTTTATTCAATCGATAAAAACTTAAATTTTTTGGTTGAAATGTCGTCATTCATAAATAAAAATCATAAAATAGTGAAAATATTTTGCTTTAGTTAAAAAACTTTTTTATATAAATAAAAAAATTAAGTAGCATATTCAATTCATTATTTCATTTTCAAATAAATACACAGAAATATTAGTAAAAAAATATATATCTATACTAATATAATAAAGAGGTAATGTGTGTTTGTTTGTTTGTTTGTCTGATCTTCCTGAAATTTTCACAGGGTCTTACTGCGGATATGGGAAGTGCTATAGGCTATAATTTTTTAAATATTTTTGGTGGGCGTGGGACCTCCCACACAAAGTAAATTTTTAATATCATATACATATATTGAGTACTATGATAGGGAGAGCTTTGCAAATTTGTGTGAGGTCACCTATTGTCAATATTAGTAGCTACACCGGAAATGGACGGGATCGGATAAGTGGGCGTGGTACCTCCCATGCAAGTAATAGTTCAATATTATATATCTCGAGTAATGTGACAGAGAGAGCTTTTAAAATTTTTCTGATGTCACCTATTATAAATGTGAGTAGTCGGATGCAAAATGGGCAGTATCGGACCAATAGGCGTGGCACCTGCCATAAGTAATTCGTTTGATTATTTACACAAAAAATGGGCATGATCGGAGCAGTGAGCGTGACACCGCTAATACAAAGTAAATATATGATATCATATAACTGGTGTGCTAAAAAGGAAGCTTTGACACTTTGCACGAGCCTATCAGATCTTAGTGTGAGTAGTCGAACAAACAATTGGCGGGTTCACACCAATGGGCGTGGCACTCCCCATGCAAAGTAACTATTTAATGTCATATATCTGGAGTACTGTACAAGAGAGAGCTTTGTGACTTTGCGTGAGCCTATAGGTTCTTTGTGTGATTAGTCGAACAAACAAATGGGCGTGATTGGAGCAGTGTGCGTAGAACCGCAAAGTAGATATCTAATATCATATAACTGGTGTACTATAAAAGGGAAAGACTCGACATTTTGCATAAGTCCATCAGATATTAATGTGAGTAGTCCAATAAAAATTGGGCGGGATGGGATTAGTGGGAGTGGGACCTCCTATGTGAAAAAATATAAAGCACTATGAAAGCGACAGTCTTTTGACAAGTTCATTAGTTATCAATGTGATTTCTCGTGGAAAATATATCGCCAGAATCAAAAATCGCCAAACTCAAAAATTGCGAAAAATTAAAATCTCCCATAAACAAAATTCTTCAAAATCAAAAATGGGCAAAATCAAAAATCGCTAAAAAGAAAAATTGCCAAATGATATTCTAAGTTCAAGGCCAATAGTTAAGTGTTGCCAGATCTAATATTGATAATCCATCTTCTTCTCATGGGCAGCTACATGTACCTTGCTCCAGGGTAGGAACGCCGAAAAATCTGATAATTGTTGTACCGAATGAAAAAACAAAAAACATTGTATATCAGCATCAGCAAGCATGGAAATAAAAAAATCTATACTTATAATCTATACTAACATAATAAAGAGGTAATATTTGTTTGTAGGAGGTAATCTCCGTAACTACTCATCTGATCTTTCTGAAATTTTCACAGAGTCTTACTGTGGATATGGGAGTGCTACAGGCTTTAATTTTTTTTAAATATTTTTAGTGGACGTGGCACCTCCCATACAAAGTAAATTTTTAATATCATATATATTGAGTACTATGATAGGGTGAGCTTTGCAAATTTGTCTCAGGTCATCTATTATTAACGTGAGTAGTCAGACAAAAAAATGGGCGGGATTAGACAAATGCGTGTGGTACCCCCACACAAACTTAATATAAAATGTGATATATCTGAATTACTACATTAGTGAGAGCCTTGGGACTTTGCGTGAGCCCTTTCATAACGATTCGGAAGGGGGGGGGGGGGGGGAGGTGGAGGGTGTAGCGAAGCACACCTGGTTGCATCTAGTATTAAATATAAACATAAAATCATCCTGTCAAACACGAAGTAATTTGTTTTTTTCTATTCTTCTTTGTGTTTTTCGCTTATTTTGACAGAGATGCCACTCGTTTACAATTTAAATAAATAGAAAAATAGATTTGTCTACTGTCGTCAAGATGTATGTACTTAGTGAATCACTTAATCCTTAGTGCAAACAACAATAGCTGTCGATATATTTTGCGATTGTCGGATCGTTGAAATTTACAGAATCACACTACAGAAAACATTAATTTAAATTCAATGAATTTTAGAAAACCTGAAATGATATTTAAGAATTGCGAACATAAAAACTGTTACATAAATTGTCACAACTTTTTTTGGGATGAAAATTTGAAGTTTTTCAGAAAATAAAGAGAAGAAATTATTTTATATAAAATGTTTGGGACATTTGATTTTTTGCGTTTGGCATCCCTAATTTGAATATTTATTATTATAAATTTATTCTCTATGTTTTCCAAATATGGCAATATTTTAATAAAAAAATTGAGAGAGTTTTTTTTGGTTATTATTTTGTTACTCCATCCGACCTATATGGCCGCAATGAAGAAATATTTGGCCAGTTAAAAGAAACTATACAGCCATCTCCAATTAGCACGATTTAGTGCATATAGCCACCCTACACAACCATTACCTTTGCAGTGGAGTTTAGAGCGAGCTATTTAATTAGCAAAAACTAAATTAAACGAGAAGTTATGTCATATAACCGGAAACGTATGCATATAGGTATATAACCTAAATGCATGCCGATCAGCAACCACGATGACCAAAAAGCAAACACCGAAATAAATCCGAAATAATAGAAGAGACGAAAATCATCCCAAAGAATTTGCTGAAACAATTTGGTATTAAGTTTAACAAATTGTTTACTTTTACTTTTTCATTTTCATTTATTATCAAGACTCAAACCGAGGTGGAGGGTATCAAAGATTCGGCACAGCCGAACTTAACACTCTTACTTGTTTTAAGATGATATTCCTTTTAGTTGGTCTTTTAAGAAATTTTGTAGCTTTCCATGGGAGGCGTTCTTCGTATTTTGAATTATTTATATTCTCAAGAAATTGTGAGGTTTTTCCATTATTATGTTCAACCAGAAAGGCTTTGCGGTCCTTTATTGAATAAACGTTTATTAAATATGTTCCTACATTTTACATTTTCGTCCAAATATGTTTGTATGTGTTCAATTCTTCACAAAGAATTGCGTTTATTTGTACGTCAGTATGAATTTCGTTTATTTGTACGTCAGTACATTTGCTAAAGTAACAAACATACTTACATACATCTGAAACTATGAAAATAACCCTGAATTATTGGTTTCCATTACTACATAAGCTGGGTTAATAAGCTTGAAATACAGTCAGCAATTCTTTTGTTCATATGTACAAACATATTGACATACATACAAAGTTATGATCACATTTAAACAATTGTCGCTGACTGCATTTCTGGGGTTTGTTAACTTTGTTGCTTATGCTAAATTGCATATTTTATTTATTTTAATTTTATTTTATTCAAACAATTGTCGCTGACTGCATTTCTGGGGTTTGTTAACTTTGTTGCTTACGCTAAATTGCATATTTTATTTATTTTAATTTTATTTTATTCAAACAATTATTGCTGACTGCATGTCTGGGGTTTGTCAACTTTGTTACTTATGCTAAGTCGCATATTTTATTTTACTTTTATTTTCTGTTATTTATGATTTAATTAGTATATAAGCTTGAACTTTTTATAAAAAAAAGAGAGATAACAAACCAACAGAACAAGTTTTTTCTTTCAAAACCATATAACCAAGTTCAGGTGCTTGTGTTATGATATAGAATTGTCTTGGTGTTGCTGCCTAGACAAGCCCCTAAACAATAACATTTTCCCTGTAACCAAGTTCAAGTGCTTGTGTTATAATACCGAATTGTCTTGGTGATATTGCCTAGACAAACTCCTTAATATAACATTTTACCAGGTTGAACAAATTAGTACAACCCTATCCAAAAAAAGGATAAAAACATTGGTGACCCCGACGTGATGGCTACAAACACCCCTATGGACCAACTCGCTGCAGCCCAGCTCGCTACAGGTGAAGGAATCCAGTCCATCATCCGAAACTTTAAAAAGGACTCGGCTATAAGAAAAACCTGCCAGTACTATGAAGATCGGATCAAACGACTGGAAGCGGCATGGGCTGAGTTTGAAATCAACGACAATAAAATACGATGTCTCGAGAAGCCTGCACTAGACCACAAATACTTCACCGAGAATTATTACGATAAAATATCGGAAATCACAACAACCTACCGAGAAATATTTGAAGCAGCTATGGAAACTCCAAAGGACATTGGTCAAAAAACGACAATCAGTGATCCTAAACCGCCACCTAGAACCAATTATGTTGACGATAATTCATCCGCAAACACTATCTTACTAAATCCCTTGATCAGAAGACAAAATGCCATGATGAACTCACTCAAACGATTATTTACCACAGACCCAGCAGCAACCAACATACAGCTGAAGGAAAAACTATGGGCACAAATTCAAGAATTGCATTTCTCAGTATGGGAATCCAGCACTGACCCACTAAAAGAAGGGTATAATATGGAAACCTACCTCAATTTAGAAAAATTAATTATTGAAAATTTTAAGCTATCGTCACGAAGCCCAGAACAAGGTAGCGATTTCCAGCAAACCAACGTTCTTCCACTACCAAAGGTTACAATCCCAAAATTCAGTGGAGACTATGTAAAATGGAGAGCCTTCTCCGACCTATTCACTCAATTGGTGGACAACCAGCAAGTTCCAAAGGCACAAAAGATGTGGTATCTCAAATCAATTTTGGGAGGAGAAGCTGAAAAATTAATCAGCCATCTGTCAGCTACTGCAGACAACTACGGGACCGCTTGGACACTACTAGAAGAGCGCTATGACAATCAGCGCATCATTGTCTCAACCATAATGCAACAGTTGCTGGATCAACCTAATGCTGGACCATCAGCTGCCGCCATAAAGGCTCTACACGATACAACACAAGAATGTCTGCATGAACTAAACAACATCGGAATTGACACGACCTCGTGGGACCCCATATTGTTTCACACCTTGGTAAGGAAACTAGATCGGGGTACTCTTGTTCTGTATGAGAGGACCATTCAAAATCCAAAGGAACTACAAAGTTTCAAGGACTTCCTGAAATTCCTTGAAACTCGATTTCAATCTTTGGAAGCCACAAACCAGAAGGAGAAATCCTCTAAGGTATGCGCTTCTGCAACATCAGCCAATAAAACAGAAATCACATGCCCACTCTGCAAAATTGACCAACACCCACTGTACCGGTGTCAAAGGTTTCAACAACTACCGCCACATGGCCGCCTGAATTTCGTTCGGAGCCAGAAACAGTGCATAAATTGCTTAAAATCAGGGCATACAGTAAAATATTGCAAGTCATGGCCTTGCACGATATGCAAGAAAAGGCACAACTCGCTGCTTCACATGGAAAACTACACCCAATCATTAAAACAAGGATCATCAAGCCATAAAATACCCCAGATGACACCATCAGCAACAAACACTCCAAATGAAAACTTCAGCAAGGCACCAGCCAGCATTCCAGAAGCATCATCATTAACGGCAGCAAGCGGTCACGTATCCAAATCAAAACTGACATAATGGAGGTTGAATGTCGCGCATTACTTGACGCCGGATCACAAGTAAATTTGATCACAGAGCGTTTAGCAAAACGACTTAACATTGCAAAACAGCCATCATCAATGAACATTAAAGGACTCGGTAATTCCAACACCAAAACACGACACCGGGTCAATGTTTCTCTGCATTCCCGAATTAATGGGTTTTCAACTCGCTTGGAGGCACTCGTCTTACCTCAAATCGTCGCACCACAACCATCACAATTTGTCAACACTGACGATTGGTCACTACCAAAAAACCTGACATTAGCTGATCCAGCATTTAATAAACCCGATAAAATCGACATATTGCTAGGTGCAGAACACTATCTCCAATTGCTCGCAATTGGGCAAATAAAACTATCTCCACACATTCCGATTTTACAGAACACAGTCTTGGGCTGGATTGTAGCAGGAAAAATAGATAATAAACCTTCAACAGAAGCATTTTCTGGAATATGCACAGAAGATGAAGGCCTCGAAGCCTCCATCGCTCGACTTTGGGAATTAGATGAAATCAAATCAACTACAAAACCACTATCAGTAGCCGAGAAACAATGTGAAGAGCATTTTGCCCAAAACACAACAAGAAACACTCAAAACCAGTTTGTCGTCCGAATACCATTTCATCAACACCCGAATATTCTAGGCGACTCACATGGAATTGCTCTTAACCGATTTTTCGCTCTCGAACGACGTCTGCAAAGGAACGCGGAACTGAAGGCCAAATACATTCAATTTATGGACGAATATGAATCTATGGGGCACATGACAAAATGGGAACCAAAAACCAAGGTCTCCCCAAGCTACTACATCCCACATCATTGCATATTGAGGCCTGAAAGTTCAACTACAAAGCTCAGGGTAGTCTTTGATGCATCAGCCAAAACCTCATCAGGACACTCTTTAAATGATCTGATGTTCACGGGACCAACACTACAAAGCTCCACAATATACCACAAGACTACAAGGAAGTGGATTTAGACTTCGAAAGCACCAAGGTCGACTCGATAAAAACGTTAGGTCTTATCTGGCTACCGAAAAATGATAAGTTAGGAATCAAGGTAAACGTTGAGAACATCAAGAGAATTACCAAACGCACCGTCACTTCAGATCTTGCGAGAATTTTTGACCCATTAGGCCTCTTGTCACCAGTTGCCGTCACTGCTAAGATATTCATCCAAGAATTGTGGGCCCTAAAACTCGATTGGGATCAAGCACTCCCTGAACACTTGTACACAAAATGGACGAACTTCCGCACAGAACTGGATGAACTAAAAACATTGCAGCTATCAAGACACATCTTTAATGGACTTCCTGAAATTCCTTGAAACTCGATTTCAATGTTTTTATCCTTGTTTTTTGGATAGGGTTGTACTAATTTGTTCAACCTGGTAAAATGTTATATTAAGGAGTTTGTCTAGGCAATATCACCAAGACAATTCTGTATTATAACACAAGCACTTGAACTTGGTTACAGGGAAAATGTTATTGTTTAGGGGCTTGTCTAGGCAGCAACACCAAGACAATTCTATATCATAACACAAGCACTTGAACTTGGTTATATGGTTTTGAAAGAAAAAACTTGTTCTGTTGGTTTGTTATCTCTCTTTTTTTTATAAAAAGGTTCAAGCTTATATACTAATTAACAGTTCGAATCTAACTCTCTTTACGAACGGTTGTGTAAAAAATCAAAGCGCTTAGAGTACAACTATTTAAAATTAAAAACAAGTGTATATTTTTGTTTT
Source organism: Cordilura impudica (assembly GCA_963682025.1). Lineage (NCBI taxonomy): Eukaryota > Metazoa > Arthropoda > Insecta > Diptera > Scathophagidae > Cordilura > Cordilura impudica. The sequence continues at coordinate 37,094,881 of OY821522.1, read as the reverse complement.
TGCAATTGCCTATTCTTGATCTCATTTGAACTCACGTGGTAGACAATCCAGCTTAAAACAGGAATATAAATTTTGCGATGGCCCGAGGGGCCAAGTCTTCATCAAAAAGAAAGCTTGTGAATAAGAAGATGACAAAACTTCCTCCGGGTTTTGTTAACCCGAACATGGCGTCAACTTCAAGCAACAGATTTAGCCTGCTTGCTGGCCTCAATGATATGGACGTAACTCCCGTATCAAATATTAACGATGTTAAGGAACACAAACCTCCACCGATTGTTGTAGAAGCTAATGCTTCATTTACAGAAATACAAAAGCTGCTTGGTAAGGATTGCATTTTCAAACGTACTTCAATTGGTACCAAAATTTTTGCTCCTAGTAATAAAATGTACGAATGCTACAAACAAATACTTAAAGAGAATAAGATGGAGTTTCATTCTTATGGCTCCAAAGAAAATAGGTTATACACCACCTTTTTACACGGTTTACCCCGCATAAGCTCTGAGGAAATCTCCAAGGAGCTAAAAAACTACAACCTATCCCCCTCTTCCGTAACTGAATTAGTCACCAAATTCAGTTCAAACAATAATGCAGTTTATAAAGTTCAATTTGTTCGTAAAAATTTTAATCCAACTGCTTTAAAAAATGTACGAACAATTTCTAACATTATAATTTCTTGGAAAAAATACAAAACGAAATCCAAGAACAAACCAACTCAATGCTGGAACTGCTTGATGTATGGCCATGGCGGTGAACATTGCCATCGAAGTGCTGCATGTATGATATGTGCAGAACAACATCATACAAGTGTGTGTCCGTTTAACACAAATGAAAAAAGGCCAGCTGTTTTTACTTGCTTTAATTGCAAAAAACAAGGAAAAGAGAGAACTGATTACTCTGCAAACGATATCAACTGTCCGTTACGTTCTCTCTATTTGGAAACTAGAACAAGAGTTACTTCTAAAAGTCCGAATAAAAGCAGACAACAACAAAATAACTCATTTCAATTTAATGTAGGAGATTTCCCTAATTTAAGAAACAACAACACAAATTGTAACAATAACATCAATAATAACAGCAAAGCTACATATGCTAACCAGCTGAAAACAAACAACGATTTATTTAGCATTGATGAGCTTTTTGATATTTTCACTACAGCTATGGATGATTTGCATAGGTGCACTTCAAAAGTACAACAAATCAAAGTTGTAATGTCAATGGTAAAATACGCCCATGGATTATACTAATAATTTAAACGAATTCAAAATGATTCACTTGAATGCTAACGGCATTTCAAACTTTTCTAAATTAAAACAATTTGAAATACTAATTGAAAGAGAAAATATTAAAATAGCGTCTTTGAATGAAACATTTTTTTCAGAAAATCATAGACCCTTTTTTAAAAATTATTATTTATATAGAAGTGACAGAACAGATGCTAGAGGAGGAGGAGTAGCTCTGTTAATTCATAAATCTGTCGCTCATAAAAACCTCTTTATATCAAACACTTCATCAATCGAAAACATATCAATTGAAGTTATTATAAATAATAGACCTATTGTTGTATCTTCGTTATATTCACCAAGATATACCCATAACTTCTGTGCTGATATCTTGAACCTAACACCTTCCACCAAAGAATACATAGTTTTTGGTGACCTAAATGCCAAACATTGCTCTTGGAATTGCCGTTCAAATAATACTGCAGGAATAGCACTCAACAATCTACAGCAATCAAGCAATTTTTTTATACACTATCCTAATAGTCCAACCCTATTCCCCCATCAACACAATCGCGAAGCATCCACAGTCGATATTATTTTGAGCAATACCGCTTTAAATATAGACGTAAAGACAATGGATTACGAAATACCATCAGACCATCGCCCCATTATGTGTACACTTAAAAGATCAGTGGCCTCGCAGGTTGACCTCAACTATTATGATTATAGTGCAACCAACTGGAACATTTATATGAATTTTTTAGAAAATAAAATCACGTTAAATTCGGATATATACAATACCAAGGTAGTAATTGATCAGGAAATACAAAAATTTATAAATGTAGTCTTCGAAGCAAGGGATGCGTCTACACCTAAAATAACCCAACAAAATAATTACACATTACCAGAAAGTACTGTGAAATATATTAAACTAAGAAGAAGCTTTAAAAGAAAAAGCCAACGATCTTCAAATATAGCCGAGCAAACTTTTTATAATCAATGCACTAAGTTTCTAAGTAACATGATTGATAAAAGAATTAATTCGGAACGCAATAACAAATGGTGTCAATTATTATCCAATTTAAAACCAGGTGATAAATCATTTTGGAGAATAAGCAGGAACTTGCGAGGAAAAGGAAAAAATCAAATCTCTCACCTTGAGGTTGGAAATACAAGGATAACATCTGATAAGGACAAGGCTGAAGTCCTGGCAAATACATTTGTCAAAGCAAATAACCTCACTTCGAATTACAACCTCTCAGCGGATATAGTAATAAATTCAACAGTAAATAATTTTAAGAAGGAAAATCCCACTTCTGAGTCAGCAATTTATACATCTCTAGAAGAAGTAATGAATATTGTCTCATTAATAAAACCCTCAAAATCTCCTGGTTTTGACAATGTTCCCAACCTGCTCTTAAAGAAACTACCACTCAAAGCTCTAAAATTACTGGTTATAATATTTAACAGCTGCATCAAACTCAACTATTTCCCAAACCATTTCAAAAATGCTAAGGTTATAGCTGTCAACAAACCTAGCAAGACCAAAAATAACCCAAATAGCTATAGACCTATTAGTCTATTAAGTAACTTTGGTAAAATATTTGAAAAAATTCTACATTCTCGTCTTAGTGAATTTGTAACGACCAATTCTATTGTTGCTAAAGAACAATTTGGATTTAAAAAGGGGCATAGCACTACTCACCAAATAAACAGAATTAAAAATCAAATAATCAGCAATAAAAACAATAAACGTTCAACGGGTCTAATATTATTGGATATCGAAAAAGCGTTTGACACCGTTTGGCATAATGGCCTAGTATTTAAACTTCTTGATGCAAATGTACCAAAATATTTATGCAAACTTATTTCAGATTTCATTCACGGCAGAAGCTTTAAAGTTGCGATTAATAATGAAACATCATCTCCAAAAACCATTACCACAGGGTTACCTCAAGGATCAGTCTTGTCGCCATTGCTTTACTCGATATATACATCCGATTTCAAAGTCCCGAAATATATGAAAATTGCTTACTACGCAGATGATACTGCGTTAATTTCTTCAAACAAACTTACAAGTGCACTCCTGAAGAAAATGGAAAAGGGACTTGTAAATTGCAGTAAATATTTTCACAAATGGAAAATCAAAATTAATCCAAACAAGACCCAAGCAATTATTTTTCCGTTCAACAAATCTCCCAAAAGATTGCCAAGACGTCATCTTCATATTGGAAATAATACCATAAATGTAGTTAATCATGTCAAATATCTCGGAGTTGTCTTGGACAAAAAGCTTACTTTTAAACAACATATTATGGCTACGTGCCAAAAAGCTATAAAATCATTTAAAGCATTATGGCCACTTCTAAATAGAAGGTCATTTCTAAACCCTAAAAACAAAAATCTCCTATTCAAAAGTGTTATAAGGCCAATATTAACATACGCGTGTCCTATTTGGAGTGACGCTGCCAACTGCCACCTAAAACGCTTACAAATTATACAAAACAAATGTCTCAAAATGATAAATAAAAAGCCCTGGAGGTATCCTACAAATCTTCTTCATGAAGAAACAGGTTATGAAAAAATTATCGATTTCATAACAAGGATTAACAACAATTATTTTGCCAAAATTGAAAATTCCTCTTACCCACTGATAAGAGAATGTAGAGAAGTAACGTAAAATTAAAAAGAAATCACCAAATTGAAAATTATATGCTTATAGAGATTTATTATTTCTAATAAACCTTCTATAAGCATATAAATATTTTCAGATAGTATTTGAATTTATTAAATCATATAAAGGTTTTTTCCCTCCCATTTTCCTTTAAAAATCATTAAAAAAATAAAATAAAAACTATTTAATGTCTTTAGATCCTATATATTATTTGTTGAAATATCTATGTAAAGATAAGATCTCATATGTAAATATCAAATTTGTTAAAATATGTAAATAAAGGAAGAATATATAATTGAAATTGAAAATATACTAATTAAATCATAAATAACAGAAAATAAAAGTAAAATAAAATATGCGACTTAGCATAAGTAACAAAGTTGACAAACCCCAGACATGCAGTCAGCAATAATTGTTTGAATAAATAAAATTAAAATAAATAAAATATGCAATTTAGCGTAAGCAACAAAGTTAACAAACCCCAGAAATGCAGTCAGCGACAATTGTTTGAATAAAAATTAAATTAAAATAAATAAAATATGCAATTTAGCATAAGCAACAAAGTTAACAAACCCCAGAAATGCAGTCAGCGACAATTGTTTAAATGTGATCATAACTTTGTATGTATGTCAATATGTTTGTACATATGAACAAAAGAATTGCTGACTGTATTTCAAGCTTATTAACCCAGCTTATGTAGTAATGGAAACCAATAATTCAGGGTTATTTTCATAGTTTCAGATGTATGTAAGTATGTTTGTTACTTTAGCAAATGTACTGACGTACAAATAAACGAAATTCATACTGACGTACAAATAAACGCAATTCTTTGTGAAGAATTGAACATACTCCCCGCCGTTGAGTTATGCTCAACAATTTTTTCAATTCGAAAACCTTAAATTATTGGGACACAACTTAAACTGTTGATCCGTCAAATTCTGGAATGTGCTGGCGCACTGCTGGATGTGGGGACTGTTGGTTTATTTTGATTTTTGTACAACGTTTTCTTTGCCAGGCAACCTTTATACAGATGATAATAGCGAGAACTAGAGCGATATAGGCAATGGTTCCGTGGTGATATTGTATGGCCTTGAGTTGTGATGGAAACTTCGAGCTGATTATTTGATGTAAATTGTGCTGTATTTCGGAGATGTTCTTTATTTGGTCAGCATAGATCTTGATGTGAGTTATTTCATCTTGCCTCTTATCTGGATAAGTGATGTCACTGATGTTACTCGTTACTGTGTATGATGTCTGAAATGATGTGGAGACAGTTTGATGACCTTTGATGATTATTGATCCAAACTTGAGAGTACAATCTGGTGATATTTTTAAGATGCCAGATCCTTTCAAGGCTAGCTGTGATATTTCTTGTCCACATACGGCGCTTATGTGGACACAACAACCACTGGTTGTTGTGTTCTAACTGTGTAAGTGATGTATTGTCTGCAACAGGAACAATGTTGCATCTCTTATGGATATGGTAGCTGAGAAGCGAAAGTTCACATAGGCATTTATCTGCGTTTGCATTAAAACTTGATTGTATGTGTTGACACAAGATTTCGTTCTCGCTAGTGACTGCACATGTGGCCCGCTGGATTTCCGCTAGGATGAAATATTGATCCCTATGAGCATTTATGGCCAGGAAATTGCCGCATGGTTTTATAGCAAACATTGTACCATTTATTAATACTGGAATCGGGTGCGGTTTCAGAAGTTCGAATGGTTCAGGGTCAGTTAATGGGATAGATATATGGAATATAACGTGATCTTTTGTTACACCTCCCTTGACGCTCATCACTTTGTACAGTTGTAGAATGTTATCACCTCCCACTGGTAGTTCTAGAGATGTTGGAAAATGACTTCTTACTTGCGCTAGCTCGGCTTCAAGTTGGGACGGTGATAGAAGTGTTGGATTGATTTTTCCATGGTGTGAATCGGATAATGCTGCTATAATTTCTGACTGAATTCGGTGTAACCTTGCTGATATTAACGTAAGTTGAGCGGATCGTAACATAAATATTCGGAAGAGACTTGCTTGATACTGTTCTTTTTCCCCATCATTTATTTTGGATTTAAGTTCCGTTAATTGATTATCTATGCTGTCGAAACTTTGTTTGATATTTCTTTCGTCCTGTTTGATCACGTTTAGAGTTGCGTCAACAATTGATGTTTGATTCATGAGGAGTTGTTTTAGATGGTTTTCATTTTCGTTTACTGCAATAATGGTTTTTGACATTTGTTCAGCGTAATTGGAATCTAAGACGCCGAATAGTGAATTAGCAATATTGCCGACAACGTTAATAGCGCCACGTTTACTTCTGTTCTTTAGCAAGAGATTTTTGTCCTTTAGTCCTGTTAGGCTGTGATCAATTGTTTGGAGAAAGCTCAAGCAAGGTGTCCTTGGAATAAGGTGGTCGCATAAGTGGTTTAATGTCGTTGATTCATTCATAAAGTAGGCTATTTCTTTCCAATATGGGTTTAGATTGTAGTAGGAAATTATGTTCCATTCTGATCGTGATATTCGGGTATTGGTGATACCTTCGAAGTATAAGCCAATATTTGGGTCAAATTGTGTCGTTATGATTTTATCTGTGGACACAAGCGGAAGTACTAGTAGGATTGTGAGTAGTGTAGTCGTAACTGAGCTGGTCGAGGTCCGCTGTTTTTTAGCGGGTGGATTTGTATTCGATGACTGTTCTGATGATTGAATTTCTGCTGATAGTTCATGAGATTCGTTGGATTCTGAGGATTGTGGGAGAGGTAGTTGTCCCTTTTCGGTTTCTTCGTTGATCTGAGGGAGTGGGGCTAGATATTGAACTGCTCGTTTAAGGGTGCTTGAAGCGGTCTTAACATCTGCTACTCTTACAGCCCCGTCGGTTCCTTTATATGTTTTTATAACGCGACCCAAGGGCCATTTCATTACTGGAACGTTATCTTCTTTGATAAGTACGATTGCTCCTGGGTTAAGATTTTTTGATTGTTCTCGCCATTTGTTTCGGTATTGTAATTCATTTAGGTAGTCTCGTGACCATCTTTTCCAAAAGTCATGCTTGAGATGAGAAACTAGTTTCCATCGCTTCTCCAGCTTAAAGTGTGTGGTCTTAGCATGAGCATCAATTTGAGCTGTTAGTGGTTCGCCTATCAGAAAATGTCCCGGAGTAAGTGCGCCTATATCGTTCGCGTCGTTCGACATTGGTGAAATCGGCCTGGAATTCAGTATTGCCTCGATTTCTATAACTATAGTTTCAAGCTCTTCGTATGTTAGAGACGCATTTCCCAATGTTCTTACCAATAGGTACTTTGCTGATTTCACGGCTGCCTCCCAGAGACCACCAAAGTGTGGTGCTCTTGGTGGAATGAAATTGAATTGGATACCCCTTTTGTTGCATGCATTCAGAATAGTCGCCTGTGCATCTGATGAGTGTATTACTGTGGAAAGCTCTGGCAATTTATTTTTTGCGCCGACGAAATTTGTTGCATTGTCGCAATATAAGTTTTGGCAATGACCACGGCGGGATATGAACCGTTTGAGTGCACCTATAAAACCTTCAGTTGTGAGGTCGCTCACAAGTTCTAGGTGTACTGCCTTTGTAGCAAAGCAGCAAAATACAGCAATGTAGGCCTTGTGAGGTAGTTTTCCCCGAAGTTTATAATGCACAGTGATCGGGCCACAGTAATCAACTCCGGTGTTAATAAAGGCTCGTGCTGGTGTGACGCGTGTTGATGGTAGGTTGCCCATTATTTGGTGAAATAACGCTGGTTTGGCTCTGCTGCATATCGTGCATCGATGCACTGTGGCTCTAGACATGATTTTTTATTTGATAGGCCAAAATCTTTGTCTGACTATTCCCAGGAGCGTTTGTGACCCACAGTGTTTGTTGTCCTTGTGAATCATTTCAAAGATTAGCTTTGCGATTGGATCATTGTATGGAAGCAGGAATTGATGCTTGGAGTCGTATTGAAGTGGTGATGCTTCGAGTCGGCCTCCACCGCGGATTAAACCATCTGTGTCTAAAAACGGTGATAGATTACTTAGGTTATTTGTTCCGCGTAACTCTTTGTATTTTGTAAGCTGCTGAATTTCTTGTTTGAAATCTGCCTCTTGCATTTGTTTTATGATTAACTTTAGAGCGTTGTTTAACTCAGTTGTTGTTAATGATTTTAGACTCTGTCTTGAGGGCTTTTTGCATTTGGCTTGGTTGATAAAGCGTAGAACGTATCCAACGATATTTTGGAGACGCCAGAATGAATTCCTGTGATTTATTTTGTATATGAGTTCTGGTTCCGTTGACGTCACTGTTAGTGATATTTTTACCTTTCTCTCTAGGTCAGTTGGAATGGCATGGCTTGGATTATATGTCGGGGGCCATGCTAATTCTTGGCCATGTAGAAATAGTGGGCCATAAAACCAGAAAGAACAGTCTTTGAGGCGCCTGGGTGCAATTCCTCGTGATAAGATGTCTGCGGGATTTAATTTTGTGCCGACATGTCGCCATTGGTTTGCTTGTGTTGTTTGTAAGATGCTTGACACTCGATTTGCTACAAAGGTGTTAAGTGATGCTGGTGAGTTTATCCAGGATAATACAATTTCTGAGTCCGTCCAAAACCAAACCTTGCATGTTAGTTGAAGGTCTGCTATGATTCTGGCGGCTAACTGTGCTCCTAATGCCGCAGCGCACAGCTCCAGTCGAGGTATTGTTTGAATTTTGAGTGGAGCAATCCGGGATTTTGCGCATAGTAATTGTGTTATAGTTGAACTGTTTTTTGTCGTGGATCGAATGTAAGCCGCTGCTCCATACGCCTTTTCTGATGCATCAGTAAAAATATGTAGTTGGACGGATTCAGGGATTTTTCCATTAAAGATGTGTCTTGATAGCTGCAATGATTTTAGTTCATCCAGTTCTGTGCGGAAGTTCGTCCATTTTGTGTACAAGTGTTCAGGGAGTGCTTGATCCCAATCGAGTTTTAGGGCCCACAATTCTTGGATGAATATCTTAGCAGTGACGGCAACTGGTGACAAGAGGCCTAATGGGTCAAAAATTCTCGCAAGATCTGAAGTGACGGTGCGTTTGGTAATTCTCTTGATGTTCTCAACGTTTACCTTGATTCCTAACTTATCATTTTTCGGTAGCCAGATAAGACCTAACGTTTTTATCGAGTCGACCTTGGTGCTTTCGAAGTCTAAATCCACTTCCTTGTAGTCTTGTGGTATATTGTGGAGCAATTTAGGATGATTAGCGCACCATTTGCGTAATGTGAAGCCACCTTCCTTTAGAATTTGCACTAACTGTTGTTGTACATCGAGTGCGGTTATTATGCTATCAAAACCACCCAGGCCATCATCCACGTAAAAATTTTCTTTGAGAAACTTGGAAGCCAGGGGATAACGTGTCTCGTTTTCTGTAGCCAACTGCTCTAGACATTTTGTTGCTAAGTAGGGAGCAGCTCTGGTGCCGTATGTAACTGTGTTGAGTTGAAAGTAGTTAATGGGATTTGTGGGGTCCCTTCTCCAAATTATTAACTGAAGTTGACGATCTTCGGGAGCAACTAATATTTGTCGATACATTTTTTTTACGTCGGTGGTGAAGACGAATCTTGGCATTCGAAACCTCAGGAGTATCGAGAATAGGTCGCTTTGTAGTGTTGGTCCCGTGAACATCAGATCATTTAAAGAGTGTCCTGATGAGGTTTTGGCTGATGCATCAAAGACTACCCTGAGCTTTGTAGTTGAACTTTCAGGCCTAAATATGCAATGATGTGGGATGTAGTAGCTTGGGGAGACCTTGGTTTTTGGTTCCCATTTTGTCATGTGCCCCATAGATTCATATTCGTCCATAAATTGAATGTATTTGGCCTTCAGTTCCGCGTTCCTTTGCAGACGTCGTTCGAGAGCGAAAAATCGGTTAAGAGCAATTCCATGTGAGTCGCCTAGAATATTCGGGTGTTGATGAAATGGTATTCGGACGACAAACTGGTTTTGATTGTTTCTTGTTGTGTTTTGGGCAAAATGCTCTTCACATTGTTTCTCAGCTACTGATAGTGGTTTTGTAGTTGATTTGATTTCATCTAATTCCCAAAGTCGAGCGATGGAGGCTTCGAGGCCTTCATCTTCGGTGCATATTCCAGAAAATGCTTCTGTTGAAGGTTTATTATCTATTTTTCCTGCTACAATCCAGCCCAAGACTGTGTTCTGTAAAGTCGGAAGGTGTGGAGATAGTTTTATTTGCCCAATTGCGAGCAATTGGAGATAGTGTTCTGCACCTAGCAATATGTCGATTTTATCGGGTTTATTAAATGCTGGATCAGCTAATGTCAGGTTTTTTGGTAGTGACCAATCGTCAGTGTTGACAAATTGTGATGGTTGTGGTGCGACGATTTGAGGCAAGACGAGTGCCTCCAAGCGAGTTGAAAACCCATTAATTCGGGAATGCAGAGAAACATTGACCCGGTGTCGTGTTTTGGTGTTGGAATTACCGAGTCCTTTAATGTTCATTGATGATTGCTGTTTTGCAATGTTAAGTCGTTTTGCTAAACGCTCTGTGATCAAATTTACTTGTGATCCGGCGTCAAGTAATGCGCGACATTCAACCTCCATTATGTCAGTTTTGATTTTTACTATAGCTGTGCTGAGAAGAACGTATGAGTTGGATACGTGACCGCTTGCTGCCGTTAATGATGATGCTTCTGGAATGCTGGCTGGTGCCTTGCTGAAGTTTTCATTTGGAGTGTTTGTTGCTGATGGTGTCATCTGGGGTGTTTTATGGCTTGATGATCCTTGTTTTAATGATTGGGTGTAGTTTTCCATGTGAAGCAGCGAGTTGTGCCTTTTCTTGCATATCGTGCAAGGCCCTAACTTGCAATATTTTACTGTATGCCCTGATTTTAAGCAATTTATGCACTGTTTCTGGCTCCGAACGAAATTCAGGCGGCCATGTGGCGGTAGTTGTTGAAACCTTTGACACCGGTACAGTGGGTGTTGGTCAATTTTGCAGAGTGGGCATGTGATTTCTGTTTTATTGGCTGATGTTGCAGAAGCGCATACCTTAGAGGATTTCTCCTTCTGGTTTGTGGCTTCCAAGGATTGAAATCGAGTTTCAAGGAATTTCAGGAAGTCCTTGAAACTTTGTAGTTCCTTTGGATTTTGAATGGTCCTCTCATACAGAACAAGAGTACCCCGATCTAGTTTCCTTACCAAGGTGTGAAACAATATGGGGTCCCACGAGGTCGTGTCAATTCCGATGTTGTTTAGTTCATGCAGACATTCTTGTGTTGTATCGTGTAGAGCCTTTATGGCGGCAGCTGATGGTCCAGCATTAGGTTGATCCAGCAACTGTTGCATTATGGTTGAAACAATGATGCGCTGATTGTCGTAGCGCTCTTCTAGTAGTGTCCAAGCGATTAATTTTTCAGCTTCTCCTACCAAAATTGATTTGAGATACCACATCTTTTGTGCCTTTCGAACTTGCTGGTTGTCCACCAATTGAGTGAATAGGTCGGAGAAGGCTCTCCATTTTACATAGTCTCCACTGAATTTTGGGATTGTAACCTTTGGTAGTGGAAGAACGTTGGTTTGCTGGAAATCGCTACCTTGTTCTGGGCTTCGTGACGATAGCTTAAAATTTTCAATAATTAATTTTTCTAAATTGAGGTAGGTTTCCATATTATACCCTTCTTTTAGTGGGTCAGTGCTGGATTCCCATACTGAGAAATGCAATTCTTGAATTTGTGCCCATAGTTTTTCCTTCAGCTGTATGTTGGTTGCTGCTGGGTCTGTGGTAAATAATCGTTTGAGTGAGTTCATCATGGCATTTTGTCTTCTGATCAAGGGATTTAGTAAGATAGTGTTTGCGGATGAATTATCGTCAACATAATTGGTTCTAGGTGGCGGTTTAGGATCACTGATTGTCGTTTTTTGACCAATGTCCTTTGGAGTTTCCATAGCTGCTTCAAATATTTCTCGGTAGGTTGTTGTGATTTCCGATATTTTATCGTAATAATTCTCGGTGAAGTATTTGTGGTCCAGTGCTGGCTTCTCGAGACATCGTATTTTATTGTCGTTGATTTCAAACTCAGCCCATGCCGCTTCCAGTCGTTTGATCCGATCTTCATAGTACTGGCAGGTTTTTCTTATAGCCGAGTCCTTTTTAAAGTTTCGGATGATGGACTGGATTCCTTCACCTGTAGCGAGCTGGGCTGCAGCGAGTTGGTCCATAGGGGTGTTTGTAGCCATCACGTCGGGGTCACCAATGTTTTTATCCTTGTTTTTTGGATAGGGTTGTACTAATTTGTTCAACCTGGTAAAATGTTATATTAAGGAGTTTGTCTAGGCAATATCACCAAGACAATTCTGTATTATAACACAAGCACTTGAACTTGGTTACAGGGAAAATGTTATTGTTTAGGGGCTTGTCTAGGCAGCAACACCAAAACAATTCTATATCATAACACAAGCACTTGAACTTGGTTATATGGTTTTGAAAGAAAAACCTCGTTCTGTTGGTTTGTTATCTCTCTTTTATTTATAAAAAGTTCAAGCTTATATACTAATTAAATCATAAATAACAGAAAATAAAAGTAAAATAAAATATGCGACTTAGCATAAGTAACAAAGTTGACAAACCCCAGACATGCAGTCAGCAATAATTGTTTGAATAAATAAAATTAAAATAAATAAAATATGCAATTTAGCGTAAGCAACAAAGTTAACAAACCCCAGAAATGCAGTCAGCGACAATTGTTTGAATAAAAATAAAATTAAAATAAATAAAATATGCAATTTAGCATAAGCAACAAAGTTAACAAACACCAGAAATGCAGTCAGCGACAATTGTTTAAATGTGATCATAACTTTGTATGTATGTCAATATGTTTGTACATATGAACAAAAGAATTGCTGACTGTATTTCAAGCTTATTAACCCAGCTTATGTAGTAATGGAAACCAATAATTCAGGGTTATTTTCATAGTTTCAGATGTATGTAAGTATGTTTGTTACTTTAGCAAATGTACTGACGTACAAATAAACGAAATTCATACTGACGTACAAATAAACGCAATTCTTTGTGAAGAATTGAACATACTCCCCGCCGTTGAGTTATGCTCAACAATTTTTTCATTTCGATAACCCTAAATTATTGGGACACAACTTAAACTGTTGATCCGTCAAATGCTGGAATGTGCTGGCGCACTGCTGGATGTGGGGACTGTTGGTTTATTTTGATTTTTGTACAACGTTTTCTTTGCCAGGCAACCTTTATACAGATGATAATAGCGAGAACTAGAGCGATATAGGCAATGGTTCCGTGGTGATATTGTATGGCCTTGAGTTGTGATGGAAACTTCGAGCTGATTATTTGATGTAAATTTCAGGAAGTCCTTGAACTTCCATGCTTCACATGGAAAACTACACCCAATCATTAAAACAAGGATCATCAAGCCATAAAACACCCCAGATGACACCATCAGCAACAAACACTCCAAATGAAAACTTCAGCAAGGCACCAGCCAGCATTCCAGAAGCATCATCATTAACGGCAGCAAGCGGTCACGTATCCAACTCATACGTTCTTCTCAGCACAGCTATAGTAAAAATCAAAACTGACATAATGGAGGTTGAATGTCGCGCATTACTTGACGCCAGATCACAAGTAAATTTGATCACAGAGCGTTTAGCAAAACGACTTAACATTGCAAAACAGCCATCATCAATGAACATTAAAGGACTCGGTAATTCCAACACCAAAACACGACACCGGGTCAATGTTTCTCTGCATTCCCGAATTAATGGGTTTTCAACTCGCTTGGAGGCACTCGTCTTGCCTCAAATCGTCGCACCACAACCATCACAATTTGTCAACACTGACGATTGGTCACTACCAAAAAACCTGACATTAGCTGATCCAGCATTTAATAAACCCGATAAAATCGACATATTGCTAGGTGCAGAACACTATCTCCAATTGCTCGCAATTGGGCAAATAAAACTATCTCCACACCTTCCGATTTTACAGAACACAGTCTTGGGCTGGATTGTAGCAGGAAAAATAGATAATAAACCTTCAACAGAAGCATTTTCTGGAATATGCACCGAAGATGAAGGCCTCGAAGCCTCCATCGCTCGACTTTGGGAATTAGATGAAATCAAATCAACTACAAAACCACTATCAGTAGCCGAGAAACAATGTGAAGAGCATTTTGCCCAAAACACAACAAGAAACAATCAAAACCAGTTTGTCGTCCGAATACCATTTCATCAACACCCGAATATTCTAGGCGACTCACATGGAATTGCTCTTAACCGATTTTTCGCTCTCGAACGACGTCTGCAAAGGAACGCGGAACTGAAGGCCAAATACATTCAATTTATGGACGAATATGAATCTATGGGGCACATGACAAAATGGGAACCAAAAACCAAGGTCTCCCCAAGCTACTACATCCCACATCATTGCATATTTAGGCCTGAAAGTTCAACTACAAAGCTCAGGGTAGTCTTTGATGCATCAGCCAAAACCTCATCAGGACACTCTTTAAATGATCTGATGTTCACGGGACCAACACTACAAAGCGACCTATTCTCGATACTCCTGAGGTTTCGAATGCCAAGATTCGTCTTCACCACCGACGTAAAAAAAATGTATCGACAAATATTAGTTGCTCCCGAAGATCGTCAACTTCAGTTAATAATTTGGAGAAGGGACCCCACAAATCCCATTAACTACTTTCAACTCAACACAGTTACATACGGCACCAGAGCTGCTCCCTACTTAGCAACAAAATGTCTAGAGCAGTTGGCTACAGAAAACGAGACACGTTATCCCCTGGCTTCCAAGTTTCTCAAAGAAAATTTTTACGTGGATGATGGCCTGGGTGGTTTTGATAGCATAATAACCGCACTCGATGTACAACAACAGTTAGTGCAAATTCTAAAGGAAGGTGGCTTCACATTACGCAAATGGTGCGCTAATCATCCTAAATTGCTCCACAATATACCACAAGACTACAAGGAAGTGGATTTAGACTTCGAAAGCACCAAGGTCGACTCGATAAAAACGTTAGGTCTTATCTGGCTACCGAAAAATGATAAGTTAGGAATCAAGGTAAACGTTGAGAACATCAAGAGAATTACCAAACGCACCGTCACTTCAGATCTTGCGAGAATTTTTGACCCATTAGGCCTCTTGTCACCAGTTGCCGTCACTGCTAAGATATTCATCCAAGAATTGTGGGCCCTAAAACTCGATTGGGATCAAGCACTCCCTGAACACTTGTACACAAAATGGACGAACTTCCGCACAGAACTGGATGAACTAAAAACATTGCAGCTATCAAGACACATCTTTAATGGAAAAATCCCTGAATCCGTCCAACTACATATTTTTACTGATGCATCAGAAAAGGCGTATGGAGCAGCGGCTTACATTCGATCCACGACAAAAAACAGTTCAACTATAACACAATTACTATGCGCAAAATCCCGGATTGCTCCACTCAAAATTCAAACAATACCTCGACTGGAGCTGTGCGCTGCGGCATTAGGAGCACAGTTAGCCGCCAGAATCATAGCAGACCTTCAACTAACATGCAAGGTTTGGTTTTGGACGGACTCAGAAATTGTATTATCCTGGATAAACTCACCAGCATCACTTAACACCTTTGTAGCAAATCGAGTGTCAAGCATCTTACAAACAACACAAGCAAACCAATGGCGACATGTCGGCACAAAATTAAATCCCGCAGACATCTTATCACGAGGAATTGCACCCAGGCGCCTCAAAGACTGTTCTTTCTGGTTTTATGGCCCACTATTTCTACATGGCCAAGAATTAGAATGGCCCCCGACATATAATCCAAGCCATGCCATTCCAACTGATCTAGAGAGAAAGGTAAAAATATCACTAACAGTGACGTCAACGGAACCAGAACTCATATACAAAATAAATCACAGGAATTCATTCTGGCGTCTCCAAAATATCGTTGGATACGTTCTACGCTTTATCAACCAAGCCAAATGCAAAAAGCCCTCAAGACAGAGTCTAAAATCATTAACAACAACTGAGTTAAACAACGCTCTAAAGTTAATCATAAAACAAATGCAAGAGGCAGATTTCAAACAAGAAATTCAGCAGCTTACAAAATACAAAGAGTTACGCGGAACAAATAACCTAAGTAATCTATCACCGTTTTTAGACACAGATGGTTTAATCCGCGTTGGAGGCCGACTCGAAGCATCACCACTTCAATACGACTCCAAGCATCAATTCCTGCTTCCATACAATGATCCAATCGCAAAGCTAATCTTTGAAATGATTCACAAGGACAACAAACACTGTGGGTCGCAAACGCTCCTGGGAATAGTCAGACAAAGATTTTGGCCTATCAAAGGAAAAATCATGTCTAGAGCCACAGTGCATCGATGCACGATATGCAGCAGAGCCAAACCAGCGTTATTTCACCAAATAATGGGGCAACCTACCATCAACACGCGTCACACCAGCACGAGCCTTTATTAACACCGGAGTTGATTACTGTGGCCCGATCACTGTGCATTATAAACTTCGGGGAAAACGACCTCACAAGGCCTACGTTGCTGTATTTTGCTGCTTTGCTACAAAGGCAGTACACCTAGAACTTGTGAGCGACCTCACAACTGAAGGTTTTATAGGTGCACTCAAACGGTTCATATCCCGCCGTGGTCATTGCCAAAACTTATATTGCGACAATGCAACAAATTTCGTCGGCGCAAAAAATAAATTGCCAGAACTTTCCACAGTAATACACTCATCAGATGCACAGGCGACTATTCTGAATGCATGCAACAAAAGGGGTATCCAATTCAATTTCATTCCACCAAGAGCACCACACTTTGGTGGTCTCTGGGAGGCAGCCGTGAAATCAGCAAAGTACCTATTGGTAAGAACATTGGGAAATGCGTCTCTAACATACGAAGAGCTTGAAACTATAGTTATAGAAATCGAGGCAATACTGAATTCCAGGCCGATTTCACCAATGTCGAACGACGCGAACGATATAGGCGCACTTACTCCGGGACATTTTCTGATAGGCGAACCACTAACAGCTCAAATTGATGCTCATGCTAAGACCACACACTTTAAGCTGGAGAAGCGATGGAAACTAGTTTCTCATCTCAAGCATGACTTTTGGAAAAGATGGTCACGAGACTACCTAAATGAATTACAATACCGAAACAAATGGCGAGAACAATCAAAAAATCTTAACCCAGGAGCAATCGTACTTATCAAAGAAGATAACGTTCCAGTAATGAAATGGCCCTTGGGTCGCGTTATAAAAACATATAAAGGAACCGACGGGGCTGTAAGAGTAGCAGATGTTAAGACCGCTTCAAGCACCCTTAAACGAGCAGTTCAATATCTAGCCCCACTCCCTCAGATCAACGAAGAAACCGAAAAGGGACAACTACCTCTCCCACAATCCTCAGAATCCAACGATTCCCATGAACTATCAGCAGAAATTCAATCATCAGAACAGTCATCGAATACAAATCCACCCGCTAAAAAACAGCGGACCTCGACCAGCTCAGTTACGACTACACTACTCACAATCCTACTAGTACTTCCGCTTGTGTCCACAGATAAAATCATAACGACACAATTTGACCCAAATATTGGCTTATACTTCGAAGGTATCACCAATACCCGAATATCACGATCAGAATGGAACATTATTTCCTACTACAATCTAAACCCATATTGGAAAGAAATAGCCTACTTTATGAATGAATCAACGACATTAAACCACTTATGCGACCACCTCATTCCAAGGACACCTTGCTTGAGCTTTCTCCAAACAATTGATCACAGCCTAACAGGACTAAAGGACAAAAATCTCTTGCTAAAGAACAGAAGTAAACGTGGCGCTATTAACGTTGTCGGCAATATTGCTAATTCACTATTCGGCGTCTTAGATTCCAATTACGCTGAACAAATGTCAAAAACCATTATTGCAGTAAACGAAAATGAAAACCATCTAAAACAACTCCTCATGAATCAAACATCAATTGTTGACGCAACTCTAAACGTGATCAAACAGGACGAAAGAAATATCAAACAAAGTTTCGACAGCATAGATAATCAATTAACGGAACTTAAATCCAAAATAAATGATGGGGAAAAAGAACAGTATCAAGCAAGTCTCTTCCGAATATTTATGTTACGATCCGCTCAACTTACGTTAATATCAGCAAGGTTACACCGAATTCAGTCAGAAATTATAGCAGCATTAACCGATTCACACCATGGAAAAATCAATCCAACACTTCTATCACCGTCCCAACTTGAAGCCGAGCTAGCGCAAGTAAGAAGTCATCTTCCAACATCTCTAGAACTACCAGTGGGAGGTGATAACATTCTACAACTGTACAAAGTGATGAGCGTCAAGGAGGTGTAACAAAAGATCACGTTATATTCCATATATCTATCCCATTAACTGACCCTGAACCATTCGAACTTCTGAAACCGCACCCGATTCCAGTATTAATAAATGGTACAATGTTTGCTATAAAACCATGCGGCAATTTCCTGGCCATAAATGCTCATAGGGATCAATATTTCATCCTAACGGAAATCCAGCGGGCCACATGTGCAGTCACTGGCGAGAACGAAATCTTGTGTCAACACATACAATCAAATTTTAATGCAAACGCAGATAAATGCCTATGTGAACTTTCGCTTCTCAGCTACCATATCCATAAGAGATGCAACATTGTTCCTGTTGCAGACAATACATCACTTACACAGTTAGAACACAACAACCAGTGGTTATACACATTTCTGCAGCCTTCTCGAATAAGTGCCGTATGTGGACAAGAAAAATCACAGCTAGCCTTGAAAGGATCTGGCATCTTAAAAATATCACCAGATTGTACTCTCAAGTTTGGATCAATAATCATCAAAGGTCATCAAACTGTCTCCACATCATTTCAGACATCATACACAGTAACGAGTAACATCAGTGACATCACTTATCCAGATAAGAGGCAAGATGAAATAACTCACATCAAGATCTATGCTGACCAAATAAAGAACATCTCCGAAATACAGCACAATTTACATCAAATAATCAGCTCGAAGTTTCCATCACAACTCAAGGCCATACAATATCACCACGGAACCATTGCCTATATCGCTCTAGTTCTCGCTATTATCATCTCTATAAAGGTTGCCTGGCAAAGAAAACGTTGTACAAAAATCAAAATAAACCAACAGTCCCCACATCCAGCAGTGCGCCAGCACATTCCAGAATTTGACGGATCAACAGTTTAAGTTGTGTCCCAATAATTTAGGGTTATCGAAATGAAAAAATTGTTGAGCATAACTCAACGGCGGGGAGTATGTTCAATTCTTCACAAAGAATTGCGTTTATTTGTACGTCAGTATGAATTTCGTTTATTTGTACGTCAGTACATTTGCTAAAGTAACAAACATACTTACATACATCTGAAACTATGAAAATAACCCTGAATTATTGGTTTCCATTACTACATAAGCTGGGTTAATAAGCTTGAAATACAGTCAGCAATTCTTTTGTTCATATGTACAAACATATTGACATACATACAAAGTTATAATCACATTTAAACAATTGTCGCTGACTGCATTTCTGGGGTTTGTTAACTTTGTTGCTTATGCTAAATTGCATATTTTATTTATTTTAATTTTATTTTATTCAAACAATTGTCGCTGACTGCATTTCTGGGGTTTGTTAACTTTGTTGCTTACGCTAAATTGCATATTTTATTTATTTTAATTTTATTTTATTCAAACAATTATTGCTGACTGCATGTCTGGGGTTTGTCAACTTTGTTACTTATGCTAAGTCGCATATTTTATTTTACTTTTATTTTCTGTTATTTATGATTTAATTAGTATATAAGCTTGAACCTTTTTATAAAAAAAAGAGAGATAACAAACCAACAGAACAAGTTTTTTCTTTCAAAACCATATAACCAAGTTCAAGTGCTTGTGTTATGATATAGAATTGTCTTGGTGTTGCTGCCTAGACAAGCCCCTAAACAATAACATTTTCCCTGTAACCAAGTTCAAGTGCTTGTGTTATAATACCGAATTGTCTTGGTGATATTGCCTAGACAAACTCCTTAATATAACATTTTACCAGGTTGAACAAATTAGTACAACCCTATCCAAAAAAAGGATAAAAACAGTATGTTTGTTTTTGATGACAAAATTTGGATGCAGGAGTTTTCATTTTGACTGCAACGTTAAGATTAACTAAAACTGGTGTGTGATCTGAACTCAGATCGGAACTACTTTTAGGTATACCATTGTATTAGGTATACCATTAGGTATACCATTGTAGACAATAAAATCTAATAAGTCTGGAATTTTTTGTGGATCATCAGGCCAATACGTCGGTGTACCAGTCGATAAAGCTGATTAATTATTATTTGATAAGCATTTATAAAGTACGCTAACTTTCGGATATATTAATCTGGGACCCCACCACGAGTGTCTAGCATTGAAGTCTCCACCAACAAGAAATAGTTCACCACGTGTGTTGAAAATATCATCGTAATGTTGACATTTAACTGTATGTCGAGAAGGAAAATAAATTGAAGACACAACTAAATCTCCATCGTGACTTTTAACTTTAATGTATTTTGCCTGAAGATATTGTTCCTGTAAACCATTTAGAATGTGATATTTTACTTTTGATTTGATCAGAATTACTGAGCCAGCGTAGGCTCTGTTATCAGGATGGTTGGTATTTATAAATAAAATATTTATCTTTGGTAACCTAAGAAAAAAGCAGCGAATTCTATAGGTATTCTACTAACATGTTTTTTCAGATAGTAATTAGTTCTTTCTATAGAATAAACCATCATGTTTATAATAAGAAATTATAATAGATACTGGTCAAAAAAGAAAAGCATTTAAATTTAAGTAAGTAGTATTTGTATTTAAAAGCAACGGCACTTAAATTAAAATCATACACAACATTGATTATAATAATGAGTTAAGGACACATGTTGGGGCAAGTGCGTTAACTCTAACTTTTAAATGAAATATATGGTATTTTATGGCGTTATACATTAATTATATTTTTCCGAGATTTGTGGTAATGTGAACTGGGCACTTACTTGTATGTTTCTGCCATAGTTGTAATTGGCTGAGTTATTGGAGAATACATTGCATTAAAACCTGAGTTCAGAGAAAGCCTTGGCGTAAGTGGTTGAAGAGGTGGGCTTATAGAATTCACATGTACCACACTATTTTCCCCATTTCCTTCTGAGATGTTGGGTGTTCCGGTCGCATTATTTGTAGGTATTCTAGATGGAGCAACCGTTGCTGGCGACGAATCCGTGGTATTGCTACTATTCGAATTGGGCGTGTGACTAGATGTATTGCTTTCGATTATTGCTGCTGGGTTGATTACACTACTGATGACTGAACTGCTTCCACTAGGGATAGTTGCACTTGCCCTACTACTGTGTCCAATATTATCAACAGAACGTCGCTGGGTTCTTAATTTTTCTTCCCGACGCCATTTTGCTCGTCTGTTAGAAAACCAGACCTACGACAGAAATACAAATGTTTTCAATAAATACGCTTTCTGCACACAATTTGCATAAATGATTATATAGATAGCAAGTACCGTTACAATAAAAAAACTAAATAAACCAAAAACTTAAATAATAGTACAATGTTTTTGAAAAGATACAAAAGTAATAAAAAACAAGTAAGAAAATTATAGTCGGTCTAGACCGACCATACGATACCCTATACCATGCATTTAGAGACCCTATCTCTCAGGCCCAACTAACTGGATATAGAAAATAAGCATAAACCAAATTTGAGTGCGATTTTTATTAGTTTTTTTTTTGGCTGCAGATATGAAAAAGTTCATATCGGATGCTATATCTATATGAGGACTAGGCCCATAAATGGACCGATCCTGGCCATGTTTGGAAAGGTCTCTTGTATTTTGCAAAAATATATACAAACAAAATTTGAGAAGAATCAGTGCAATATGTTTGTTTTTTGATAGATTTAAGTGAAGATCGGGAAGCAGCTCTATATGGGGCCTATGACTAAGAGTTGTCCCATAGGGATCATTTTTGGGCTACTGATTAATGGATGTAATAAACACATACAAACCCAATTTGACTAAGACTTATATGATAATTTGGATCTTATGGCAATTTAAGTCGATTTCAAAGGGTTCATTTGTATGGGAGCTAGGTCTGAACATGGACCGACTCTCACCAATTTCAATAGCGTTCGTCCTATGGCCGATAAAAGCTTATATACAAAATTTCATCAAAATATATTAATATTTGCGACCTGCAGTTTGATTAAATCGTTACATGGACACACAGACGGACGGACGGACGGACGGACGGACGGAAATCGTTAAATCGAATCAGATAGTGATTCTGATTCGATCGGTATAATAAAAGATGGGTCTAGGTCAAATATTTTTGGTAGATACAAACAGCAGCACAAAGTCATTATACCCAAACCACACAGTGGTATAGGGTATAACAAGTAAGAAAATTATAATCGGTCTAGACCGACTATACGATACCCTATACTATGGTTAAGAGACCCTATCTCTCCTGTCCAACTAATTGGATATATAAAATAAGCATAAACTAAATTTGAGTGGCATTGTTATTAATTTTTTGGCTGCAGATATGAAAAAGTTCATATCGGGTGCTATATTTATATGGAGACTAGGTCGAAAAATGGACCGATCCTGACCATATTTGGTAGAGTCACTTATATTTTGAAAAAATATATACAAACCCAATTTGAGAAAAATCTGTGCAATATTTTTGTTTTTTGATAGATTTACGTGAATATCGGGAAGCAGCTCTATATGGGGCCTATAACTAAGGATTGTCGTTTAAGGATTATTTTTGGCCTACTGATTAACGGATACAATAAATGCATACAAACCCATTTTGACTGATATCTATATGATAATTCGGATCTTATGGCAATTTATGTCGATTTCGTAGGGTTCATTTGTATGGGGACTAGGTCAAACCACATAGTGGTACAGGGTATAATAAATAAACGCCCAAAATATTTTTACACGATTTAGAAATAACACATTTGAAGGACACATAAAACTCAGTTCCCAGCATTAATTTTTTATTGATATCTCGCTATAATTAGATTGCAAACCGTTCTTTCAATGTGTGCTTTGAAAACAAATTTTCTAGTGATAGACTAATTCCCGCTGGTTTGCCACAAGGATCAGTTTTTTCTCCTACACATTATTCAATTTTCACGTCTGATATTATTGTGCATAAAAACAACGAATTTTTATGCTGATTACAGCGCTCTCATTTGGTGTGGTAGACTGTCAAATGCAATAAGCAAAAGAATGCAGGATTCTGTTAAGACAATCTAAAAATACTTTGATAAATTGAAAACAAAACGGCTCTTTATCAGTTATTAAACTGGAGATCGAAATTTAACTTGAAAAATAAGATTTTGATGTACAAAATGTGTATTCGTCCAATCATGACTTATGCCTCAAGTCTGGTTTGACAAACCTGCGAAAGCGCATACAAAGAAACTGCAAATAATCGAAAATACAATTTAGTTTATGCTCTCACTGAGTGCACACTGATCTTGCTAAAACTTCCTTAACAAGTGAAAACAAAGCAAAGCTAAACAAACTAACAAAAAAAAAGTGACTAATAATTGTCATTTAAAATGTTTGTCACACAAATAAAATAGAACTCAACTTAACTTAATGGTACTAAACCCGAACTCTACAGATCAGGTTTATCTGGTGATGAGCAGAGCAGGGCTCCATCCATACAGTGGTTTCACAAAAAAAAAAAAAAATTGAGGTGTGAACAACTACTTATACAATGTTTTTATGGAAAACAAGGTAATAAGTTAATAAAAACAAGTAAGAAAATTATAATCATCTAGACCGACTATACGATACCCTATACCATGCGTTTAGAGACCCAATCTCTCAGGCCCAACTAACTGGATATAGAAAGTAAGCATAAACCAAATTTGAGTGGGATTTTTATTAATTTTTTCGGCTGCAGATATGAAAAAGTTCATATCGGATGCTGTATCTAAATGGACCGATCCTGACAATGTTTGGTAAAGTCTCTTGTATTTTGCAAAAATATATACAAACAAAATTTGAGAAGAATCAGTGCAATATTTTTGTTTTTTGAGAGATTTAAGTGAAGATCGGGAAGCAGCTCTATATGGGGCCTATGACTAAGAGTTGTCCAATAGGGACTACTGATTAATGGATGTAATATATACATAAAAACCCAATTTGACTAAGATTTGTATGATAATTTGGATCTTATGGCAATATATGTTGATTTCATAGGGGTTATTTGTATGGGGGCTAGGTCTGAACATGGACATATTCTCACAAATTTCAATAGCGTTCATCCCATGGCCGATAAAAGATCAAAATATATTCATATTTGCGACCTGCAGTTTGATTACAAGCTTTACATGAACACACAGACGGACGGACGGACGGACGGACGGACGGACGGACGGACATAGTTAAATCGAATCAGATAGTGATTCTGATTCGATCGGTATAATTAAAGATGGGTGTAGGTCAAATATTTGTGGTTGTTACAAACAGCAGCACAGTCATTATACCCAAACCACATAGTGGTATAGGGTATAATGATGAGTCTATCGATGGATATATTTGTCAATGTCGAAGAACACACATCACATAATAAATCTAAAGGAATTTTCTTTAGTTAACAATTTTTTATTGTCTTTTTAAACACTTTCTTTTAACTCGTACTCTCTGTCTGTCTGTCTGTCGTTGGTCAACCCAATTCCCCTTTATCCAATTGAACTTGGCCCATAGTCTTGCTGTGACTACAGATTAATTTTGGGGTAGTCATGCACAGTCACGGGGTGATCTAAATGTCATTTCTCCTCATCCGATCGATCTGAAACTTGGTCCCTACAATTTCTGTGAAAAAGATTAACTTCGACTTAGTCACGCACAGTCACGCATGGTCACGCACAGTCACGGAGAGATTTAAAATGGATTTCCCCTCATCCAATCAATCTGAAACTTGGTCGATATACTTGCTGTAAAGAAAGATTAACTTCGACATAGTCACGCACAGTCACGGAGTGATTTAAAACCCATTTCCCCTTATCCGATCGATCTGAAACTTGGCCGATAGACCTGCTGTGAAAAAGATTAAGTTTGACATAGCCACGTACAGTCACGCGTAGTCACGGAGAGATTAAAACCTCACTTCCCCTCATCCGATCGATCTGAAACTTTTTCCATGGACTTGTGGCCCAAGATTAATTTTTAGATAGTACGCAAAGTCACGCAGAGTCACAGAGAGATTCAAAACTCATATGCATAAGGCAGGAAAGAGTTTTAATAAAAACTTTGTTTTTATGGGTTAGATTATTAAACTCTTTCTTTTAAATCATACTCTCTGGCTGTCTGTCTGTCTGTCGTGGGGCAACCCCATTCCGCCTTATCCAATTGATCTGAAACTTGGCCCATAGTCTTGTTGTGACTATGTTATTCTTCAAATATTTCTACTTTTTTCTTTTAAACAAAGAAAATTAGCATAGTTACAATAACATACTACTTGAAATGTTGGATAAACTTTTATTAAAATTACGCAGTCTTATTCCTATTCATCTTGTCGTAGATTCAAAGAGGCCAACACTGCGTCATATTGATGTTGCTCGTGCAAGAACTTTCGTGCTTCTCCTTATTCATCTTCTAGAAGCGCCAACTGCCTACGAATAAATATACGGCAAATTTTGGGCCTATAGCCAAACAAACGTTTTGCATATCTTTCATGTTGTTGCAACAAAAACTTTTTGAAAAGATATTTTACTCTTAATGTGTAACCTTTATACTCCTAGCATGAAAAGCTTCACTAATGATATATGAAAATTGATTAAAGAAAGAAAAAAAAGAAATTCATATATGTACGAATGTACAATGTATTTGTACTTACCTTAGATATTGAAAATCGACAAAAGCATATGTCGAGCAACCTGCCTTTTTGTAAATCTATATCCAAAATTTTTCCAAATTCTTAAAAAAGTAAATAAATATCTGGTACATGCAAAATATCGGGTGGTAAATTTCCAACATAGTTCCGTCCTAGTTCAACACGATAATCCTAATTTTTGAGGAAAAAAATATATTTGACAAAAATTAAAATTGACGCGGTTTTCAACTGACGCGGTTCTTTACGCAACTCACACATGTGACTGCAATCTCATTTTTAAAATCTTGTCCCAATAAACCATTCCATAAGTGAAACTGAATTGGAGAATATGCTTACTATAACAATATTTCTGTAACTTTTCATAAGCATTGTTATGATAGGTTTATTTAATTGCAAAATACGAACTCTTTTTATATGATGTTTTAAAAACGCTTTACATAGCAATAGCATTTACAATAACACTTGATATACACTTACTCTGTATAACAGTTTGGCAAATATGCTCGCTATAGTTTTGTAAACGTTGTTGCATATGAAGTCCCGTTATTTGAACGTTTTGTAAACGTTGCAGATTGGGTTCAACATTGTGTTCTTTACGATTCAAGTGCTTATTTTTTTTTCATTAAATCTTTCAATGATGACGATTATTATAATGAATTGAATGAGGATGGTGAAGTAAATGATTTAAAACAAGTAAGAGTGTTAAATTCGGCTGTGCCGAATCTTTGATACCATCCACCTAGGTCTTATTGCACTATTTGTAACAAATTTAGATAAAATATTTGAAAATGTAAACAACTTGATCAATTTAGTAATTTATTACAACAAATACTCTGAATTTTCAGCATTTACGTTTAACAATTTTAAAGTCAATAGAAGATAGTAAACAAAATATATTTTTAAATTTCGGAACTTTTTCGGAATACTTGACCATGTCTTATCTTTTAAAAGCCTAGCTTTAATCAGTTTTATTTTTTCGATCTTATTACATCAGTTTGTCATTCCATTTGTAACGCATCGATAAATGGATTTGCGTCTATGTGTTTAATGCAAAAGATTTCTTACTATTGTCGAATTGTAGGGATTTTTTTAAAATTTTTTTTAACAACTTAATATTATATACATTTCAATTTTAAACTTTAAAATTAAAAATATCTATCTCTTTTAAATCTGGTAATAACTCTATAATATGGATAAAGTAAATACGTGGCTTCCTTAATGAGAATGACAAGTAAAAACACTTTTGTGCAGTTTACTTGTTTTGTGCATTTTTTTTTAATACATACATAAGTACTCCATCTTTGTAGATCTCTTCGATTATATTAAGTAAGTTTGTAAATAAAAAGAATATTTAAATATTATAAATGTAAACATAATTGATTTTAGAAAAATGTCCGATTCGTTTTTCGATGATGCTGAAAACACATCAAGGAAATACATAAAACAAAGGTTTTACACAAGTTAGTTGAGAGACGAGAAGCTAATGGGATGGAACAGGTCAAAGATGACGACTTTAAATACAGATGCAAGGCTTGTGAAAAAATATTAAATTGCGATAAATCAGATCTAAGTATACATGCTAATAACCAATGTGTTAAAAAAAATATCTTTTAAAACCAACAACCAAAATTCTGTTTACGTTATAAGATCCCATTTGCAAGCCATTTTAATTAATTGTGTAAATTTTAAATGCACATCTAGCCATATAAATGATGAATTATACAGAATAGTAAAAATATTTTGTTTATAATATCTGTTGGTTTTTTATGTTGTTGTTGTGTAAGTCTAATGATATTCTTATCTTATTTTTATTATTTTTTTTTTCGTTTTTATGTTATTTTTGCATTATTGAAATTGAAAATTAACAAATTAAAAACAATTTTTTTTTTTGAAATATTGAAGAAAGTAGTGTAGGGAAAAATGTAGAGAGAAAAAAAGTGGGTGTAGGGAAAAAAGAATTTTTTTTCATTAGCGTAGAGATTTCTGTAAAAATCTCCTGGCATCACTGGCACCTATTAAAAAACAATGTATGATTTCACAAAACAATGCGACGTATATCTGCTTTGTTCAAAAGCTTTCATAAGACCAAATGAAATTGTTACTTATGCATGAAACACATAGACGACAGAGGCTACACAAACACACGACTACAAATGCTGCTGGCTGCAATTGTAGTCGTGTAGTCAACTACTTAATTTTTTTGAAAACGACAGCAACATATAACAACAATATAAACAGCTGTTTTTATACAAAATTATTTTTATTTCAGTAGTTCCAATTATATTTTTTTTTACTTTATTAAAATAGAAAAACATGTATGATTCTATATAAAATTGTCTTAAATATATTACTTATTTATAATTCATTATTATAACGTAAGAATAAATAAATAAATTTACTCATTAATAGAATTATTACAGCATTTCATTTTGCGATTAATTTTTTCAACAAAATAAAATATTTCATAGCACTAATATCTTTTACATATTTTGTTATATTGTCAACACTATTTTTATTTTGTAGCCAACAAAAATAGAAATTAGCTTAAGTTGACTACAGCAGCAAAAGTGGTCATGTAGTCGTGTAGCTGTGTTGTTGTTAAAATAATCGTTTTCATATAAACGTGTGTATTTTATTTTTGACAGGCTGTAGTCGTGTAGCCGCTGTCGTCTATGTGTTTCATGAGAGAGTTCGGCTTACTGGTGCAATTATGTATATGTGTGTATAAACAAAAATATACGATATCCAAGTAATCATTTCGAAGATTGTTTCTTGTCTTGTTTTCTTCGAGCATTTTTGATGATTAAAAACTGATTAATCACATGCGGTATTAGAAAAAGACTAAGAAATGATTTTTACTTACGCTTAAAAAGTGATTTATAGAAAAATTACATTAAATATGACTCAAAAATAAGTCGAAATTAATCAGAAAATTGGATAAAAAAGGTTCTCAAGAAGAGTCGGGGGTAAGGTAATATTTCCTCCCAACAAAAGAATATTTTGTGATCAGCAAAAGAGCGCATTTATGACTGTTTTAATAGCACAGAGGAGTCAAAAAAGACTCCACATGAACACTTATTGCATAAAATGTTTACTGGGATTTTATTCACTATCTGTAGAAACAGTTTTTTAAGTAAAACAAATCTGCACACAATTTCAATTCTATTTCGTTTACAATGATACCATCACTTTGTTTACTAGCTAGTAGTAAAATAAGAAAATAGTATTATAATACAGCGTAATGATGAATTGTCACAATACGAATTGAGCGGTCATAGCGACAACATCGTTTCACTCACTTCTTATATTCTTTACAATTAAAATTAGTTCAGTTTACAACTTGTGATTTCTCGTTTGACAAAACAAAAAAGAGAAAAACAAAAATATAAAAAACAAACAATAACAAAATTTAAGACACCTCAAAAATTTCTGTTTAAAAATAAAAACAAAATAAAAAATAAAAGGTTACCATTAGCTGTAAAATAAAAAAAAATTTGTAATAATGAATAAACCGACTAATATCGGAACCCAGTTTTCTCCCCATCAACCACTATTTAAACTAGACAAGGATAAGCAAATGAAGGACCTAACGTTCGGGCCGAAATATCTAGTGATGACCAGAATAGAAAGTGAAGATAATCTTAACAATGTATCACCCTTTCTTATCAAAAAAGTGATCGAGAGTGTTTGTGGAGAGATAGATATCTGCAAAAAGCTACAATCTGGTACAATTTTAATGAAAACAAAAAGTTTTATTCAAGCCAACAAATTAATAAAACTAATTGCACTCTCACCCACTATTAAAGTGGAAGTTTCAGAACACAGATCACTCAATCAATCAAAAGGTGAGAAATATAACCGAAAATGAAATAATTGAAGAACTTAAACCACAAAACGTAATCGATGTCAAAAAGATATTGAAGAGACAAAACAAAAACACTACAGGAACAGAACCATCAAACGGAGACAACAACAATTTAATAGAAAGCGGATTAATAATATTAACCTTTTCATCTATCAGCGCTCCAGACTCCATTAATATCGGTTACCAAAAAACTAGAGTAAGGACATACATACCTCTACCCTTAAAGTGTAAAGATTGTTTCCGTTTTTAGCATTTATCCAAATTTTGCAAAAATGACAAACTCTGTATTTATTGCACAAACATTGATCATCTTGCAGAAAACGTAAAATGTGAAAACACTCAAACTTGCATTAATTGTAAAGAAAATAAATTGCCTGACAATCATTATGTTCTCAGTAAAATTTGCCCAATATTTATAAAAGAAAAAGAAATACAAGCAATTAAAACTGTGGAAAAAGTTGACAACAAAACCGCTATACAAAAATATAATGAGAAACACTTAAACAAAACCAGCTACTCAAATACAACAAGAACCAACATCGTTTATGAGTCACGAAACGAAACTACAACAACATCAAAAACAAACAACATAACATCACCTAGCATCAACAATGAAACATCGAATAATACTGTGCCAAATTTATCAACAAACATTGAACAAAAAGAAACCATCAATAACTTGCCAACAACTAACGCAACAACACTAACCAAAACAACCCAAAAAATAAAAATCCTACCTAAGAACACATCCAGATGTACCAGAACTCAACTCAAAAGAACTGCAAACAAATCTAAATTATTAAAAGAGAGCCAGGAGAGTGAGGAGACAGATAGTAATGTAATGGAAGAATAAACTAACTTAACACCTTAAGGGCTATTGACAATGGGGATGGTGGGGTATATGTACAATCCTTGTTTAATAAGTTATGTGCATATATTTGACTGTCTTTCATTGTCAATGGCCCCATAATACCCAACTTATATATTTATTCTTTTTATATTTATATTTAACTTTAACATATATCGTAGTTCTAAACTAAACTATCTAACATTAACTGAAATTTAATTTCTATTTTAATATATCTTATTGCTATGCCTCTAAGAATTTTACAATGGAATATCAAAGGTTACATTAATAATTACAATGAACTACAAGTTCTCATAAAAAAACACAGCCCCAAAATAATGACATTACAAGAAACCCATTTAAAATGTGACACAAATATAATAACTCCAAACTTTTACAAAATCTATTTATCCCCCTCAACACACAACCCATTTGGCGGTTCAGCCATACTAATTCATAACTCCATTTAACATGAAAAATTAAATTCAAATAGCAACTTCGATTCGGTAGCTTTACTTATACACTCAAAAAAATCATTTGTAGTTTTTAGTACATACATACCTCCCACAAAATCATTCAATGGTAATGACATTACTCAGTTATATGAAACGAGACACCCAGTACTAATAACTGGAGACTTTAACAGTTGGCACGTTAACTGGGGATCTAGCTGAAACAATAGAAGAGGTCTGACTCTGTCAAAGTATATAACCAACTCAAGTTTGAGTATATTAAATAATGGTTCTCCAACTCATTTTACCACACATAAAACATTTACAAACATTGACTTAACTATCATCTCTTCTTCTTTGTTCATCTACGCTAATTGGGAAATTGAAACCGACCTATTTGGCAGTGACCACTTCCCAATAATTACATCTCTTTTCTCAAATAACCAAACTTCAGCTGGTCAAAATATTAGACCACGTTTCAATTTGAAAAAAGCCAAATGGACCAATTATAAAATACTTACTGAAAAATTTAGTATATTGCGACCAATTAGCCCAAATATAAATAAAGAAGCAGCTAATCTTCATAAAATAATTTTGCAAAGTGCCAACGAGAGCATACTACAACATAGATTGCTCAGTTACCATAAATCGGTGGTCAAAAAAATTAGAAAAACTAAAAGCCCAAAAAACCATCTGTGGAATAAATTTAGGAGGAATATTTCAAACGAAAATGAATTAAATTACAAAAAAGCCAATGCTCTATTTAGAAGAGAAATCAAAATTTCTAAAAGAAATTCAATTTACAAATTTACATCTGAAATAAACCCCTCAACACCCTCAGACAAAATGTGGAGCAATATACGTAGTTTCTGCGGCTTAAAACCTAAGACCCCAACCCATTGCATTGAAACCCCTAACAACTCCCAAAATAGAGTAACTAACTCAAGCGACATCGCAAATATTTTTTGCGAATATTGGTCCAGAGAATCTAAAGATTCAAATTTTTCACATACTTTCCAACACTACAAGCACTCAGTAATTTCGAGTACACATCAAATCATTGCAGGAAAAAATGCTACGACAATAGAAGAAAAGATAAACGTGTTAGAACTTTCCATAGCTCTTAACAAACTGAAAGGTAAAACACCTGGATTAGATCGGATATCATATCCAATGATAAAAAATCTATCAAATCGGGTACATAATAGATTGGTTAATTTATATAATAATATTTTTGATAGATATACACCTCAAATTTATAAAACCAGTTTGATTATCCCCATACTTAAGCCGAATGCAGACAAAACTATCGTTTCGTCTTATCGTCCTATCTCACTTAATCCATGTTGTTCCAAAGTTTTGGACAAAATCATAGCCAACAGACTGTGGTGGTTTCTTACCACAAACAAGCTTATCAACAACCACCAATATGGTTTCATAAAGGGGAAATCAGTTTCAGATCCATTACTTTACTTGGACTTTAAAATAAATCAAACTTTAAGGAACAAAAACCACTTATCACTAATCTCACTAGATTTTGCAAAAGCATTTGACAAAATCGGTTTACATACCATTTTAAACCAGCTCGAAGAATGGAAAATAGTTCCTAAAATGTATAATTACATAAAAAATTACTTAACCAACAGAAAAATCAGGATAAGAAACAATTCCTACTATTCGAAAATACTACCTTTATATAACGGCATCCCCCAGGGTTCACCACTCTCTGTAATTTTATTTTTAATAGCCTACAACAAACTTTCCCAAATAATGTCCCTACATAAGGAAATTGACTTTATCGCCTATGCAGATGACTACGTTATAATGAAAAAACTTAAGAACACAAAAAAACAAAGTATAAACTTTAATGTTATTCAAAACTGGTGCACATCATCCGGAGCACAATTAGCCCTAAACAAATGTAAACATCTACACATTTGTAGAAAACACAATTGCTCACCCGCACTGCATACCAACAATACATCAATCGAATCAGTAAATAGTCTCAGGATACTTGGAATAGTTTTCAACCGTCTTTACAGATGGAATTCACATATTAACTGTCTTAACTCGACCCTCTCCAAAAGACTTAATATAATTAAATGCCTCTCCTCAAAGAAATTTGGTTGCAATACATCCTCTCTCATACAAATTGTCAAATCTATCATAACATCAAAAATTAATTACGGTATATATCTATATGGGTATTCACCCAAGAGCACTTTAAACAAATTAAAAACAAATTTTAACGCTGCCCTACGCCTTTCCTTAGGAGCTTTTCGAACATCCCCTATAAGAAATATAATTTATGAAGCGGACGTTATGTCAATTGAACAGTATAGAGATTTTGCTACTTCAAAACTTTTTAAAAGCATAATGATAAATGACCATTACCTACTTTCCATTTTATTGAAAAATCAATTCACAAAAAAAATTTTTATGAAATTCCTTCAACACTAACTCGTATTACTCAATTTTGCTTAACTCACAACATTCCTATTAATATAGATCAACAATATCATATTAAGTATCCTAACTGGAAAATTGATCTTTCAACAATTGACTCATCGCTGACTAAACAAAAAAAATCTTCTACCAACAGCGAAATATATCATCAGATATTCGATAAACTCCAACAAGATTTAAGTGATCACAATTTCTTTTATACGGATGGTTCTAGAGCCCAAAACAGTGTTAGCTACGGCGTTGTGAACAACGGAAAAATTTTGATAAATTCTATTCTTCCAGAATATACCACGAATTTCTCTGCAGAAATTATTGCTATATACGAAACCATCAAACACATAAGATACTTAAGAGGTAAATATGCAATTTGTACTGACTCGCTTTCAGCTATAGAAGCAATCCATAATTTAAACAATGAGGAATTGTATCCTAGCATTATCCGACAAATAATGATTGAGCGGCAGCCTGACATTAAACTGATTTGGATACCTGGCCACTCAGGAATAAAAGGTAACGAAGAAGCGGATAAATGTGCTAAAGCCGCATTATCCGCACCTATTACAACTACCCCAAACTTATCAACCCATGATATCTCAAAATTTATAAGATCTAAATTTCGAGCATGCAAAATTGACAATTGGAACTTAACCAATGACTGGTATAAAAGGAATAATCCTAAAAAACTCAACGCCTGTAACATATTCCAAACCACCAACGACAACACTCTTATAAGAAAAGACCAAATAAAAATAATACGCCTAAGAATCGTACACACCTTAATCTCCCACTCACACCTTATTTTTAAAAACTTAACAAAACAATGCCACTTCTGCGGATTTAACCCGATCAGCATTAATCATATATTTTCGAACTGTCCACATATAAAGAAATTTCAAAGTTATATACTCAAGAATAAAGATTTCTTTCAATTATTCGACCTCACAATGAACGATGACATTATTAATACCTTAATCAATTTTCTAAAACAATCTAACCTTTATTATTCCATTTAAAAATCCTATAAGATCTTACAAAGCTTAAGGCCATCGCTGTCATAGCTTTTCGTATTATATTATACTAATAATTAAATTGTAAGTGTAATCTATACTAATATAATAAAGAGGTAATGTGTGTTTGTTTGTTTGTTTGTTTGTAGGAGGTAATCTCCGTAACTACCGATCTGATCTTCCTGAAATTTTCACAGAGTCTTACTGCGGATATGGGAAGTGCTATAGGCTATAATTTTTTTAATATTTTTAGTGGGCGTGGCACCTCCCACACAAAGTAAATTTTTAATATCATATACATATATTGAGTACTATGATAGGGAGAGCTTAGCAAATTTGTGTGAGGTCACCTATTGTTAATATTAGTAGCCACGGCGGAAATGGACCGGATCGGAGAAATGGGCGTGGTACCTCCCATACAAGTAATAATTCAATGTTATATATCTCGAGTACTATGATAGAGAGAGTTTTTCAAATTTGTCTGATGTCACCTATTATTAATGTGAGCAGTCGGACAAAAAATGGGCAGTATCGGACCAATAGGCGTGGTACCTGCCATACAAATAAAATATATAATGCCATATATCTGAGGTACTGTTATAGTGAGAGTCTTGGGACTTTGTGTAAACCCATAAGTTATTCATATGATTGGTTAGACAACAAATGGGCGTGATCGGAGCAGTGGGCGTGGCACCGCCCGTACAAAGTAAATATATGATATCATATAACTGGTGTACTAAAAGAGGGAAGCTTTGGCACTTTGCAAGACACCATCAGATCTTAATATGAGTAGTCAGATAAAAAATTGGCGGGTTCACAACCATGGGCGTGGAACTCCCCATGCAAAGTAACTATTTAATGTCATATATTTGGAGTACTGTAAAAGAGAGAGCTTTGTGGCTTTGCGTGAGCCCATAGGTTCTTTGTGTGATTAGTCGAACAAAAAAATGGGCGTGATCGAAGCAGTGGGCGTAGCACCGCCCATGTAAAGTAGATATCTAATATCATATAATTGGAAAAGGCTCGACATTTTGCACGAGTCCATCAGATATTAATGTGAGTAGTCCAATAAAAATTGGGCGGGAAGGGATAAGTGGGCGTGGCACCTCCTATATCAAAAATATGATGTACTACGAAACCAACAGTCTTTTGACAAGTACATTAGTTATCAATGTGATTCGTCGTGGAAAATATATCGTCAAAATCAAAAATCGCCAAACCCAAAAATCGCGAAAAATAAAAATCGCTAAAAACAAAAATCTTCAAAATCAAAAATGGGCAAAATCAAAAATCGCTAAAAAAAAATAAAAATTGCCAAGTGATATTTTAAGTCCAAAGCCAATAGTTGAGTGGTGGCAGATTTAATTTGGAAAATCCATGTTCTTCTCATGGGCAGCTTCATGTACCTCCAGGGCAGGAACGCCGAAAAATCTGATAATTGTTGTACCGAATTAAAAAAAACAAAAAACATTTTATATCAGCAAGTATCAAAATAAATGAATCTATATTAATGATCTATACTTAACATAATAAAGAGGTAATGTGTTTGTTTGTTTGTAGGAGGTAATCTCCGTAACGACTTATCTGATCTTCCTGAAATTTTAACTGATTCTTACTGCGAATATCGGAAGTGCTACAGGCTGTATTTTTTTAAATATTTTTAGTGGACGTGGCACCTCCCATACAAAGTAAATTTTTAATATCATATATATTAAGTACTATGACAGAGAGAGCTTTGAAAATTTATCTCAGGTTATCTATTATTAACGTGAGTAGTCAGACAAAAAAATGGGCGGGATTGGACAAATGCGCATGGCACCCTTTACAAACTTAATATTAAATGTGATATATCTGAATAACTGTGTTAGTGAGAGCCTTGAGACTTTGCGTGAGCCTTTTCATAACAATTCGGAAGGGCGGGGGAGGAGGAGGCTGTAGCGAAGCACACCGGGTTATATCTAGTATTCTGATAAATAAAATAAATAAAATAAAAAAAGTGATGAATTGTACTTCTCAATTAGTTTATTTTTAATGTGCCATAAGAAGTTCGGTTTGTGCTAAGAAATGAATGAATACATGTTTCCCAGGGCGAAGCTTAGTCATTGCACTTTGATTGAGTTGAGCCCGCGACTATTCCTGATGTGGATAGCTCGTGTCTACAATTTTTAGTAGTTGGGAATGGTGTTTGTGCAAAGGGAAGCATGAACGCATGTTTCCCAGGGCGAGGCTTAATCATTGCACTTTGATTGAGCTGAGCTCCGCGATTATTCCTAATGCGGAATAATAACTCGTGCATCGGTAATTTTTTTTTTTTAATTTTATTATTTTCTATAAAAATAAAAAATCTTATTTTCGATCCTTATCATTTTAATGATTGAGTTTGAAAGATCAAGATCAAATATTTTTACTTTAAATAAAGCAAAAACTTTCGCAAATTTGTTTCAAAACTTTATCTATTTTCTGCATGACAGGTTATACAACTGTTTAGGGAAGAGTCACCAACCCTCATCAGTAACCAAAAGCATTAGATAGTTTGTTTCGTAAAAAGTAAAATTCATACACATTTGCTGAAAACAACCAAATGAGAATTCAAGCAAAGAGTTATACTATTTAAGCCTTTTATTATGTACCACAAAAAAATATTAATAATTTTTTTTTACTGTGAAAAAATGTTATATAATTTTTTTAAGTTTAATTTAATAAATAGTTAAATAATTTAATTCTATTTTAAAGTGAATTTTTTTTCTTAAATTTTTTCTATATCAACGATTTCTTGTGACCGATATTTTGTTCTACCGCTTTAGGCCGATTTTGACTAAACGTATATCATTTGAAAGGTATTTCTTTTTAACCGTTTTACAGATTTTTAAATTTTTTTCTTTATTTTGAGTAAATTGCATTTAAAGTTGTTACTAACATATACATAAAATTATACATATGCTAGTGTGCTTTATTAAATTTGTTAATGTGTATTTTAATGAGGCTTGTTATCTTCATTCACAATAATAATAAACCATAAAAGTGTTGGTTCGTGAATTGGCTAAGTTGAAAAATACAGCTGCCTAGAAATTGCACTCGAATTTCGAGCGCTGGAATCTGCTAGTAAATATAAATATACATATTTTTATTAAAATTTTCTTAATTAATTACATTTATTTTTTAATATAGAAAAACAGTTTTTAATTTAAAAAATTAGAAATAATTATATTTTTTAACAAAAGAAAAATAAAACAAGAAAATTATAGGCGGTCTAGAACCAACTATGCGATACCCTACACCATGCGATTACAGCATTGGTCTTACGTCCAAATAATTGGTTATAGAAAATAAGCATAAACCTGAGAGGAATTTGTATTAATTTTTTTGCTTGCAGATCTAAAAAAGTTCATATCGAATGCTATATTTATATGGAGACTAGGTCGAAAAATGGACCAATCCTGACTATATTTGGAAAGGTCACTTATTTTTTGAAAAAACATATACAAACAAAATTTGAGAAAAATCTGTACAATATTTTTGTGTTTGATAGGAAGATCGGAAAGTTAAGACTAAGAAGTATCCTATAAGATTTATTTTTGGACTACTGAGTAATGGAAGTATTAAAGAAACACAAACGCCATTCGACCGAGTTCAATGTGATAATTTGAATCTTATGGCAATCGATCTGAACATGAACCGATTTCCACCAAATTCGACAGTATCATCCTATGACCAATAAAAGCTTATACGCTAGATTTCATCAAAATATATTCATAGTTGCGACCTGTAGTTTGATCAAAAGGTTTACATGGACGCATAGACGGTCAGACGGACGACTCAGAAAGTGATTCTGTGTCGATCGCTATAATAAAAGATGGATATAGGTCAAATATTTTTGGTAGTTACAAACATCAGCACAATCTCATTATACATAGAATTTGCGTAATAAAATTTTAGTTTGAATTTATTTTAGTCAAACCTCAATTTTTAATTTATATTCTTTGGCTTTATGGAATAAAAAGAAACTTTGTGAATTCGATCACAGGTGAGATGTGTAAAAATGAAAATCAAACAGAAAGCGTCATATATG
Organism: Cordilura impudica; assembly: GCA_963682025.1. Lineage (NCBI taxonomy): Eukaryota > Metazoa > Arthropoda > Insecta > Diptera > Scathophagidae > Cordilura > Cordilura impudica. The sequence continues at coordinate 37,056,266 of OY821522.1, read as the reverse complement.
TATCATTACAGCAAACAACTGCAGGAGATAAGTTGAGTTCCCATTTTAAGTAATATGCGGATACGGCGGAGTGCGAAAATTGGCACAGTTATAGTTCATATGGAGGAGATACTGAGAATGATAAAATTTATGTTTAATCTGTCTTAAAAATATATTAAATTAAATAAAATAAAAAATTTCTAATAATTCGTTACGCCCTGTTAATAAGAATGATTTAAATTGTATATGACACGCCCTGTGTTGAATTGTGAAAACTGATTAGCATACCTTTAGACTCATTTAAATATTCATAAATTGCTTTCATATATGTGACTTTCTCCGAGAAAAGGGACCTAGTGTGTCAAAAAACGGGTTGTGTCAAAAACGGTGGATTCTGGTACCTAAAAGGGTGTAAAAACTTTAAATGCGTTTTTTTTTCAAAACTTAATTTTCACACACTAGGTCCCTTTTCTCGGAGAAGGTCACGGTAGTCTGGGAATGGCGTTTGCCTGCGCCAAACATTAAATAATAAATTTTAAAAATGTATTATAATTAAATATTATTGACATATATATTATCATCTGACAAAAAAATTTTTTTTTAACACCAATTTTTTACAGGGTAGAATTTTATGGTTTCACTACTACTTTTGAATGCAAGTATGTACTAAAAGTAGAACCCTTAAAATCCTACTATTTTTTGCAACCCTAAAAATTGCAGTATTTTGTATAAATAAAATAATTTATATTTATATTATTTTTAATATGCGCTTATTATGGATATACATATACAGAATATATGAATGTTATATATAGTATTTTGATATTTGCAACAGTAGTATGTATCAATTTGTAATATTTTGTGATCTTATAAATATCGAACAGGTCCAGGGAAATCTCTGAAAAATTAAAAAAAAAATGAAAAATATGATGTTTCTATAGTGTTCTTGTTGTTATTCTAAATGTTATATTGTTGTCATAGCTGGACTTGTTGTTTTTGTGGTCGTTGTGGTAATAATATAATAAAAACTAACCCTTTGTACATTTTTTATCAACCTTGGTAGAAAAATTTAAAAGTTTCCATTTTTTTGGCATCACTAAAAAAAATTTACTAGATCATTTCTGTCATTGTCACGATCCTGCCTGCAAAGTTTCAGATCGATTGGGTCACGGGAAAGGGGTAAAAATCGATCCAAAATTTTTTCGACAAGCAGACACTACGAGTTAATATAAAGGGAGTAAAAATTCACCAGCATCTAAAGCGAATAATGCTAAAATACCAAGTTGTTAATAAAAAGAAAACAATGTAAATTTAGCAAAAAAAATTTTTATGTATTAATTTATTTAAAGAGAAAAACACAAAAATAACGTTTGATGTTGTATTTTTTGTGTGTAATATTTACATATACATACATACACGTATTAAATAATACAAATAATATACATATATTCTATATATTTATATCCATAATAACTGCATGTTAGAAATAAATCGGTATATTATTTTATTTACATAAAATTCTGCAATATTTTGTTGTGGGGAAAATACATTTCTTTTGCATTAACAGAGTGTCACTTCATTTTGCTCAGCGTGACTATGCCACAGTAGATTGCGCCACAATTTGTGCTCTAATTAGCTTTGCAATAGTTATTTCTATTTTAACATGAATGTCAATATTTTCAAATAGATATTATAGATAACAATGTTAAGAGTATACACGGGATGGTCTTTTATTTCATACGTTTTTATACCCTCCACTCCAGTGTGCAGAGGGTATATATAAGTTTGTCATTCCGTTTGTAATAATTAGAAAAAAAAATTTGGACCCCATAAAATATATATATTTGTGATCCTTATAACAACCGGAGTTGATATAGCGATGTCCGTCTGTCCGTCTGTCCGTCTGCCCGTCTGTGGAAATCACGATGACGGCATCAATCGGGCAGCTAGGGTGCTCGTTGGCATAAAAAATGATTCACTAACATCCTGAAAAGTTTGCTATTTAAAACCGTCCAAATCGGTCAATTAGGGCCCGAGATTTGAATGAAGAACTAAAAAAAGTCTTGGAAAAATATAATTTTCTATGTTGTTCTTGTCACGATCACGCCCGCAATAGGATAGCTAGGGTGATAATTTTTATTGAGAATGATTCACCAAATTCATGGGAAGATTTCTACTTCAAAAATCATTAAAATCGGTGGAACAGGTCCAGGTAAATCTATGAAAAATTAAAAAAAAAAATTAAAAACATGATGTTTCCATATTGTTCCTGTTGTTATTCTAAATGTTGCATTGTTGTCATAGCTGGACTTGTTGTTTTTGTGGTCGTTGTGGTGATAATATAATAAAAACAAACCCTTTGTACATTTTTTGTGAACTCTGGTAGAAAATTTTAAAAGTTTCCATTGTTTTGGCATCACTAAAAAAATTTGTTAGATCATTTCTGTCATTGCCACGAGCCTGCATGCAAAATTTCAGATCGATTGGCTCACGGGAAAGGGGCTAAAAATCGATCCAAAATTTTGTCGACAAGCAGACACTACCAGTTAATAATAATAAAGTTATAAAGGCAGTAAATAAAGGGAGTAAAAGTTCACCAATAATTTAAAAAACAAATTTTTATGTATTAATTTATTTAAAGAAAAAAATAATTAAATGAAATAGTAATAATAATAAAAAAAATAATATACAATACAAAAAAAAAGAATATATAAATAAAATAAAATAAAGATAAATGCATTCATAGCATTATAATACACATAAAAGGTCAATGTTTTCTAACCGTATCCGTAACGAGTCAGTTGTTTTTTTTTACATGAAAATCATTTAAAACAGTTACCGAACGTAACCGGAACGTCCCAATACTTTTCATGTGAAAACAAGTAAGAGTGTTAAATTCGGCTGTGCCGAATCTTTGATACCCTCCACCTCGGTTTGAGTCTTGATAATAAATGTAAATGAAAAAGTAAACAATTTGTTAAACTTAATACCAAATTATTTCAGCAAATTCTTTGGGTTGGTTTTCTTCTTTTCTATTATTTCGGATTTATTTCGGTGTTTGCTTTTTGGTCATCGTGGTTGCTGATCGGCATGCATTTTGGTTATATTTAATTTTTTTATTTATATAAAAAAGTTTTTTAATTAAAGCAAAATATTTTCACTATATCATGATTTTTATTTATGTATGACGACATTTCAACCTAAAAATTTAAGTTTTTATCGATTGGATAAACAACACAAAAATGGTTGTCGTTTAGATAACAACAACAGCTGACTTTAACAATAGCGAATATCGTTTCAAAATTTTACTGATAATTTTTCAATTTTCTTTTTTTTTACAATTCGACTATCGTTAAAAGAAGTTACTGAATCGCGGTACTGAAAAGTTATTAATATCTCCTGAATGGCAATATTTTTTTTATATGTAAACATTTTTAAATGTAAAGATATTTCTAAATTTAAAATTATTATTTCCGACGTTTTGATATGATTTTCTGAAACTCAATTAATATTTTCTAATTTATAATTGGAAATTTTATTTTCAGTTTTTATTATAATTGATATTTTCTTAAATTTGAATGGAAAATTTAAAAAGTGAAATTTTGTATTTATGTGAATAATAATGCTTTATTAATTATAAACAATTTTTAAAAATTAGATGTAATCGCAATCAGATATTTTATAGGTAAAGCAGAATAATAATTCTATATAACTATGTAGAACTGTTTTGTAAGCAAAAAACTCATTGACGAACTCGGTAACTCTATTTTGTAAAGACAACAAAAAGTTAACCCCCCAATCTCACATCACACTGAAATTGTAAAATCGTTGTGTACGTATTATCAACGAAAAATTGTTCGAATTAGTCGAATCCATCGCCATTAAATTTTATGCTCAAACATCTGACTGCAATCTCATTTTTAAAATGTTGTCGAAGCGTAAACTTGAAAACATTTGTATACTTCTCTCTCTTATTTTATTTTAAGTAGAGTTACCAAGTTTATTATACAGGCACATGTTTGAGGGAAAATGTTTACATTTATTATTATTAGTATTATTTTAATAATAGTTAATAATATTTATGCTCTATAATTAACAAACTTGCGTTTTTGTATGCGCATTTCAAAAAATAAATCATTATAATAGATTTAACAAGTTAAAACTTTAATTACAATTTTACAGAATCCAGTAAATTTGCATTAAATTTATAACAGGGTAACATTAATCATCGTTAGTGTCTGCCACTATTCGCACGAAAAATTTGGTGCCATTAGTGTGACCACTGCGGAAAATGTGTGTGTATTAGTAAAAAAAATGTGAGTGTATTGAGTTTTTCGAACTTGCAGTGTGATGTGAGATTGGTGGGTAATATGCCAAACTTATGTTCATATTTGTAAAAGAATAATGAAAAAACGTATGAAATAAAAGACCAACCCGTGTATACTCTTAACATTGTTCTGTATGATATCTGGTTGAATATATTAACATTCATGTTAAAATAGAAATAACTATTGCAAAGCTAATTAGAACAAACAAAAATTATGGCGGCATCTACTGTGGCATAGTCACGCTGAGCAAAATGAAGTGACACTCTGTTATACAAAAGAAATGTATTTTCCCCACAACAAAATACTGCAGAATTTTATGTAAATAAAATAACCGATTTATTTCTAACATGCAGTTACTATGAATATACATACATACATATATATAATATATGTACATTATTTGTATTATATAATATGTGTATGTATGTATATTTAAATATTACACACAAAAAATACAACATCAAACGTTATTTTTGTGTTTTTCTCTTTAAATAAATTAATACATAAATTTTTTTGCTAAATTTACATTTGGGCAATTCACAACAGGTGTTGTATATTGTATGTTGTATTGAAATACACAATACAATCATTTGTTGTGAACACTCAGTTGTATTTTCATATTGTAAAACGCTTTCTTTAGTAATTTTCGATCCAACGAGGAAAGATCGCTTCGTCGCTTCTGCTATTTTGTATAAGAGAAAACACTTGTCAGTGTTTGCTTTTTGGTCGTGAGATGTACCCTGGAGTTTTAGTTACGTACCTCTTGCATTTTAATTTATAATGAAAAAAAAATGTTAAATGTTTTGGTTGGTACTGAAAGAGAAAATCCATACTAAAAATATAAACATTAATTTTTATATAAATAAACTTATCGATGTATTTGCGTTATTTGCCATATTTTATTTTATAATTATTTATGCTGATAATATTGTATGTATTTGTTTTTTCTTTTTCATAAAAACTGGCATTCACTTGGAACTGATATGTTATGATACAATATACAACATTTACTAAACATAGCAAATGAAGTTGGATCGTGTATCAGATTTTTCAGTGAAAATTACCAACAACAATTTTACACTATTGTAAAGTGATACACGATACAAGAGATACAACGATACATTACCCATTGTGAATTGCCCAATTGTTTTTTTTATTAACAACTAGGTATTTTAGCATTATTTGCTTTAGATGTTGGTGAATTTTTACTCCCTTTATATTAACTCGTAGTGTCTGCTTGTCGAAAAAATTTTGGATCGATTTTAACCACTTTCCCGTGACCCAATCGATCTGAAATTTTGCAGGCAGGCTTGTGGCAATGACAGAAATGATCTAACATATTTTTTTAGTGATGCCAAAACAATGGAAACTTTTAAATTTTTCTACCAGAGTTGATAAAAAAATGTACAAAGGGTTTGTTTTTGTTATATTATTACCATAACGACCACAAAAACAACAAGTCCAGCTATGAAAACAATGCAACATTTAGAATAACAACAAGAACAATATAGAAATATCATGTTTTTTTTTATTTTTTTTTACTTTTTCAGAGATTTCCCTGGACCTGTTCCACCGATTTTAATGATTTTTGAAGTAGAAATCTTTCCATGAATTTGGTGAATCATTCTCACTAAAAATGATCACTGTAGCTGCACTATTGAGGGCGTGATCGTGACAAGAACAACATAGAAAATTATTTTTTTTTCAAGACTTTTTTAGTTCTTCATTCAAATCTCGGGCCCTAATCGACCGATTTGGACGATTTTAAATATCAAATTTCTCAGGATGTTAGTGAATCATTTTTATGTCAACGAGTACCCTAGCTGCCGGATTGATGCCGTCATCGTGATTTCCACAGACGGACAGACGGACATCGCTATATCAACTCCGGTTGTTATAAGGATCACAAATATATAAATTTTATGGGGTCCAAAATTTTTTTTCTAATTATTACAAACGGAATGACAAACTTATATATACCCTCTGCACACTGGAGTGGAGGGTATAACAACTCTACAACAGCAACAATGAGTCATATGTTTTTCAAATAGGAAAAAACTGTTTATGTGTTAGTTTCGGTCATTCCCCAGTATGCATTGAAATATTATTTCGCCAATGTTGGAGAAAAGTTAAGTTCTTAAATTGATGTGAAATGTAATTCTCAACTTGGGTTGAACAATTTTTCTCCTTGTTTGCTTTCAACTTGACATCAAGTTGAGACTTAACATTTTTTCCAATCTTTGGGAAACATTTTTACTCTCAATTGGATATCCAACACTTTTCTCCACTTGAGACCAAACATTTTTTCAACTTGAATACGATTTGTGTTAAGTCTGAGATATTATTTAAATATGTCATAAATAATAAATTAAATTAAAAAATGCCAAAAAAGTACAAATAAATCATTGATATATTTTTAATTATTTCTGCTTTTTGTCAAATTTTTCAAAAAATGTACAACTAATTAATTCATTTATTTTTAATTCTAGATTTTAAAAAATGTACATAATATGTACATTTAATGTTAAATATGTACATAGTAATGTTAAATATATAATGAAATTAAATTGAAAATTGAAACATTAAAAAAAGTAATTGTTTTCATTTCTAAAATTAGTATAATATTTTTTAATATGGCAATTCCGTACCTTCCATTTGATACCGATTGGAAATATTTCTTTGCTATCAAGTTGAGAATCACAAATTTCTCAATTTGATAACTATGAAAATCGCCATATAAAAAATGTGCCTTTTAAGTTGAGAAGACTATATTCGAACTATTGAGGGCATTTGAGAATTAACGTTGGAGATTTGAAAAATGTATTTGATCTCAAATGCACCTCAACTTGATAGCAAACAAAAATGTTTAGTGGGACATTTATTGTAGGGTCGTTTGCACACACACAAAAAATAGAAAATAAATTGTCAATAAGCAAAGCAAGTGGCTTCGAAATTCGATGATGCCAGTTAATCATTTTTTGTTCACGCGGAATTTATAATTGGAGGAATTTTTTTCTCGAGAAATGTATTTTCCGTGAGAAAGAAATTCCTTGAGAATATTCATAATTGGGATGAATAACTTTTAATTGGAACTTTTTAGTCAGAATAAATCATAATTCTAGTTAGATATTAGTTAATATTTAATTAGAAAAAATATTGTGGTGGCATCTACGCAATTATTGAGGCAGTCACGGAAAAATTAAATGCAAGTCTGTTTTTTTTAATATAACAAAAATGGATTTTCCCTTTAACAAATATGGCAGAATTCTTTATAAATGAAATGCAAAATGGAAAATCAATTTTGTGCTAATTCTTAACAAAATTAATAAAATATATATATGTATTATTATATTTATTAATATTTGTAATTTTATTTGACACAATTTCACACACAGTTTTACAGATCAACTGTTTTAATTAGAAAAAATATTTTGGTGGCATCTACGCAATTATTGAGGCAGTCACGGAAAAATTAAATGCAAGTCTGTTTTTTTTAATATAACAAAAATGGATTTTCCCTTAAACAAAATATGGCAGAATTCTTTATAAATGAAATGCAAAATGGAAAATCAATTTTGTGCTAATTCTTAACAAAATTAATAATATATATATATATGTATTATTATATTTATTAATATTTGTAATTTTATTTGACACAATTTCACACACAGTTTTACAGATCAACTGTTTTCAACTGATTTAGAAGTTTTCTGTTTTTGAAACAGTAGTGCCAATTTGTAATATTTTGTGATGTAATGAAAATCGCAGAATAATAAGTTAATACACAATAAAAAATATTAAATTTTTAAGTTTTATATACATATTGCAATAAAAAAAACTTTGGTAAATTTACATTGAAGATGGTCAGAAATGAATGAGAAAAAATATATAGGCATTTCAGAAAAGCACATTTAATATTAAACTTTATGCACAAAATATATGGGTTTTTGTTGTTTCGAATTTAACTGTGGCTCTAAGTGAAAAGTTTTAGACCGATCGTATATTACATCTTGAGGATCCTCACCTAATATTTTCAAATATATTAAATTCTTTTTAACTCATTTAACCTCATTACGAAAATAGTAAAACAGTAAATATGGAAAATCCACGCACCTCAAAAAATTGTTTTCTATGAAATAAATTAAAGACATTTCATATTATACAATTTTCTTTCAAAAATGTATCAATTATTGCAAATTTGAAATTTGACATATAGTATTTGTACATATATTTGTATAGATTTCGCAGTATGAAAAGAACTATTATTTCTTTATTTAGAATATATGTAAGTATTGCTCGCAAAAAAATGCAACATCATGAATGAAACACATAGACGACTGCTGGCAGCAGCATTTGTAGTCGTATAGTCAGCTACTTGATTTTTCTGAATACGACAGCAACATATAATACAAATGCTTTTTATTTAAATATACAATTACTTTTACTTATTTAAAATGCATTAGTACAACGTAAAAATAAATAAATTAGTTTAACGCCTTTTGATTATTAATGGAATTATAGCCTTTCATTTTGCGATTTTTTTTTTAAACAAAATAAAATATTTCATAGCACTAACTTCTTTTACATATTTTGTTATATTGTCAACACTATTTTTGTTTTGTAGCCAACAAAACACACTTGCAGTTTTTTTTTTCTATTTGAAGAACATATGACTGCCATTGTTGCTGTTGTAGAGTTGTTTTTTTTTTTTGATTTTGTTTCGTTAACTCTTTTGTATTAAAGCACCTCCAATATATGTATCCATTTTAGTTTGCAAATTCAGTATATTTATAATTTATTACTTACAGCAAAAAATAATAGAAACAATTTTATCAGTTATGCTTACGAAACTATATAAATAGACTTGAAGTTGGCTGCAAAAGCAGTAGCCTGTGTAAAGAACAAGTTAGCGACATGTAACTGTTACGTAACGTGTCAGCCTTTTTTTCACATGAAAAGTATTGGGACGTTCCGGTTACGTTCGGTAACTGTTTTAAATGATTTTCATGTAAAAAAAAACAACTGACTCGTTACGATTACGGGTAGAAAACATTGACCTTTTATATGTATTATAATGCTATGAATGCATTTATCTTTATTTTATTTTATTTATATATTCTTTTTTTTTTGTATTGTATATTATTTTTTTTTATTATTATTACTATTTCATTTAATTATTTTTTTCTTTAAATAAATTAATACATAAAAATTTGTTTTTTAAATTATTGGTGAACTTTTACTCCCTTTCTTACTGCCTTTATATTAACTGGTAGTGTCTGCTTGTCGACAAAATTTTGGATCGATTTTTAGCCCCTTTCCCGTCAGCCAATCGATCTGAAATTTTGCATGCAGGCTCGTGGCAATGACAGAAATGATCTAACAAATTTTTTTAGTGATGCCAAAACAATGGAAACTTTTAAAATTTTCTACCAGAGTTCACAAAAAAATGTACAAAGGGTTTGTTTTTATTATATTATTACCACAACGACCACAAAAACAACAAGTCCAGCTATGACAACAATGCAACATTTAGAATAACAACAGGAACAATATGGAAACATCATGTTTTTCATTTTTTTTTTAATTTTTCATAGATTTACCTGGACCTGTTCCACCGATTTTAATGATTTTTGAAGTAGAAATCTTCCCATGAATTTGGTGAATCATTCTCACTAAAAATTATCACCCTAGCTATCCTATTGAGGGCGTGATCGTGACAAGAACAACATAGAAAATTATATTTTTTCAAGACTTTTTTTAGTTCTTCATTCAAATCTCGGGCCCTAATTGACCGATTTGGACGATTTTAAATAGCAAACTTTTCAGGATGTTAATGAATCATTTTTTATGCCAACGAGCACCCTAGCTGCCCGATTGATGCCGTCATCGTGATTTCCACAGACGGACAGACGGACAGACGGACATCGCTATATCAACTCCGGTTGTTATAAGGATCACAAATATATATATTTTATGGGGTCCAAATTTTTTTTTCTAATTATTACAAACGGAATGACAAACTTATATATACCCTCTGCACACTGGAGTGGAGGGTATAAAAAAGGCTGACACGTTACGTAATTCCATTAATAATCAAAAGGCGTTAAACTAATTTATTTATTTTTACGTTGTACTAATGCATTTTAAATAAGTAAAAGTAATTGTATATTTAAATAAAAATGCATTTGTATTATATGTTGCTGTCGTATTCAGAAAAATCAAGTAGCTGACTATACGACTACAAATGCTGCTGCCAGCAGTCGTCTATGTGTTTCATTCATGATGTTGCATTTTTTTGCGAGCAATACTTACATATATTCTAAATAAAGAAATAATAGTTCTTTTCATACTGCGAAATCTATACAAATATATGTACAAATACTATATGTCAAATTTCAAATTTGCAATAATTGATACATTTTTGAAAGAAAATTGTATAATATGAAATGTCTTTAATTTATTTCATAGAAAACAATTTTTTGAGGTGCGTGGATTTTCCATATTTACTGTTTTACTATTTTCGTAATGAGGTTAAATGAGTTAAAAAGAATTTAAAATATTTGAAAATATTAGGTGAGGATCCTCAAGATGTAATATACGATCGGTCTAAAACTTTTCACTTAGAGCCACAGTTAAATTCGAATCAACAAAAACCCATATATTTTGTGCATAAAGTTTAACATTAAATGTGCTTTTCTAAAATGTCTATATATTTTTTCTCATTCATTTCTGACCATCTTCAATGTAAATTTACCAAAGTTTTTTTTATTGCAATATGTATATAAAACTTAAAAATTTAATATTTTTTATTGTGTATTAACTTATTATTCTGCGATTTTCATTACATCACAAAATGTTACAAATTGGCACTACTGTTTCAAAACCAGAAAACTTCTAAATCAGTTGAAAACAGTTGATCTGTAAAACTGTGTGTGAAATTGTGCCAAATAAAATTACAAATATTAATAAATATAATAATACATATATATATATATTATTAATTTTGTTAAGAATTAGCACAAAATTGATTTTCCATTTTGCATTTCATTTATAAAGAATTCTGCCATATTTTGTTAAAGGGAAAATCCATTTTTGTTATATTAAAAAAAACAGACTTGCATTTAATTTTTCCGTGACTGCCTCAATAATTGCGTAGATGCCACCACAATATTTTTTCTAATTAAAACAGTTGATCTGTAAAACTGTGTGTGAAATTGTGTCAAATAAAATTACAAATATTAATAAATATAATAATACATATACATATATATTTTATTAATTTTGTTAAGAATTAGCACAAAATTGATTTTCCATTTTGCATTTCATTTATAAAGAATTCTGCCATATTTTGTTAAAGGGAAAATCCATTTTTGTTATATTAAAAAAAACAGACTTGCATTTAATTTTTCCGTGACTGCCTCAATAATTGCGTAGATGCCACCACAATATTTTTTCTAATTAAATATTAACCAACTAGTTAATTGTGTGGCGCCTAAGGCGCCCGTTTAAAAATGATGAATAAAAAAAAAACATTAAATTTATGCCGTTTTCTTCTTTGACAAAAGATGTTGCCTTTTATTTGCCTTTTTTTTAGTGTATCTTTTGAATTAGGAGCAACCTTATCTTATACATCAATCGGTACATCATACATCAATAAAAGGCAAAATTTTTTGTCAGAAAAGAAAACGGCATTAAATACACGAAAAATTTATAATAAGTAAAATTTTTTTTAATATAGTATTAAATTTAAAATATATTATTACATACGTACATATGAAAAAAGATTATGTTTATGGAAATTATATTTGACCGAGTTCTGCATGAGTTACTAAAACTTTCTAAAATTGGTGTACATTCTCAAATGCTGAGTTGGTGTTTTTACTTATGTATAATGAATTTACTTATAATGAAACTGTTATTTGCAGATTCCCAAAATTATTAAAATGTAATACAATGGAGTTCGCTTATAACGAACCCTGATTGTAACTAATTTTTATTTATAGCGAAGAATTTCTTCGGTCCCAAAAGCTTTGATCACATTTTTCATACAAATCGCTTCTCTTATATCGAACACTGGTTATAACAAACTTTTCACTTGAACAAACAAATTTTTTGGTTCCATTTCAGAATTTTCATATATGGCTGTTACGAATTTTTTTAAATTGATTTTAAGTCATCAAATCAACACTTTTAAAAATAAATAAAAAAAAAAACATGCGGAGAAACAGTTGTAAAAAATACAAAACAAAAGCTCAGATTTTCAAACGAAGGTTTGTAAAAGGTCCTTTAATGTATATTTTCGTAAAAGTTTGGCAGTAGCCACCCTCTGCTTTATACATTCTGCTTCTACACATAACGAATTTTTAATATTATATGATGTAAAAAAAATGTATTATTTTGATAGAAACTCGATAATTTTAGTCGTATTAAGACAAACTCTTAATATCTTTTTAATAATTTAATTTATCTTTTACAACTTTTTAAAATGCATCAAAATAAAGAAACTTATTAAATTAAATTTTTTTTTTTAACTTTCGGGCAAAACAAAAAATTTCTACGGTTAACTAACTTAGTCTATAACGTACTAATATGGGCGGTCCCGCCGAGTTCGTTATAACCGAACTCCATTTTATTGTAGAAAAAATAGAACAGCATAGAAAAAACCCAGTATGCATTGTACGTTTGAGAAAAGTTAAGTTCTCAAATTGATGCCCAATGTAATTCTCAACTTGAGTTGAACAATTTTTCTCCTTGTTTGCTTTCAATTTGACATCAAGTTGAGGATTAATATTTTTCCACTTTTCTTTGCTATCAAGTTGAGAATCACAAATTTCTCAATTTGATAACTAAGAAAATCATAATATAAAAAATGTGCCTTTTAAGTTTAGAAGACTATAATCGCCCGTTTGAGAAATGAAGAAATCTCAAAGGAGTTGAAAAGTTTCATGTTGCTGATAACCCTTTCAACTGCAGCGTTTGAATAAGGGAGCGACAAAAGTGTAGTAGTAAGATTAGTTATTATTAGTACATTGTGTAAACTGAAACTGAAACTTAAGACATTTACACTGTTAAAAAATTGGTGCTTTTTTAATAAAACTATATTTTTTTGTTGGGAAATTTAAAGATTTGGCATCACTGATGTTTTTAAAAAAGCACTAAACGCCAACTCGTAAAATTTCCGCGTCGTAAATATTAAAAGCACTAAATACAGTGTTAAAAGCACTGAGTTGACTACATTGTTATATTTTCTCTATTTCTGTAATTGTTGTTAGCAGTGCTGCCAATTTTGACGATTTATCGCAATTTGAGCGATTTTTCAATTTGTTAAAATGATTTGTTAATTTGTTAAAATAATGATTGAAGATTTTAAATTTTCAAGGGCTAACAGAAACTAAAGTTGATATGTTTGTTTATCGAAAATTTATAGTTTTTATTCAGTGTAAATGTAAATTACAAAAAAATATATTGCCACCAATATGTTGGAATATGTATAGATATAATTCTGGGCCAAGTCGTTTCAAAACGGATATAAATAGTATCTTTATATATAACTTTTCCACCTCTCTTCTGATATTAGAATAATTTAAATTTTAAACTTAAAATTGCACTATTTTTTCAAGTGCTTTTCAATACAGAGCTTTAAACGAAATCATAGTTACACAATAACAAAATCCACTCTCTACCAAAAAAAAAAAAGAGAACGTGAGCGAACCATATCAATCTGCAAATCGTCAGCTAAAATGCGAAAGGCAGGAGAAGCAAAAAACATCATAAAACAAAAACTGCTTCAAACTTAATAGCCAAATTTTAGAATCAAGCTTAAAAACAAAGATGGATTTATTTATGAAAAAAAATTATGGGAAAATAGAAGTTTTTAAGTAATAAGCCGTAACTACAATACAAAATGTTAATTTAGCATTTTTTTTGTTAGTTACGGCCTTTTGCATTTTAGGTGCCGAAATGTAGTGCAGCAAGAACTGTTCATTGGTGGTCGGCATTTCATAGCACTTTCAGAGAGCACTTCACACATATACTTATGCTCCTTCATTTAGTCGTTGTTGAGACAGCGATGAATGCACATGCGGCGGATGCTTCTATGTTTTTTTCAGCAATTCTTACCCAACAAACATTTCAAATTAATAGTGAATTACGAAAAATATATGAAGTTCGTTGGTTAAGCCGTGGTGATTGCCTAAAAAGATTATTTGGCAAACAAAAGAATCTTATAAAATTAGAATATATAACAACATTTGAGACACTTTTGTATAATTTTCAAGACAGGTTTAAAGATTTTGAAAATATACAACCATTGGTTGACCTTTTCGGAAACCCTTTCAATTGTGATGTAGCTAAGTACGATTTGATATACAAACGGAACTGATTATACTTCGAAGCGAATTAGCATTAGCCGAACTCAGAAAAAATTCGTTAAAATGTTTATCGTTGCTTCCTTGTACTTACCTCTATAAGCAAATTTTTTCAGACATAAAATTCATTTATTCCAAGCAACGCAATAAGTTAAGTTCGTCAAATTTAAAATACATTTTATTAATAAGAAATTCTCATAACAGTATAAATACGGAGAATTTGTCAGTGAAAATAAATCAGCTTATAAGTATTAGAAGTTCCGTTTGTATATCAGTCTCGTTGTTAATTTATTTTCTACATTGGTAATGGTAATTTGAAACGCTCGATTTTTGTTTGCTGGGTAGTTCGCTCACACAAAAAATCTCATTTTACGCTTTGCCGCATTTTCTGATATTGTCGTTAGCAGTGCTGCTAATTTTGAGGATTTATATTTATTTCGACGATTTTTCAATTTGTTAAAATGATTTGTTAAATTTGTTAATATGATGATTGAAGATTTTAAATTTTCAGTAGTATAAAAATTAAGATTTTTCAAGAGTTAACAATTAATGGCTTGCAGAAACTAAAGTTGATATGTTTGTTTTGATAGTTTTTATTCAGTGCAAATGTAAATAGCAAAAAATGTTGGAATATGTATAGATATAAGTCTGGGTCAAGTTGTTTCAAAACGGAAATACCTTGAATATTATCTCCATTTAAGGTTTAAATTTTTATTACGGCGATACTTTAAACCTATATTATATGATTCAGCTATACATACATATCAATAAAACTATTTAGTTGATTGCTGTGTTTAATTTTTTTTGTTGAAATCTCATCACTTAAGGTACGGTCACATTAGGCAAATATTTGACGCAAACTTGTTTTCTCGTATTTGCCAAAAATTTTGTGAAACAAATACAGAGTTGATTTTGTGGTCACACTAGACACATTTATTTGCCTCTTTTTGTTTGATCAAACAGCTGCCAAATAGTGGCAAATAAAAACAAGGAAAACATATTTGCCGTGCGGTCACACTTGAACAAATATTTGATTAAAAAAATTGTTTGATCAAACTGTCGAAAATTAAAAATATATTTGATCAGAAATTTCCAAATGTTGCACGAAGAGGAAAGTTTTCTTATTTTGTGCTGTGGAGCGCATTGGTGTTAGTTTTGGAAGTTTACTGTTATATTATATTTAAATATTATTTTTAACTATAATTATTTTTTTCTTTGTTTACAAAATAAACAGCTGTTTATTTTAAAGGTACGGTCACATTAGGCAAATATTTGACGCAAACTTGTTTTCTCGTATTTGCCAAAAATTTTGTGAAACAAATACAGAGTTGATTTTGTGGTCACACTAAACACATTTATTTGCCTCTTTTTGTTTGATCAAACAGCTGCCAAATAGTGGCAAATAAAAACAAGGAAAACATATTTGCCGTGCGGTCACACTTGTACAAATATTTGACTAAAAAAATTGTTTGATCAAACTGTCGAAAATTAAAAATATATTTGATCAGAAATTTCCAAATGTTGCACGAGGAGGAAAGTTTTCTTATTTTGTGCTGTGGAGCGCATTGGTGTTAGTTTTGGAAGTTTACTGTTATATTATATTTAAATATTATTTTTAACTATAATTATTTTTTTCTTTGTTTACAAAATAAACAGCTGTTTATTTTAAATAATGTAACAGTGTGGCAAATTCTGTGTTTTTAAAATGATAAATACGCTAAAGTTAAAAATAAATTTGGCTAAGTGGAGTTTAGAGGCAATGCCCCGATCGGTATCAAATTGTCAGCACTTATAAAGCATTTTATTGCGGTTCTAGGAAAATATTTTTTTTTCGACGATCGAGCCTATTTTCCGAGTTATGGACTTCGAAACTTTTGCCATATACTTGGATATAATTTTGTTATTTAGTATCGTATTTCAGCACAATATATATATTTTAAAAACTTACTTGAGTGTCTTTTACTCGATATTTTTAAATTTGAAATCCATTAACCCATTATGAACCTATTTAAAATTTTGTATCATTGTAATAGAGCTTTTTCTTTAATATGGAATTTTATCGTAAGTAGACATACATATATCATGAATAAACTGAATAAAAACTAGCTTTATTTATTTCTGTGTATACCTTGACCTCTTAACCCTTTCAGGACAGGATGTATATAGTCATTTGTAAGTTAGTACAATAGAAAATCAAGTATCTTTTTTTTTTAGGGAAATTAACCCATTCATAACCATATTTGAAATTATCCCATTATTTATTATGCTATAGAAATATAAATAACAACATATTTAAAAAAACCTTAAAGTTGAATGTAAAATTTCTAATATATCCGATCCTTAAGTGGTTAAGAGGTCAAAATATACATTGAAATGAAGCTAGTGGATCCAGCATACATTCAGTTGTAAAATCAAACACTATATAGGTCATTTTATGAGATAATGCCACGTTTTCCCAAAATAACTTTAAAAAATCCAAATAGGTTCATAACGGGTTAATTGATTTTTTTGTGATAACAGTTTCCTTTAAAGTCAATTTTTAATGAATATTAACAAGTTGCACAACAAATGCTTTTGAAAACAAAAAGCTTTTTTTTAAGAAATAACTGAATTAAATTTTAAAAGTTGACATCACTGCTGAAACAACTGTTGTTTGCCACTGTTTGCTCTTACAAATGTTTTGTAAGGTCAAATAATTATTTGCCCAAAATTGAGGAAAATATTTGGTCGTGAGTGGTCACATTAGGCAAATATTTTTTTGCAGGCAAATAATTTTGTTTGCCTAAAATCAGCTGTTTTGTTGTTTGACGGCAAATAATATTTTGTGGTCAGACTGAGGCAAACAAATATTTGGCGTTTTTTGTCAAATATTTGCCTAATGTGACCGTACCTTTACACATTTTTTTATATATAAAAATAACCAATTAAATTTTATTGTTACCAATTAATTAAATTTTATTGTTACCTTCTAATTTATTGTTAAATAATTTTCTTGACGATTTCTTGTTTTAAAAATGACGATTTTGGCGATATAGATTCTAAAATTGTCAATTTTGAGAAGATTTTATTAGCATCAATGGTCGTTAACAAAGAAGAGAGAAAATTGTGTGTGTGTTTGTATAATATGAAAAAGATTAAATTTTGTTTGTGTATTTTCACATAGTACTGAGTGCGTGTATTATCTCAGCGTTATGCTATCAGTCAGCCAGTCAGTCAGTCAGTCATTCAGTCAGTCAGTCAGTCAGTCAGTCAATGAGTCAGGGATCAGCGTAAATATATAATTTAATAATAATAATATCTAACTAGAATTATGATTTATTCTGACTAAAAAGTTCCAATTAAAAGTTATTCATCCCAATTATGAATATTCTCAAGGAATTTTTTCTCACGGAAAATACATTTCTCGAGAAAAAAATTCCTCCAATTATAAATTCCGCGTGAACAAAAAATGATTAACTGGCATCATCGAATTTCGAAGCCACTTGCTTTGCTTATTGACAATTTATTTTCTATTTTTTGTGTGTGTGCAAACGACCCTACAATAAATGTCCCAATAAACATTTTTGTTTGCTATCAACTTGAGGTGCATTTGAGATCAAATACATTTTTCAAATCTCCAACGTTAATTCTCAAATGCCCTCAATAGTTCGAATATAGTCTTCTCAACTTAAAAGGCACATTTTTTATTTGGCGATTTTCATAGTTATCAAATTGAGAAATTTGTGATTCTCAACTTGATAGCAAAGAAATATTTCCAATCGGTATCAAATGGAAGGTACGGAATTGCCATATTAAAAAATATTATACTAATTTTAGAAATGAAAACAATGTACTTTTTTAATGTTTCAATTTAATTTCATTATATATTTAACATTACTATGTACATATTTAACATTAAATGTACATATTATGTACATTTTTTAAAATCTAGAATTAAAAATAAATGAATTAATTAGTTGTACATTTTTTGAAAAATTCGACAAAAAGCACAAATAATTAAAAATATATCAATGATTTATTTGCACTTTTTTGGCATTTTTTAATTTAATTTATTATTTATGACATATTTAAATAATATCTCAGACTTAACACAAATCGTATTCAAGTTGAAAAAATGTTTGGTCTCAAGTGGAGAAAAGTGTTGGATATCCAATTGAGAGTAAAAATGTTTCTCAAAGATTGGAAAAAATGTTAAGTCTCAACTTGATGTCAAGTTGAAAGCAAACAAGGAGAAAAATTGTTCAACCCAAGTTGAGAATTACATTTGACATCAATTTAAGAACTTAACTTTTCTCCAACATTGGAGAAATAATATTTCAATGCATACTGGGGAATGACCGAAACTAACACATAAACAGTTTTTTCCTATTTGAAAAACATATGACTGTCATTGTTGCTGTTGTAGAGTTGTTATACCCTCCACTCCAGTGTGCAGAGGGTATATATAAGTTTGTCATTCCGTTTTAAATAATTAGAAAAAAAATTTTGGACCCCATAAAATTTATATATTTGTGATCCTTATAACAACCGGAGTTGATATAGCGATGTCCGTCTGTCCGTCTGTGGAAATCACGATGACGGCATCAATCCGGCAGCTAGGGTACTCGTTGACATAAAAATGATTCACTAACATCCTGAGAAGTTTGCTATTTAAAATTGTCCAAATCGGTCGATTAGGGCCCGAGATTTGAATGAAGAACTAAAAAAGTCTTGAAAAGAAAATAATTTTCTATGTTGTTCTTGTCACGATCACGCCCTCAATAGTGCAGCTACAGTGATCATTTTTAGTGAAAATGATTCACCAAATTCATGGAAAGATTTCTACTTCAAAAATCATTAAAATCGGTGGAACAGGTCCAGGGAAATCTCTGAAAAAGTAAAAAAAAAATGAAAAACATGATATTTCTATATTGTTCTTGTTGTTATTCTAAATGTTGTATTGTTTTCATAGCTGGACTTGTTGTTTTTGTGGTCGTTATGGTAATAATATAACAAAAACAAACCCTTTGTACATTTTTTTATCAACTCTGGTAGAAAAATTTAAAAGTTTCCATTGTTCTGGCATCACTAAAAAAATATGTTAGATCATTTCTGTCATTGCCACAAGCCTGCCTGCAAAATTTCAGATCGATTGGGTCACGGGAAAGTGGTTAAAATCGATCCAAAATTTTTTCGACAAGCAGACACTACGAGTTAATATAAAGGGAGTAAAAATTCACCAACATCTAAAGCAAATAATGCTAAAATACCTAGTTGTTAATAAAAAAAACAATTGGGCAATTCACAATGGGTAATGTATCGTTGTATCTCTTGTATCGTGTATCACTTTACAATAGTGTAAAATTGTTGTTGGTAATTTTCACTGAAAAATCTGATACACGATCCAACTTCATTTGCTATGTTTAGTAAATGTTGTATATTGTATCATAACATATCAGTTCCAAGTGAATGCCAGTTTTTATGAAAAAGAAAAAAACA
This sequence comes from Cordilura impudica, assembly GCA_963682025.1. Lineage (NCBI taxonomy): Eukaryota > Metazoa > Arthropoda > Insecta > Diptera > Scathophagidae > Cordilura > Cordilura impudica. The sequence continues at coordinate 37,036,114 of OY821522.1, read as the reverse complement.
AATACATAGAATATTATCAGCATAAATAATTATAAAATAAAATATGGCAAATAATGCAAATAACGCAAATACATCGATAAGTTTATTTATATAAAAATTAATGTTTATATTTTTAGTATGTATTTTCTCTTTCAGTACCAACCAAAACATTTAACATTTTTTTTTTTTTTCATTATAAATTAAAATGCAAGAGGTACGTAACTAAAACTCCAGGGTATATCTCACGACCAAAAAGCAAACACTGACAAGTGTTTTCTCTTATACAAAATAGCAGAAGCGGCGAAGCGATCTTTCCTCGTTGGATCGAAAATTACTAAAGAAAGCGTTTTACAATATGAAAATACAACTGAGTGTTCACAACAAATGATTGTATTGTGTATTTCAATACAACATACAATATACACCTGTTGTGAATTGCCCAAATGTAAATTTAGCAAAAAAATTTATGTATTAATTTATTTAAAGAGAAAAACACAAAAATAACGTTTAATGTTGTATTTTTTGTGTGTAATATTTAAATATACATACATACACATATTAAATAATACAAATAATGTACATATATTATATATATGTATGTATGAATATTCATAGTAACTGCATGTTAGAAATAAATCGGTTATTTTATTTACATAAAATTCTGCAGTATTTTGTTGTGGGGAAAATACATTTCTTTTGTATAACAGAGTGTCACTTCATTTTGCTCAGCGTGACTATGCCACAGTAGATGCCGCCATAATTTTTGTTTGTTCTAATTAGCTTTGCAATAGTTATTTCTATTTTAACATGAATGTTAATATTTTCAACTAGATATCATACAGAACAATGTTAAGAGTATACACGGGTTGGTCTTTTATTTCATACGTTTTTTCATTATTCTTTTACAAATATGAACATAAGTTTGGCATATTACCCACCAATCTCACATCACACTGCAAGTTCGAAAAACTCAATACACTGACATTTTTTTTTACTAATACACACACATTTTCCGCAGTGGTCACACTAATGGCACCAAATTTTTCGTGCGAATAGTGGCAGACACTAACGATGATTAATGTTACCCTGTTATAAATTTAATGCAAATTTACTGGATTCTGTAAAATTGTAATTAAAGTTTTAACTTGTTAAATCTATTATAATGATTTATTTTTTGAAATGCGCATACAAAAACGCAAGTTTGTTAATTATAGAGCATAAATATTATTAACTATTATTAAAATAATACTAATAATAATAAATGTAAACATTTTCCCTCAAACATGTGCCTGTATAATAAACTTGGTAACTCTACTTAAAATAAAATAAGAGAGAGAAGTATACAAATTTTTTCAAGTTTACGCTTCGACAACATTTTAAAAATGAGATTGCAGTCAGATGTTTGAGCATAAAATTTAATGGCGATGGATTCGACTAATTCGAACAATTTTTCGTTGATAATACGTACACAACGATTTTACAATTTCAGTGTGATGTGAGATTGGGGGGTTAACTTTTTGTTGTCTTTACAAAATAGAGTTACCGAGTTCGTCAATGAGTTTTTTGCTTACAAAACAGTTCTACATAGTTATATAGAATTATTATTCTGCTTTACCTATAAAATATCTGATTGCGATTACATCTAATTTTTAAAAATTGTTTATAATTAATAAAGCATTATTATTCACATAAATACAAAATTTCACTTTTTAAATTTTCCATTCAAATTTAAGAAAATATCAATTATAATAAAAACTGAAAATAAAATTTCCAATTATAAATTAGAAAATATTAATTGAGTTTCAGAAAATCATATCAAAACGTCGGAAATAATAATTTTAAATTTAGAAATATCTTTACATTTAAAAATGTTTACATTTAAAAAAAATATTGCCATTCAGGAGATATTAATAACTTTTCAGTACCGCGATTCAGTAACTTCTTTTAACGATAGTCGAATTGTAAAAAAAAAGAAAATTGCAAAATTATCAGTAAAATTTTGAAACGATATTCGCTATTGTTAAAGTCAGCTGTTGTTGTTATCTAAACGACAACCATTTTTGTGTTGTTTATCCAATCGATAAAAACTTAAATTTTTAGGTTGAAATGTCGTCATACATAAATAAAAATCATGAAATAGTGAAAATATTTTGCTTTAATTAAAAAACTTTTTTATATAAATAAAAAAATTAAATAGCATATTCAATTCATTATTTCATTTTCAAATAAATAAACAGAAATATTAGTAAAAAAAATAAAGATATTAAACATAAACATAAAATCATCCTGTCAAACACGAAGTAATTTGTTTTTTTCTATTCTTTGTGTTTTTCGCTTATTTTGACAGAGATGCCACTCCTTTACAATTTAAATAAATAGAAAAACAGATTTGTCGATATTAATTTAAATTCAATGAATTTAAGAAAACCTCAAATGATATTTAAGATTTGCTAACATAAAAATTGTTACATAAGTAAACGTAGTTTTATGAGAATGTTATTTTTTATATATAAATTTTCACAATTTTTTTTGGATGAAAATTTGAAGTTTTTCAGAAAATAAAGATAACATTAAATTATTTTATTTAAAATGTTTGGGACTTTTCGTTTTTTGTGTTTTTCATTCCTAATTTGATTATTTATTATTATAAATTTATTCTGTATGTTTTCAAAATATGGCAATATTTAAAAAAAAAGTTGAGAGAGCTTTTTTTTTGGTTATTATTTTGTTACTCCATCCGACCTATATGGCCACAATGAAGAAATATTTGGCCAGTTAAAAGAAACTATACAGCCATCTCCAATTATCACGATTTAATGCATATAGCCACTCTACACAACCATGACCTTTGCAATGGAGGTTAGGGCGAGCTATTTAATTAGCAAAAACTAAATTAAACGAGAAGTTATGTCATATAACCGGAAACGCATGCATATAGGTATATAACCAAAATGCATGCCGATCAGCAACCACGATGACCAAAAAGCAAACACCGAAATAAATCCGAAATAATAGAAAAGAAGAAAACCAACCCAAAGAATTTGCTGAAATAATTTGGTATTAAGTTTAACAAATTGTTTACTTTTTCATTTACATTTATTATCAAGACTCAAACCGAGGTGGAGGGTATCAAAGATTCGGCACAGCCGAATTTTACACTCTTACTTGTTTCATTATTCTTTTACAAATATGAACATAAGTTTGGCATATTAACTTTTTGTTGTCTTTACAAAATAGAGTTACCGAGTTATCAATGAGTTTTTTGCTTTCAAAAAAGTTCTACATAGTTATATAGAATTATTATTCTGCTTTACCTAGAAAATATCTGATTGCGATTACATCTAATTTTTAAAAAAGGTTTATAATTACTTAAGCATTATTATTCACATAAATACAAAATTGCACTTTTTAAATTTTCCATTCAAATTTAAGAAAATATCAATTCTAAAAACTGGAATTAAAATTTCCAATTATAAATTAGAAAATATTAACTGAATTTCAGAAAATCATATCAAAACGTCGGAAATAATAATTTTAAATTTAGAAGACATCAATTGCATCTTTAATATACATATAAATTTTATTCGTTAAACACAAATTGAAATTCCAAAAAAAACACCAAATATGTTTACATTTAAAAAATGTTTACATTAAAAACAAGTAAGAATGTTAAATTCGGCCGTGCCGAATCTTTGATACCCTCCACCTCGGTTTGAGTATTGATAACAAATGTAAACAAAATATTGGAAAAATATGCATGCGTTTTCTATATGCATGTGTTTCCGGTTATATGACATAACTTCTCGTTTAATTTAGTTTTTGCTAATTAAATAGCTCGCCCTAACCTCCATTGCAAAGGTAATGGTTGTGTAGGGTGGCTATATGCATTAAATCGTGCAAATTGGAGATGGCTGTATAGTTTCTTTTAACTGGCCAAAAATTTCTTCATTGTGGCCATATAGGTTGGATGGAGTAACAAAATAATAACCCAAAAAAAAGCTCTCTCAAATTTTTTATTAAAATATTGCCATATTTTGAAAACATAGAGAATATATTTATAATAATAAATAATCAAATTAGGGATGCCAAACGCAAAAAACCCAAAGTCCCAAACATTTTAAATAAAATAATTTGTTATCTTTATTTACTGAAAAACTTCAAATTTTCATCAAAAAAAAATTATGAAAATTTATATATAAATAACATTCTCATCAAATTGCGTTTATTTATGTAACAATTTTTATGTTAGCAATTCTTAAATATCATTTGAGGTTTTCTTAAATTCATTGAATTTAAATTAATGTTTTCTGTAGTCCGATTCTGTAAATTTCAACGATCCGACAATCGCAAAATATATCGACAGCTATTGTTGTTTGCACTAAGGATCAAGTGATTCACTAAGTACATACATCTTAACGACAGTCGACAAATCTATTTTTCTATTTATTTAAATTGTAAACGAGTGGCATCTCTGTCAAAATGAGCGAAAAACACTAAGAATAGAAAAAACAAATTACTTCGTGTTTGACCGGATGATTTTATGTTTATGTTTAATATCTTTATTTTTTTTACTAATATTTCTGTTTATTTATTTGAAAATGAAATAATGAATTGAATTTGCTATCTATATATATATATATTAGAGTGGTTTTATAAAATCGATCTTCGATTTTTATAGGTGCTCAAGTCTAGGAGTGTGTCACTTAGTGTAAAAATGCTATTGTAAAAGTTTTAGCTCAATCGGACTATGCCTTCCCGACCCCATTCGGCCCTAGAGTTTAGAAAACGGAATACAAGGCGAAAAAGTCACTTTTTTTTAGTTTTTGTAAAAATTTTTAAATGTCGTAAAAGTTTTTACTCAAGAAGGTAAATTAATCGAAATGAAGATATAATTATGTTTCCAAAAAGGTATAAAAACACAAAATCGGATAAAAACTAGCCCAGTAATAAATAATACCCCAGACCACTAAGGTGGCAATTATTACTTGACCGAGAAATTCGAGCACACATTTTAAAAATTTTTTAAATTGATTACTGAAATATATTTTTTTTACTTAAGAGACTCAAATTTGTGAGATGTAGAAGAAGTTTTTTTTTTGGATGGCGTTAACCTGTCCTAATGTGATGCCAAAGACGGACAACATTTTTGGGGTGTTTTTCAAATCTCCAATTTCAAATTTTAAAAAAATTTCTTCAACAAAATCGCAATAATTGAGATTTGGACTCCAGTGGCTCGTTTAAAACATGTTAGAGAAAATAAAAAAATTTAAAAATATCCCCTGGCACACTTGGGTGGGGCAACGATTTAATTTTTGCAAATTTCGAGGAAATTGTGTTTTTTTTGGTAATTTTTGCCTTATTTGTTGTCATAAAATATTTAAAATAGAAAATTAGCTACTTTTGTACCGTTCTTTGTTTTTGTTTATCACCATGACTTAAGGTTGAAAAAAAAATTTTTTGGACATCATTAACCCATGTGGACCAGAGGCCCCAAGAGACCCCACACTTGTATATTTCAATTTACAAAAAACGTTGAAGATTTTCTTGCTACTTTTGAATTTTAATAAACGCGATGTAAAATATAATAACACAATATTTGAAGATTCTGTGCCAAAAGTTTTGGACATATTAAACAACGTTAACCCTTGCCGAGCCGCATTAAGGTCAAAGAAGTTACTGCGAGAATTTATATATATTTGAACAAAAAGTATTTAAATTCTTTTTTTTTTACAAACCTGGCTTAGACCAGTATTTTTATCATTTAACATAAATTTTGAAATAAATTAATCCTTAGATGCTCTTGGTGTCAAAAAGACCCATAGACCCATAAAAAACTTTAAAAATATGTTGTGTTATGTTAACACAAGCATAATAATATTAAAAACAACAGAATAACTTCGCATTGGATTTATTATAATATAGGTACATAGAAAAACAAGAAATTAACAAAATATTTTTATTATGTAATGTCTTTTTTCGGTTTTTTGCATGAACTGTTACAATATTAAACAAAAAGATATGACAAGTGTCAGAATTCATATTTCAAAATAAACTAATTTAAATACAAATTCATACTTAATAGTCGTATAAAAAGATAAACCAATATATATTAAGGTAATATTAGTATTTGCGATATTACTTATCAGACAAGGGTAGACTAAGGGTACTTTTGGAAGTATGAGGGTACAGCCGACGACATTCCGATACCACCTGTAGTATGTATTGTTTTTGTTCCTCATCTTTTGTAAGAGTGCTATTAAAGTCCTGAATTAGCTTCACCCCTCTTTCAGCTGTGTCGTTTACTACCTTCATACCTCTTACAAAACTTTGAAGTTTCAAAAAATCTTTATTTTTGAACCAGTCCCTTGGGTCCTCTGTTAAAAAATCAGTTTTAACTTTAAAATATTCGAAAAAAGCCAGACTTTGATCCGAAACAAACTTCTCAAGAGAAGCATTTTGAAATAGTTTTACAGCCTGGTTTTCAGAAACTTGCACCTTTGTTATTCTTGCAGAGCGTTCGTCTTCTTCTAAATCCTTGTATGACAAAATCTTTTGTGCCATTTTTCTTTTTATTTCATTAGAAACATTATTGTCAAATAAGCTAAAGCAGACTTGTTCCGGGTTCAGATACCACAGGTGACGTAATATTTTCTTAGTACATTTTCTGATACACCTTGATCAATATGGCTGTATTTAATGGCGTTCTGAACAAATTCAAAATCATTATTAGGAGCTGCAATAGCGTTTGATGCTTGAAACCACATTTTCGCATACAAGTTAACAATAAACACACAAATAGCTTTTAGTGAACTGAACTCCTCTTCAGTCATAGGAAACTGTTTCCTAAAAATAAACATTTTCAGAGAGTAAATGGCTTTTGCCATCCAACGCGCGTGATGATAGGCACCAGGAATGCGAAACGAAACATCGTGAGAAGGAACTTTTCCAAGAAATATTAAGCATAACTTCATGAATTCTAAATAATCACCTCTAGGCTGTTTTTCGGATAACTGAAGACGAAGAAATTCGGAAACCTCTTTTTCGACGTCCCGGACGTCCTTTCATTCTCTGATGTGTCAAAAACTCAATGTCTACCTGGTGGGTAATTTTGGAAATGGCATCTTCCACTGCTACATCAAACAAATCAGGCAGTTTAGATGTGAATGCAAGATTTTGTTCCTCTTGACTTGTTGTCTTCAATGTTGATCTTTTGTGAAGTTCTTTCCATTCGTTATATAGTTTTTCGACTTTACGTACAGCATTTTTCAGTAATTGACAAGGCATCCTAGCTTTCTCCCAGAATACAAAAACTTCTTTCAGAGTGAGTTTTGCGGCATCACAGAAAGGTAATCCAACGGTACGCATATTGTAAAATAATGACGTTAACACTTGATGGTTAGATGGCAGCTTGTTGCCGGTTATTTGTTGAGATGAATGTCCAATTAAATAAATCCAACTTTTAACTCGGGCACGAACATTGGACGAGGCACTAGTCATTTTTTAATTGGTTATTAATTTTTTAACTGATTAAATACCTTAATCTTTCTTATACCGAACTATTCACCTAGCACAACAAACTTTAAATAAATATTTCTCTTTAAGTACTTTTACAAGCACCACGACAAAATCAAATTGGGAATTCCCCGATTTTTAATTTCTTCTACAACATTTTGTGGTAAATATGACCAAGCCGTAATTTTTACAGGTGTTTTGCCGCCGCCGCTTGACTCGGTTAGCATCGGTTTGAAATTTGAGCCGGCTAAATCCTCAACTAAACTTGACCCGTTAAATATTAATAAATTAAATAATATTTTAACTGAAATTAAAAAAAATGTTATTCTTTTCAATAAAATTCAATAAAAAATAAATTTTTCTGTTGTTTTTAATATTATTATGCTTGTGTTAACATAACACAACATATTTTTAAAGTTTTTTCAACTATGGGTCTTTTTGACACCAAGAGCATCTAAGGGTTAATTTATTTCAAAATTTATGTTAAATGATAAAAATACTGGTCTAAGCCAGGTTTGTAAAAAAAAGAATTTAAATACTTTTTGTTCATATATATATAAATTCTCGCAGTAACTTCTTTGACCTTAATGCGGCTCGGCAAGGGTTAACGTTGTTTAATATGTCCAAAACTTTTGGCACAGAATCTTCAAATATTGTGTTATTATATTTTACATCGCGTTTATTAAAATTCAAAAGTAGCAAGAAAATCTTCAACGTTTTTTGTAAATTGAAATATATAAGTGTGGGGTCTCTTGGGGTCTCTGGTCCACATGGGTTAATGATGTCCAAAAATTTTTTTTTTTCAACCTTAAGTCATGGTGATAAACAAAAACAACAAACGGTACAAAAGTAGCTAATTTTCTATTTTAAATATTTTATGACAACAAATAAGGCAAAAATTACCAAAAAACACAATTTCCTCGAAATTTGCAAAAATTAAATCGTTGCCCTACCCAAGTGTGCCAGGGGATATTTTTAAATTTTTTTATTTTCGATCTCTAACATGTTTTAAACAAGCCACTGGAGTCCAAATCTCAATTTTTGCGATTTTGTTGAAGAAATTTTTTTAAAATTTGAAATTGGAGATTTGAAGAACACCCCAAAAATTTTGTCCGTCTTTGGCATCACATTAGGACAGGTTAACGCCATCCAAAAAAAAAAAAACTTCTTCTACATCTCACAAATTTAAGTCTCTTAAGTAAAAAAAATATATTTCAGTAATCAATTTAAAGAATTTTTAAAATGTGTGCTCGAATTTCTCGGTCAAGTAATAATTGCCACCTAAGTGGTCTGGGGTATTATTTATTACTGGGCTAGTTTTTAACCGATTTTGTGTTTTTATACCTTTTTGGAAACATAATTATATCTTCATTTCGATTAATTTACCTTCTTGAGTAAAAACTTTTACGACATTTAAAAATTTTTACAAAAACTAAAAAAAGTGACTTTTTCGCCTTGTATTCCGTTTTCTAAACTTTAGGGCCGAATGGGGTCGGGAAGGCATAGTCCGATTGAGCTAAAACTTTTACAATAGCATTTTTACACTAAGTGACACAATCCTAGACCTGAGCACCTTCAAATTTCAAAAAAAAAAAAATTTGCCCATATACGCTAAAACCACTCTAATATATATAATTATAAAAATTACGTGTATGTTAGTGATCGCTAAACTCAAGAACTACTGCACCGATTTTGACCAAACTTTATGTACATGCTCTATGGGGCGTGAGGAGTGTTTCTGTGTAGTTTGAAGTTCGTCCGACAGATGGCGCAATATTTAGTTTGTTTGTGTTTTGCCCGATAGAGATTAGCGCGATAAGCCTATGCTGTGTTTCGCTGAAGGCGTTGGGTCCTTAATCAGCGTGTAGTGGCGCTAAATTGCCTGATACCGACTCAAACCTAACATCTTTTCGTGAAAAAAATAATTCGTCCGACAGATGTCGCAATATTTAGTTTTTTTGTGTTTTGCCAGATAGAGATTAGCGCGATAAGCCTATGCTGTGTTTCGCTGAAGGCGTTCGGTCCTTAATCAGCGTGTAGTGGCGTTAATTAGCCCGGTACCGACTCAAACCTAACATCTTTTCGTGAAAAAAAAATTTTTAAATAAAGTAAATAAATATCACTATTTTTTAAACTCTATTTGCGCGATAACCCTATGTTATGTTTCGCTGAAGGCGTTGGGTGCTTAAGCGGCGTGTGCCGGCGTTAAGTATTCCGACACCGACTCATACATAACCTGTAGCTATGTTCTGTAACTTTCACATCGGAAAGTTTTCACATGGAACGTATAAAAATGAAACAAAAACGTTGCGAACTGACACAAAATATTGTTTCTCGCATTCGACTGGTTCTGTAACTTTATTTTGTGAGAACTATCTGTCACGTAACGTTTTTTCTCACATTTATTGGAAAAATTAGAAAAAAGTGTTTCTGTAAAGTTGGCATGTGTAAAGATTTGAAATTGAACTGTCAAATTCACTCACAACTCAAATCTATGCGAGATAAGTTTTTAAATTCAGTTGCTTTAAAAAAAAAAATATATATATATAAGATGACATCGAATATTGGAGAAAAGGTAAAAAATATATTAATTTTTTATTTATATTTTACTTTTAGTATTTACATTTAAATTTTTTTTTTTGCAATTATTCAGAAAGTGCAACGAATTTCCCAAATTCAAAAAAAAGCTTGTGGACTACATGTCTTCCAATTTGGAATTTGCCAGAGGACATTTTATATGATTCAACGGATCACACTTAAACTGATCCTTTTTAAGGCTGATTCTTGATCTTTTCCTAACAGATAATAAAAGCAAAACAGATAAAGCGAATGTGTAGTAAAAGTTTTGTTACAATCACAAATTTTATTGTATCAATTTTGAAAATATGTATTTATTTTTTTAGTTGTTCGAATGATTTTGTAATAAATGTTGTATAATTTTAAATAAATAAAATAGTAATTCAAGAACTAAAAAAATCGTAAAAGTAGTAATTAATTTAAGGCAGAAGTAAGCCTTTTCTCTTCTACTACACTTCTACTATAAAAAGCTGAAAAAATAAATAAAATCTGTTTAAAAAAAATATTTAATGAATAAATTTATTAATAAAATGATAAATTGTTTAAACAAATGATTAATTTTAGTATTATCTATTATTATTAATACATTTATGTATTTATTTATTTCATTAATGAGCTAATTTTGTAAATTCACGTATACGTAAAAGTTTAAACAAAACTGTATAAACTGTATAAAATAGTATATTATATTAGTATATTATACTATAAAAATATAATTTCATAAATCCATTTTTTGATAAAGTTAAAAATTATTTCTATGTGATCCATAGGTTATTTACGTGGGGTAAAATTAATTAACATGTTTCCTTGATATATAATTTAATTTTGAATTATTGAAAATATATTGATCTTTATTTCATAAATAGATTATTATTTAAATTAAATTATTAAGTTTATAATAAAACTCAATTTTTTAATTATTTTTTTTTTAAATTAAATTGTTTTTTTAATTAAACAATCAATTGATTATTTGAATCAATAAAGTTATTTTTTTAAATAGTATAACAGCCGTTCTGGGAGGGGAGAACTTTTTGGAGGATTTTCTATACTTTTACAATGCCCACAAACATGTTCGACAGTATAATAAAGGAATAAATTAATTTATTAATCAGATAATCAGTTGATTGATTAATAAATTAATTTATAAATCAGATAATCAGTTGATTAATTAATAAAAAATCAACCAAAATTCAGTGGGGGCCTTTTGGGCTCAAATGACTTAAAAATGGTTGATTTTAAATTAATTGTTTATTAAATTCATTTAATTAAGTTATTATTATTTAAATAAAAGTATAAATTTATTAACTTATTTAATTATTTGCATTTTAATTAATCGAATTAATATTTAATGAATAAATTAATTTTTTAACAAATCAATCATTATAATTTAACTCTAATGGCTTTTTAATTATAAATTGTTTGGTTTTTTAATTAACCAATTAATTGTTTTATCAATTAATAAAATGTTTTTTTAACTAATCAGTTTTTTTAAGTTAAACAATTGCATTATTAATTTAACATTTAATTGATGTTTTTATTAATCAATCAACTGACTATTTGAAGTGTTGATACCACCACACACCTTAAACTTGAATGATACTGAAACTGTAACAATATCGGACTATGATGATAAGGATAAAGAAAAATCATTCTGAGACAATATTCACTTATATGGGCACTTTTTAAGTACTTACATATGCACTTTTTAAGTACTTATATACGCACTTTTTAGGCACTTATATATGTACTTTTTAAGTACTTATATGCACTTTATAAATAATTTTATTAAAGTTTCAGACAGCTTCATAACGAGCTCTTGCGTCTTTTGGATTTTTCACATTTGATTTAAATCAGGTGGCAAATTGTGTTCCAATACCGCCGCTATAGCTTCTTCACCAGAAGCACACCGAGATGAAAGCCATCTAATAAAACCAGTGCCCAATCCAATATCATAGCAATTTCTATCTTAACATCTCTCTTCGCAGGGTTTTTAGTGTTTTTTTTTTAACCTTTTCTTTGAGCTCAATTTTAGGATCCGTTTTGATGGTCTTAGCATTCGTATCAATAATTACTTGACGTGTTATTAGATTTTGTAAATCATTTATGGTTTCCATCGTAGCATTTTTATAACCTTGTACTATAACGTTGGCTTTAATAGAATCTCTAGAAAACAAATATATTTAGATATGATTTTTTAAAATTTATAATGCATACTCACAAATAACTGCAAGCTTGCTTTAATATTTCTATATCTAAGCCCACGGAATAATGACGTTCATAATCGACCACAACAGTTAGCTCCGACAAACATTCGGTTAATAAGGCAATGTATTCTTCGGAAGGTATTAAAATTTAATTCTCTATAAGATAACATGTTTCTTTAAAGTTTTTCGAAACTTTTAGCAAAGTACTTACGGTTTCGATAAGACCGTTTCTGCAAACGAGCATAATTTAACCATAGTAAACTTTTAGCCTTTCATTAAAAATATTCTTGCACAAAAAAGGCAGCGTGCTATCATTCAGTTATCATATCATCATTATCGTATCAGTTAATAGAAATATATTGAACATTTTTCACAAATTTAAATTAAAATTATTTCAAGTTCTTAAATTTTTATACACATAATTTTATGTTTACTTTTATTTGCTTTGTTTGTTTTTATTTTTTGACAGCTGACTTGGAATATTCCAATATGATGGTCTTTTATAAGGATATCGCTTTTTACTATAGCGAATGTATTTATGAGGCCGCTCTATAAATTAAAAAGCGAGTTACTCCTTTAAGTTCTGATTTTGAATTAAACTTTATTTTTCAAATTTCCTTACTATTTATACAACTTATGAGATTCATACTTATAATCTAGTAACTTAATTAACCATAACTTAATTATTCATAACTTAATAATTACCAAATCCATAGTGTCTCACTTTCTACGTCATACAAGTCATTCACTTGTATAATGCATTTTGGTTGCATTGACGGTAAAGTGTTTTCATAAGATCTCAAATAACCTTTTCAATTCAACTGGGTGGCTACTGGTTTCTTTGATACGCAATACAAAGCAAAATTCATAAATGGGTCAGCTGGTGATCATTGTTGCTGACTACCCAATATTGACAAATTATTTGTATTCAATTGTTCTTATTAACAGTGAAATCCCGTATAGTGTGACAACATGGATTTGTATTCTTATACAGTAAGATCCCGTATAGTGGGACAACATGGATTAGTATTCTTATGGTGCTACACATATGTGTGCACATACTACACCCTGCACCTAAAAAAAATTTTCTTTGAAAATTTTCATTTACTTTTTTTTTTTTGTTTAGTAAGTATAAAATATATTCATATGATTTCTACAAGTATTATTTATTTTTGTTTATTTTATTGTTATTCAACTTGGTTGTAATTAACTTTATTAAAAAATATAATTTTTTATGTAATTTAATATTCTTGTATACAAATTAGTTATTAATAAGAATTTTTGTATGTACAATTTCTTTTCTTTTTCTTTTGTTTTCGATAATTATTTATAATATTTCTTAAGTAAATTCTTATGTACAACTCTATCACTATCCTTGATTTTTATAGTTACATTTACGTTGTCTATGTTTACTACTTCGTACGGACCCTTATAAGGTGGTTCGTTTTTCTTTCTATTTTCTATTTTCAATAAAACTAAATCTCCTATTCTAAGATCTATACTATTCTTATTTCGATTCGAATCTAAACTTCTTCTCAATTTTATGTTCTCTATCATTTTTCTAGCGCTCTCCAAAGAGTATTTCAATCTAACTTTCAATTCCCTAGCGTAATTATCCAAATCATAAATTGGTTCATTATTACCGATCATATCATCCCCTGGTAGTCTAGTTAATCTACCGTAAATCAATTCGAATGGTGAATAATCAGTGTCGACATGAGGTGTTACGTTATAGGCAAATGCGTAGTATGGTATCCATTGATGCCAATTATTGTCATCCACGAAAGAAAGAAAATATTCATTTAGTACCCTGTGATTTCTTTCCATAGTTCCTAAAGTTTCGTGATGATAAGGTGTCGAGAATCGTTGTTCTATTCTCAACATTTCGCAAATTTCCTTCATAAGTTGATTTGTAAATTCTGTTCCTCTGTCGGACTTGAGTTTTTTGAATAATCCGTATTTAAGAATGACATTCTCTACTAGTGCTTTTGCTATAGATTTAGCCTCTTTAGTTTCCATTGGGCACGCTATTACGTATTAAGTCAATTCACACTGCATTGTGAGTATGTATCTATTGCACTCTGATGGTCTCAAAGGACCTACTGTGTCAATAGTTATAATTTCGAAACTTTCACATGGTGTGTCTGTGATTGTCAATTGTTCTCTGGTGTGTTTTATGCGTTTGTTTCTTTGGCAAAGGTCACATGTTCTTATGTAGTTTTTTACCATTTTATTCATATTCTTCCATATGTACTTTTGTCTTAGCTTTAAGAGAGTTTTTCTAACTCCGAAATGTCCTCCGCATGGTGTGCTGTGATATAATTTCATGAGTTCATCTTTTCGTTTATTGTCTGTTATTTGTTGAGGGTTTTCGTATAGAAGAATTTTCACATTTTCGTTTGTTATACCATTCAGTCTTTTCATGAATGTTTCCTTTGATACTAAGTTGAATATATTATCACTCCTTTTCAGTGCATAATGTCTGTGATTCAACTTCTCTAATTCAGATAGTAGTTTCTCCAAGGTATTATCTAGATAATATGGATTTTCGCTACATATCACACGTGTTTCGTGTAGACTTTTATCGTCTTCTATAAGTATTCTGTTGGTCGACCTTTTTCTCAATATGAATTTTAATTCTCTTGCGCGTTTTATATCGTTCTTAGATGTACATTCCCAGATGTTGAGTTGATCAGACTCATTGGGACATGCCATATCATTATTCTCGATTTCTTTATTCTTCTGTGACATCTTTTTCTTCATTCCTCTCGTTAACACCAGTGTTTTCTTTACTGTCTCATCAGTATTTTGAGGTATCATTTCTTTTAGTATTTCCGAATCTATATTTATTCTCGAAAGTGCGTCGGCATTTGTGTTGTTGTTTCCTTTTTTATATATAATTTTAAAATCGTAATCCGAAAGTTCTAAACGGATTCTCGTTAATTTTGAACTAGGATTTTTGTGTGAAAATAATGCAATTAGTGGTCGGTGGTCTGTTATTACGGTGAATTTCCTTCCGTATAAATATGGTCTGAAAAATTGTATTCCCCAGTGTATGGCTAATAGCTCCTTTTCTATAACAGATTTGTTTTTCTCGTGCTTATTTAGTGCTTTGCTCGCAAAAGATATTGGTCTTTCATCGCCACTTTCCTCTTGCGATAATATAGCTCCTAACGCAACATCTGATGCATCTGTAGTCAAAATGAATGGTTTTTCCAAGTCTGGATATTGCAAGACAGGTGGATTCATTAATGCTTGTTTGAGTTTTTCAAAAGCAGTTTGATGTTCGTCTGTCCATTCAAATTTTGTGTTTTTCTTTAGTAATGCATTCAAACAAATTGCAGTGACTGCAAAATTTTCTATAAAGCGTCTATAATAATTACAGAATGCTACAAATCTTCGCACATCATCGGTGTTTTTAGGCACTGGATATTTTTGTATTGCTTCATACTTTGATGGATCTGGTTTAATGCCATTTGGTGTTATCAAATGACCTAGATATACTACTTCCGGTTTTAGAAAACAACATTTGTTAGCATTAAGTTTTAGGTTGTACTTCATTAATCTGTCGAGAACCATATTCAAATTGGCATTGTGATGTTTCAGACTGCATCCGAATACTATTATGTCATCAACGTATAGAAAAGCTTCAGTTGACAAACCTGACAAAGCTATTGTCAACATGCGTTGAAAACTGTTAGATGATATTTTTAATCCAAAAGGCAATCTTGTATATTGGTAGTGACCATCCGAAGTTGAAAATGCGGTATAAGGACGTGATTGTTCGTCTAGTTCAATTTGATGGAATGAACTGGTCATATCCAATGTTGAAAAATATTTTGCTCTACCTAATTTATCCAAAACGTCTTCCAATCTTGTTAATGGAAATTTATCATTAATGACCTTGTCGTTTAATTTTCTAAAATCAACCACCAATCTCCATTTTTTTAGATCAGTTTGTCCCTTTTTCGGTACCAATAATAAGGGAGCATTATATGGGCTTATAGAGGGTTCTATTATATTTTTCCTCAACAAATCTTGCACCTGTGCATTTATTTCATCAGTTTGTGCATGCGGTAAGCGATAGTTTTTTTATATAAACTGGTTTTTGGTCGTTTAATTCAATTGACTGTTTATAGAAATTATTTGTGGTTATATCTTCGCCCTCCATATGGAATATATTCTGGTATTTCCGCAATATTTTTATAAGTTCGTTACCTTCTTTTCCACTTATTTCATCCAACTTAAAATTCTTCAATAATTTACTAAATCTATTCTCAGAAAACTTATTCTTATCTTGGTCTATTGAACATACTGTATAATTTTTTAGTGGAGCTGTTTCTATCTTGATATTCTTCACTATTGTAGTTTTCCCAGTTACATTTAGAAGTTTTATGTGTTGAATGCCTTCTTTTGGTATTATAGCGTTTGCCAAATATACGCCTTCTAGTATTTCCCTATTCAAAATCACGCTATCTTCTTCCAGATTTATTTTAAAAGGCATCACCATTTCACTTCTAGGTGGTATGGTTATATAGTTCGTGATGAATGCGTCATCGTATATTGGAATTACTATATTTTGTTCATCTAGTTTGAAGGTCAACACATATTTATCATAATCGATTTTACATTTGAATTTCGATAGAAAATCCCTACCTAGAATGCCATCTGTACCTATAGGAAAATCATTTTCCACCATTTGTACTTTCTGTTCTATAATATTATTTTCAAAGTTCATTTTCGCAATAGCTGAACCGAGTGATTTTACTTGTCCATCCGATATACCACTTAAACTGCATATATCGTTTGAATCCATATCATGGAAAAATACACAGCCCTCCTTGCACAAAGATATATCCGCCCCTGTGTCTATCAGAAATGTGACCATATAGTCTACATTTATAATTTTAATTTTAATGTAATTTCGTAGATTGGAGGATATACTATATACTTTCATATTTTTTATTGGACGTTCTCCGGAGATTCCTGTTGAGCGATCTTCGGCTCCTGGGAGTTTCCCTGGTACTGTACTTGGTTTACATTATGTCTTCTGTTGTTTCCATTATAGTTATTATTATTTCTACCACGGCTATTATTGTTATTTCGGTTGTTATTATTGCCATTATATCTTCTGTTGTTGTTATTTCTGTTGTTGTTGTTATGTCCGTTAATATTGCTGTTCGTATCTCTGTTATTTGCATTGTTGTTGTTGTTCCTTGAACGACACACTTGTGCAAAATGACCAATCTTGTCACATTTTCTACAGTTTAAACCGTAAGCTGGACATTTGTTCTTCATGTGGCTTCTGCCACAGTTATAGCAATTATTCTGTTTTTGTTGCCCATTCGTCATATATAATATTTGCTTTTGTTTAAGGCCATTCTCGGATTCCTCGGCGATTGCAAGTGCTTCGGTAAGAGTTGAAACTCTACTAGCACCTACAGTTGACACTATTAGCTGATCCCTTATGCCATTTTTGAAAGTGTTAAAAGCCAAAATATTATTTGTTCTAACTATTGAGTTCCTATCATTTTCTCCAACTTCAAGAATTTGAACGTCGTTCAGTTCCGCGATCAATTCGTGAATTTTTTCAGCAAAATTACGTACTGAGTCGCCCCTTTGGGTTAATGTTGTTATTCTACCCAATAGGTTATTTGAAGTTGCTGTTGGTTTGTAGGACTTCCTTAATGCTTGTACAAGTTGTGTAACAGTGGTGGGGACAGTTTCCTGTTTCACCATGTTCTGTACCTTTGTGCCCAAACGTGTCTTAAGCACGAAATTGAACAAAGCATTTTGTTTAGCCGCCGGTATTGTTTCACTTACGAGCTCAAGATTCGTAATGAAATTGTTCAGTTCACCCTTTTTTCCAGTAAAAACAGGAATTAGTTTTCCAACTACTGACAATTCCGAAATGTCTAAAGGCTCCATTATGATCGCTTGTTTTTTCTCTGAATCTGCCCGTTTCTTAAAGTGTTGCTCTAAAGTATTTATTGTTTCCGATTTTAATTTTTTAAACTGTTCCAATATTTCCGTCTGCTCTCCTTCTTTTAATATGGAGTTCGATAAGCAGATCCCCAATTTTTTTTCCAAATTTTGGATTTCCTCTTTCTTCTCCCTTACCGTGTCTAATATGTACGGTTTGTTTAATGACTTTTTCGCATTTATATTTATTTGCTCGAGCTGTTTTATATGTTCCATTTGGGATATGGACACTATATTCTTACACTTTCAAGTAGGTTTCCGACAGCTGTTAATCTTTTGCAAACTTTCTAATCATTAGAACAGTTTCACTTTCCACGTCGTTAATTGTACCTTCACGTTCAACAAAACCTATATCCTTTCTTAGCTTTATTAACCATTCGGGTCTTTCCTCAGGATTGTAAGGCTTTTCAATTTCCAAAATTTCCTCAGGATCCCAAACAATTTTATTCTTTGATCTATCTCTTCTCAACTTTCTAGGCATTACGAAAAATTACTTTCCCTTCCTTTCAAAAATAATGTTCACCAGTTACTGTTCTACAACAGACTTTTCCCTAAATTCTACTTCCAAAATCTTCACTATACCTTCAAAAATTTTGTAAAAAACAAATACAAGGTTTGGCAGAAATACTATTGCCAGAACAAACCAGCCGATATATTCATCAAAATATCGCTTTATGCGTTCACGTATGGTCATTGCAGAAATGCTAATCTGTTCCTGAAACCTACCACAGAAGGAATGAAAAAATATCCTTCATTGAAATTAAACCACCAATGTCCGCCGAATTTCGCAATTCAGTTAATTTCCTTATTATCGTATTGGTAATGTATACCTCAATACATTTGACAAAAACCGATGTAACGATAGTAATCAATAACAGTATCGCTAGAGTTATAATTAAAATTTTTCTTACATTCATGTTAGTTTTTATTTATTTTTCTTTTTTATTTATTTCTTTCTTTTTAAACCTTAAATTCTCTTAGGATTATTCTTAAATATGCCGTTAGCATATATATCATCATAAAAATTATAAAAATTACTAATTTCATTCTACTTTTTTTTTTTTTTTTTTTTAATTTTCTATTTATATCTCTATGAGCTTTTATCACTTGCTCTCTTTCATCTATTCTTCGCCAGTAGTTGCTGGCTGCTTCCCAGGTGGGAGGTGGTGAAGCGTTGACAATCTTCTTCAGGTTTGACAATTCCCTCCTTTTCTTGACCAAAAAGCCTCCTCTTCTTTTTGGTGGCCTAACCTTGGGTACCACTACGGGTGCTTCCTGCTTTGCAGGTTTTACCCTTTTTAAATACTCCTCAACTGTGAGACGTTGTGGGCCCTTAATAACCTCAGGTTTTCCCATGAAAATTTCAGAGAATCAAATTTTTATTTATTTATATTTGAACATGGGCGAACAATCGCCTCTGTTCTGTCAGTTGCTCACCTAGGAGCACACTGTTCTTTGGTTTACTTTTCCTCTTCTTGTTGGTGTTTTGCTGGTGTTTGCTGGTGTTTCATCTGTTGCTTAGTGTTTGATGCCTCATCTGGTGTATGTTTCCGGCTAGTCTTTTGGCCAGACTGCCCTTCTAACCCCTGGCGTGGGTTAGGTGCCAATACAAAGATCAGACCAAGGATCTCTTCCGGTGCAATTTTAATTTTTTTGCACTACAGGAACTGGGCAGGATCGCCATATGATGGTCTTTTATAAGGATATCGCTTTTTACTATAGGGAATGTATTTATGAGGCCGCTCTATAAATTAAAAAGCGAGTTACTCCTTTAAGTTCTGATTTTGAATTAAACTTTATTTTTCAAATTTCCTTACTATTTATACAACTTATGAGATTCATACTTATAATCTAGTAACTTAATTAACCATAACTTAATTATTCATAACTTAATAATTACCAAATCCATAGTGTCTCACTTTCTACGTCATACAAGTCATTCACTTGTATAATGCATTTTGGTTGCATTGACGGTATAGTGTTTTCATAAGATCTCAAATAACCTTTTCAATTCAACTGGGCGGCTACTGGTGTCTTTGATACGCAATACAAAGCAAAATTCATAAATGGGTCAGCTGGTGATCATTATTGCTGACTACCCAATATTGACAAATTATTTGTATTCAATTGTTCTTATTAACAGTGAAATCCCGTATAGTGTGACAACATGGATTTGTATTCTTATACAGTAAGATCCCGTATAGTGGGACAACATGGATTAGTATTCTTATGGTGCTACACATATGTGTGCACATACTACAGTAACCAGTGTTATAACTTTTCACATTAAGATACAGACACAGTTTTTACTCACAAATCGAGAAACAGTGGAATTTTTTGTTTCATACTTTTTCGATGTGAGAACTTTTCACATAAAATACAGAACACGGGTACTGTTTTCGTGAAAAGTGCGTGGGAGTCTAACGAAAAAAAAATAACTTATTATATTAAAGTTAAATTTATTTAAATTTAATATTACATACATTTTAATAAATTAACCCAAGGTGTTAGTGAAAGTAAATTAATTGTGTTATTGAAAGCTATTTCATTTCTAATTATAAAAATTTAAATTTTTTACATAAAATATCAAAAAAACATAAACTGTGTGTGTTATTACAATTTTGATTTTTCGATTTTTGAATAAAACATTTTTTTCTATTATAAGTAACTAAAAACACTGATTTTGATTCTCTTCGAGAGGCAGTTCAAAATAAAAGAAAAATTTGGGGCCAGCAACGCGGACCGGGCCCAGCTATCAAAAATAAATAAATCCATTATTTCTGCTTCAGTAAACGGTATTTGAACAATCGATTTAGTGCACCTTTCATTCTTCTTCGAAATATAAATCTACCATGACTTTGCAACGGAACCAGACTTGCAGTGAAAATAAAATTTGAAGGCAAAACAACGTTTGCCCGGGTCAGCTAGTTCAATATATTTATTTATGTAAAAAAAATCATGTGAGTCCGACCACAAGGGAGATGTGTAAACATCTAATAATTAAAGAAAACATCAACACCATATTTTCCAGTGCATAAAAAATAAGTCGATTAAGCTGTTTTCTGAAATTCAATTGATGTTTTCTGAAATGCAATTGATGTTTTCTGAAATTCAATTGATGTTTTCTGAAATACAATTAATGTTTTCAGCAACTCAAATGATGCTTTTTGAAATTCTATTGATGTTTTCTGAAATACAATTAATGATCTCAGCAATTCAAATAATGTTTTTTGAAATTCAATTGATGTTTTCTGAAATTCTATTTATGTTTTCTGAAATTCAAGTGATGTTTTCTGAAATACAACTATGTTTTCTGAAATATAATTGATGTTTTCTGAAATACAATTGATGTTTTCTGAAATTCAATTGATGTTTTCTGAAACTCGAATGATGTTTTCTGAAATTATATTGATGTTTTCTGAAATTCTATTTATGTTTTCTGAAATTCAAATGATGTTTTCTGAAACTCGAATGATGTTTTCTGAAATTATATTGATGTTTTCTGAAATTCTATTTATGTTTTCTGAAATTCAATTGATGTTTTCTGAAATACATTTGATGTTTTCTGAAATACAATTGATGTTTTCTGAAATTCTATTGATGTTTTCTGAAATTCTATTTATGTTTTCTGAAATTCAAATGATGTTTTCTGAAATACAATTAATGTTTTCTGAAATACAATTGATGTTTTCTGAAATTCTATTGATGTTTTCTGAAATTCAATTGATGTTTTCTGAAACTCGAATGATGTTTTCTGAAATTATATTGATGTTTTCTGAAATTCTATTTATGTTTTCTGAAATTCAAATGATGTTTTCTGAAACTCGAATGATGTTTTCTGAAATTATATTGATGTTTTCTGAAATCCTATTGATGTTTTCTGAAATTCAATTGATGTTTTCTGAAACTCGAATGATGTTTTCTGAAATTATACTGGTGTTTTCTGAAATTCTATTTATGTTTTCTGAAATTCAAATGATGTTTTCTGAAACTCGAATGATGTTTTCTGAAATTATATTGATGTTTTCTGAAATCCTATTTTTGTTTTCTGAAATTCAAATGATGTTTTCTGAAATTATATTGATCGTTTCTGAAATACAATTGATGTATTCTGAAATTCTACTTATGGTTTCTGAAATTCAAATGATGTTTTCTGAAATACAATTGATGTTTTCTGAAATACAATTTATGTTTTCTGAAATTATATTGATGTTTTTCTGAAATTCAATTGATGTTTTCTGAAATTCTATTGATGTTTTCTGAAAAACAATTGATGTTTTCTGAAATTCAAATGATGTTTTCTGAAATACAATTGATGTTTTCTGAAATTATATTGATGTTTTCTGAAATTCTATTTATGTTTTCTGAAATTCAAATGATGTTTTCTGGAATTATATTGATGGTTTCTGAAATACAATTGATGTTTTCTGAAATTATATTTATGTTTTCTGAAATTCTATTTATGTTTTCTGAAATTCAAATGATGTTTTCTGAAATTATATTGATGGTTTCTGAAATACAATTGTTGTTTTCTGAAATTCTATTGATGCTTTCTGAAATTCAATTGATGTATTCTGAAACTCGAATGATGTTTTCTGAAATTATATTGATGTTTTCTGAAATTCTATTTATGTTTTCTGAAATTCAAATGATGTTTTCTGAAATTATATTGATGTTTTCTGAAATTCTATTTATGTTTTCTGAAATTCAAATGATGTTTTCTGAAATTATATTGATGGTTTCTGAAATACAATTGATGTTTTCTGAAATTCTATTGATGTTTTCTGAAATTCAATTGATGTTTTCTGAAACTCGAATGATGTTTTCTGATATTATATTGATGTTTTCTGAAATTCTATTTATGTTTTTTGAAATTCAAATGATGTTTTCTGAAATTATATTGATGGTTTCTGAAATACAATTGATGTTTTCTGAAATTCTGTTGATGTTTTCTGAAATTCAATTGATGTTTTCTGAAACTCGAATGATGTTTTCTGAAATTATATTGATGTTTTCTGAAATTCTATTTATGTTTTCTGAAATTCAAGTGATGTTTTCTGAAATTCTATTGATGTCTTCTGAAATTCAATTGATGTTTTCTGAAACTCGAATGATGTTTTCTGAAATTATATTGATGTTTTCTGAAATTCTATTTATGTTTTATGAAATTCAAATGATGTTTTCTGAAATTATATTGATGGTGAAATACAATTGATGTTTTCTGAAATACAATTGATGTTTTTTGAAAAACAATTGGAAAATGTTTAGAAAAGAACATATCATAATTTTTTCACAAATACAATCAGATAAAGTCACACCGATTTACGCTTCAGCTCACACCGATGTGTTACGCTGTTTTTGTGATTGTATTTTTAAATAGAAATTTACCCCCCTGCGCGTATAGATGTTTACACATCAAAAGTTTTTTAATAAAAGCAAAATATTTTCACTATTTTATGATTTTTATTTACATATGTATGACGACATTTCAACCTAAAAATTTAAGTTTTTATCCAATGAATAAACAACACAAACATGGTTGTCGTTTAGATAACAACAACCGCTGACTTTAACAATAGCGAATATCGTTTAAAAATTTTACTGATAATTTTCCAATTTTCTTTTCTTAACGATTCGACTATCGTTAAATCGCGGTACTGAAAAGTTATTAATTTCTCCTGAATGGCAATATTTTTTTTAAATGTAAACATTTTTAAATGTAAACATATTTGGTGTCTTTTTTTTGGAATTTCAATTTGTGTTTAACGAATAAAATTTATATATTAAAATGCAATTGATGTCTTCTAAATTTAAAATTATTATTTCCGACGTTTTGATATGATTTTCTGAAATTCAATTAATATTTTCTAATTTATAATTGGAAATTTTAATTCCAGTTTTTAGAATTGATATTTTCTTAAATTTGAATGGAAAATTTAAAAAGTGCAATTTTATATTTATGTGAATAATAATGCTTTAGTTATTATAAACAATTTTTAAAAATTAGATGTAATCGCAATCAGATATTTTGTAGGTAAAGCAGTATAATAGTTCTATATAACTATGTAAAGCAAAAAAAGTCATTGATGAACTCGGTAACTCTATTTTATAAAGACAACAAAAAGTTAACATGCCAAACTTATGTTCATATTTGTAAAAGAATAATGGAAAAACGTATGAAATAAAAGACCAGCCCGTGTATACTCTTAACATTGTTCTGTATGATATGTAGTTGAAAATATTGACATTCATGTTAAAATAGAAATAACTATTGCAAAGCTTATTAGAACAAAAATTGTGGCGCCATCTACTGTGGCATAGTCACGCTGAGCAAAATGAAGTGACACTCTGTTAATGCAAAAGAAATGTATTTTCCCCACAACAAAATATTGCAGAAATTTATGTAAATAAAATAATATACCGATTTATTTCTAACATGCAGTTATTATGGATATATGTACATATATATAATATATGTATATTATTTGTATTATTTAATATGTGTATGTATGTATATGTAAATATTACACACAAAAACAAGTAAGAAAATTATAGTCGGTCTAGACCGACTATACGATACCCTATACCATGCGTTTAGAAACCCTATCTCTTAGGCCCAACTAACTGGACATTGAAAATAAGCAAAAACCAAATTTGAGTGGGATTTTTATTAATTTTTTTGGCTGCAGATATGAAAAAGTTCATATCGGATGCTATATCTATAAAGGTACTAGGTCCAAAAATGGACCGGTCCTGATCATGTTTGGTAAAGTCTCTTGTATTTTGCAAAAATATATACAAACAAAATTTGAGAAGAATCAGTGCAATATTTTTGTTTTTTAATAGATTTAAGTGAAGATCGGGAAGCACCTCTATATGGGGTCAAAGGGATCATTTTTGGACTACTCATTAGTGGATGTAATGAACGCATACAAACCCAATGTAAGTAAGATCTATATGACAATTTGGATCTTATGGAAATTTATGTCGATTTCATATGGGTAATTTGTATGGGGGCTAGGTCTGAACATGGACCGATTCGCACCAATTTCAATAGCGTTCATCCCATGGCCGATAAAAGCTTATATACCAAATTTCATCAACATATATTCATATTTGCGACCTGCAGTTTGATTACAAGCTTTACATGGACACACAGACGGACGGACGGACGGACGGACGGACGGACATTGTTAAATCAACTCAGAAAGTGATTCTGATTCGATCGGTATAATTAAAGATGGGTCTAGGTCAAATATTTTTGGTTGTTACAAACAGCAGCACAAAGTCATTATACCCAAACCACATAGTGGTATAGGGTATAAATACAACATCAAACGTTATTTTTGTGTTTTTCTCTTTAAATAAATTAATACATAAAATTTTGTTTTGGTAAATTTACACTGTTTTTTTTTTATTAACAACTAGGTATTTTAGCATTATTTGCTTTAGATGTTGGTGAATTTTTACTCCCTTTATAACGGGTGATTTTTTTGAGGTTAGGATTTTCATGCATTAGTATTTGACAGATCACGTGGGATTTCAGACATGGTGTCAAAGAGAAAGATGCTCAGTATGCTTTGACATTTCATCATGAATAGACTTACTAACGAGCAACGCTTGCAAATCATTGAATTTTATTACCAAAATCAGTGTTCGGTTCGAAATGTGTTTCGCGCTTTACGTCCGATTTATGGTCTACATAATCGACCAAGTGAGCAAACAATTAATGCGATTGTGACCAAGTTTCGCACTCAGTTTACTTTATTGGACATTAAACCAACCACACGAATGCGTACAGTGCGTACAGAAGAGCATATTGCGTCTGTTCCTGAGAGTGTTACTGAAGACCGTGAAATGTCGATTCGTCGCCGTTCGCAGCAATTGTTGCCAAAAATGGAAGAACTGAACTTGGTTGACATGTGGTTTCAACAAGATGGCGCTACATGCCACACAGCTCGCGATTCTATGGCCATTTTGAGGGAAAACTTCGGAGAACAATTCATCTCAAGAAATGGACCGGTAAGTTGGCCACCAAGATCATGCGATTTGACGCCTTTAGACTATTTTTTGTGGGGCTACGTCAAGTCTAAAGTCTACAGAAATAAGCCAGCAACTATTCCAGCTTTGGAAGACAACATTTCCGAAGAAATTCGGGCTATTCCGGCCGAAATGCTCGAAAAAGTTGCCCAAAATTGGACTTTCCGAATGGACCACCTAAGACGCAGCCGCGGTCAACATTTAAATGAAATTATCTTCAAAAAGTAAATGTCATGGACCAATCTAACGTTTCAAATAAAGAACCGATGAGATTTTGCAAATTTTATGCGTTTTTTTTTTAAAAAAAGTTATCAAGCTCTTAAAAAATCACCCGTTATTAACTCGTAGTGTCTGCTTGTCGAACAAATTTTGGATCGATTTTAATCACTTTCCCGTGATCCAATCGATCTGAAATTTTGCAGGCAGGCTCGCGGAAATGACATAAATTATCTAACAAATTTTTTTAGTGATGCCAAAACAATGGAAACTTTAAAATTTTTCTACCAGAGTTGATAAAAAAAATTTACAAAGGGTTTGTTTTTATTATTTTATTACCACAACGACCACAAAAACAACAAGTCCAGCTATGACAACAATACAACATTTAGAATAACAACAAGAACAATATAGAAACATCATGTTTTTAATTTTTTTTTTTAATTTTTCAGAGATTTCCCTGGACCTGTTCCACCGATTTTATTGATTTTTGAAATAGAAATCTTTCCATGAATTTGGTGAATCATTCTGACTAAAAATTATCACCCTAGCTGTCCTATTGAGGGCGTGATCGTGACAAGAACAACATAGAAAATTATATTTTTTTTAAGACTTTTTTTAGTTCTTCATTCAAATCTCGGGCCCTAATCGACCGATTTGGACGATTTTAAACAGCAAACTTTTCAGGATGTTAGTGAATCATTTTTTATGTCAACGAGCACCCTTGCTGCCCGATTGATGCCATCATCGTGATTTACACAGACGGACAGACGGACATCGCTATATCAACTCCGGTTGTTATAAGGATCACAAATATATATATTTTATGGGGTCCAAAATTTTTTTCTGATTATTAAAAAAGGAATGACAAACTCATATATACCCTCTGCACACTGGAGTGGATGGTATAAAAATGGAAAATGAAAATTAACAAGTAAGAGTGTTAAATTCGGCTGTGCCGAATTTTTTGATACCCTCCACCTGAGTCTTTAATTTTTAATTTTTGATTTTTAATTTTTAATTTTTAATTTTTAATTTTTAATTTTTAATTTTTAATTTTTAATTTTTAATTTTTAATTTTTAATTTTAATTTTTAATTTTTAATTTTTAATTTTTAATTTTTAAATTTTTAATTTTTAATTTTTAATTTTTAATTTTTAATTTTTAATTTTTAATTTTTAATTTTTAATTTTTAATTTTTAATTTTTAATTTTTAATTTTTAATTTTTAATTTTTAATTTTTAATTTTTAATTTTTAATTTTTAATTTTTAATTTTTAATTTTTAATTTTTAATTTTTAATTTTTAATTTTTAATTTTTAATTTTTAATTTTTAATTTTTAATTTTTAATTTTTAATTTTTAATTTTTAATTTTAATTTTTAATTTTTAATTTTTAATTTTTAATTTTTAATTTTTAATTTTTAATTTTTAATTTTTTAATTTTGAATTTTAATTAATTTTTAATTTTTAATTTTTGTGTTTTCCATTTTCCATTTTTCATTATTCATTTTTCAATTTTCACTTTCCAATTTCCATTTTTAATTTTTCAATTTTCATTTTCCATTTTCAATTTTTCAATTTTCAATATTCAATTTTCATTTTCCATTTTTCAATTTTCATTTTCAATTTTCCATTTTGCATTTTTCAATTTTCATGTTCCATTTTCCATTTTTCATTTTCCAATTTCCATTTTTAATTTTTCAATTTTCATTTTTCATTTTTCAATTTTCATTTTTCATTTTTCAGTTTCCTTTTTTCATTTTTTAATTTTCATTTTCCATTTTTCATTTTCCATTTTCCTTTTTTCATTTTTCAATTTTCATTTTTCGTTTTTCGTTTTTCATTTTTCATTTTCCTTTTCCATTTTTAATTTTTCAATTTTCATTTTCCATTTTCCATTCTTCATTTTTCAATTTTCCATTTTTCAATTTTCATTTTCCTTTTCCATGTTTTAACTTTCATTTTCCATTTTTCAATTTTCATTTTACAATTTACATTTTTCATATTTCATTTTCAATTTTTCATTTTCCATTTTTAATTTTTGAATTTTCAATTTTCATTTTTCATTTTTCAATTTTCATTTTCCATTTTTTATTTTCCATTTTTCACTTTTAATTTTTCAATTTTCAATTTCTATTTTCCATTTGTCATTTTTCAATTTTCATTTTTCATATTTCATTTTTCAATTTCATTCTCCATTTTCCGTTTTGCATTTTCCATTTTTCATTTTTCAATTTTCTTTTTCCATTTTTCATTTTGCAATTTTCATTTTCCATTTTTCATTTTCCATTTTCCATTTTTCATATTTCAGTTCTCGTTTTCCATTTTCCACTTACCTTTTTCCATTTTTCATTTTTCAATTTTCATTTTCCTTTTTCATTTTTCAATTTTCATTTTCCATTTTTCATTATTAATTTTTCAATTTTCATTTTCCACTATCCATTTTTCATTTTCTATTTTCCATTTTTCATTTTCCATTCTCCATTTTTCATTTTCTATTTTCCATTTTTCATTTTTTATTTTTCAATTTTCTTTTTTCATTTTCCATTTTTCATTTTACATTTTACATTTTACATTTTATATTTTACATTTTACATTTTACATTTTACATTTTACACTTTACGTTTTACATTTTACATTTAACATTTCACATTTTACATTTTAGATTTTACATTTTACATTTTACATTTTACATTTTACATTTTACATTTTACATTTTACATTTTACATTTTACATTTTACATTTTACATTTTATATTTTACATTTTACATTTTACATTTTACATTTTACATTTTACATTTTACATTTAACATTTTACATTTTACATTTTACATTTTACATTTTACATTTTACATTTTACATTTTACATTTTACATTTTACATTTTACATTTTACATTTTACATTTTACATTTTACATTTTACATTTTACATTTTATATTTTACATTTTACATTTTACATTTTACATTTTACATTTTACATTTTACATTTTACATTTTACATTTTACATTTTACATTTTACATTTTACATTTTACATTTTACATTTTACATTTTACATTTTACATTTTCCATTATCTGTTTTTCATTTTCCATTCTCCATTTTCCATTTTCATTTTCCATTTTTATTAGTTTTCATTTTTTTTTTCAATTTGGCGATTTTTTTTATTATAACGTGATAACGATAAAAAAATATGTGGCAATACTACTAACATGAGCTATGTTATTGTGTTCTTGGTATTGTTAATATATGTATGTATATGCATTGTGGCATTTTTTTATGTTGTTGTACAATTATAATGCTCAACCACTAAAATGTTACAACAAACACACTGGGTTTTATGTTTTTTTAGAGGTATCTACATATTTTAATTAAATAATTTTAATTAAATATTTCTTCCAGCTCGAGGTCTGTTTTTATTAATTTTATTTTTATTAATTTATTTATCAATATTTCGCCAACCTCCGGTTGGCATCTTCAGGATCTTAAATTATAAGAATAATAAAACATAATTACACCACTGTTCAACAGAGACAATAACAAACATAACAAGTAAGAAAATTATAGTCGGTCTAGACCGACTATACGATACCCTATACCATGCGTTTAGAAACCCTATCTCTTAGGCCCAACTAACTGGACATTGAAAATAAGCAAAAACCAAATTTGAGTGGGATTTTTATTAATTTTTTTGGCTGCAGATATGAAAAAGTTCATGTCATGTCATATGTATGCATATTATTTTTGTGGCATTTTTTTATGTTATTGTACAATTATTATGTTCAACCACTAAACTGTTACAACAAACACACTGGGTTTTATGTTTTTTTTAGAGATATCGACATATTTTTGCTCGTATCTAATCACAATGATGCGCGATGTTGCCCATTTTCAATACCAACTTGCCGGGAATTATGGCAAATGATATTTTTGTAATCTTATCCAGTGAGATGGCTTTTTTTGTGAATGAGCGTGATTTCAACAGACAGACGGACAGACAGTCATCGCTATATCGACTCGAGCTGTGATAAGGATCAAGAATATATACACTTTATGGGGTCGGAAATTAGTTTTTCGATGCGTTACAAA
This sequence comes from Cordilura impudica, assembly GCA_963682025.1. NCBI lineage: Eukaryota > Metazoa > Arthropoda > Insecta > Diptera > Scathophagidae > Cordilura > Cordilura impudica. The sequence goes on along the minus strand of OY821522.1, from coordinate 37,005,515 downwards.
CGGAATGACAAACCTATATATACCCTCTGCCACTGACGTGTGGAGGGTATAAAAAGTTATGTCTCTAAAGTTTTTGAAAAACATTGTGAAATTCAACATAACTAATAATATTGCTAACTATAAGTAAGGTGCATATGGGTATGAGATTTGCTAAACATTAGGTTTCACTCCAAGTGAGGTGAATATGGGTGTGAGTTTTTGCTAGACGTGGTGAATATGGTGGCGCCCTCTACGATACTACTTGCGGTGACAATTGGAAGCTCATCGTAGCATCCAAATGTACTGAAAAAGTGGTCTAGAACATACACAAACTACCTACTAACATACAGTAATGCCAAAATATGCCAAGAGAAGTTATTGTACACTAAAAGTAAAGTTGGTTGTCCACGCATAACTTTCCTCAAACCCAACGAATTTTAGCAGTTAACAGCTCAAATGAAAAAGCTTGATCCACCGAGTGTTCTTAGACTTATGTGAGCAGTCTACGTTAATTAGAACTCTAGTTTGAGTGAAGGAAAATATTGAAAAAATATTGAAATAAGTATAACTTGAAATGAATAAAATGGATTCGAAACCATACTAATGACCATGATGTAATGGAAAATTGAATTAGATCAACTTTTCCAAGGGATTAAAACTCGCATCAAAAGGGCATAAATAGGTTGCAACCATGATTGAATAATATGATAAAGATAGGAATAAAGATGAAAATGGAAAAGTAACAGTGCTCGCATCTTATGGATGCAATAATTAAGAATGAAAATAAGATAATGACCACAATTGATGGAGGGAAATTTGGGATCATGAGACAACTAGAACTAATACGAGCCAGTTTAAAATATCTAAATTGAATAATAAAGAAAATTATACCGGAATTTTTAATAACATTTATAAAAACTAATTTTGAAAAATAATAAGGTTAAGGAGGGCAATTGAATATGTCTAAAACTAAATATGTATAATAAATAGACCAAAGAGAAAAGAAGGAAATGAATTTTTTTAACGGTCATTTGAAACTTGAAATTAAGTTTAAAAATTAAAAAAAGATTTAATATTAAAATTAAAATTAAATTTAAAACAAGTAAGAAAATTATAGTCGGTCTAGACCGACTATACGATACCCTATACCATGCGTTTAGAAACCCTATCTCTTAGGCCCAGCTAACTGGACATTGAAAATAAGCAAAAACCAAATTTGAGTGGGATTTTTATTAATTTTTTTGGCTGCAGATATGAAAAAGTTCATATCGGATGCTATATCTATAAAGGGACTAGGTCCAAAAATGGACCGATCCTGATCATGTTTGGTAAAGTCTCTTGTATTTTGCAAAAATATGTACAAACAAAATTTGAGAAGAATCAGTGCAATATTTTTGTTTTTTAATAGATTTAAGTGAAGATCGGGAAGCAGCTCTATATGGGGTCAAAGGGATCATTTTTGGACTACTCATTAGTGGATGTAATGAACGCATACAAACCCAATTTGAGTAAGATCTATATGACAATTTGGATCTTATGGCAATTTATGTCGATTTCATACGGGTAATTTGTATGGGGGCTAGGTCTGCACATGGACCGATTCTCACCAATTTCAATAGCGTTCATCCCATGGCCGATAAAAGCTTATATACCAAATTTCGTCAAAATATATTCATATTTGCGACCTGCAGTTTGATTACAAGCTTTACATGGACACACAGACGGACGGACGGACGGACGGACATTGTTAAATCAACTCAGAAAGTGATTCTGATTCGATCGGTATAATTAAAGATGGGTCTAGGTCAAATATTTTTGGTTGTTACAAACAGCAGCACAAAGTCATTATACCCAAACCACATAGTGGTATAGGGTATAAAAATATATATAAAATATAAAAATTAAACTCACAAAAAAGGCACGTAACAATAATTAAACATACATGACGTGTCAACGAGTTAACATCTAATATTGCACTAATTGATCTTGTTTTATTTTTCTAATTATATGTCTATAGCTATGTGCACAATTTTCTGTGTCCGTTTTATAATTTATTCTATTTTCCTTTGATATGTTAATTATGTGTAGCATTTCCAATGTAAAGCGTCTCTTATAATTCTCTTCGGTATGTAAAATCTCCATATTTTCAAAGTCTGGTGTATGTCCTCTCTCCGCACAGTGGGCCGTAAGTGCTCTTTTTTGTGTCGTAAAATTTTTCCTATTTCTCAGGTCTGATTTATGTCCTGCTAATCTAGTTTTTAATTTATTCTTAGTTGTTCCAACATATACCTGATTGCATATGTTGCTTTTGTCACCTTCGCATTTTATTTTATAAATTAGATTTGATTTATCAAGTTTTTGCTCGGATCTAATCACGATGATGCCCGATTTAGCCAATTGTCAATACCCTCCTGCTGGGAATTATGGCAAATGATATTATTGTAGCCTTATCTAGTTAGATGGCTTTTTTTTTTGTGAATGAGCGTGATTTCAACAGACACACGGACAGACGGACATCGCTATATCGACTCGAGCTGTGATAAGGATCAAGAATATACATACTTTATGGGGTCGGAAATTAGTTTTTCGATGCGTTACAAACGGAATGACAAACCTATATGTACCCTCTGCCACTGACTGTGGAGGGTATAAAAAAAATATTGGCATTCAGGAGAAATTAATAGCTTTTCAGTAACTTCTTTTAACGATTGTCGAATTGTTAAAAAAGAAAAGCAAAATTATCAGTAAAATTTTTAAACGATACTAGAGGACCCCTGCTGCTCCGCAACATTATATTATATTAATTTTTATAATATAATACCAAAATTTGCCAAGAGAAGTTAACGTACAGTAATGCCAACATATGCCAAGAGAAGTTAACGTACTGTAAGAGTAAAGTTGATTGTCCACGCATAACCTTCCTCAAACCCAACGAATTTGCCAAGAGAAGTTAACGTACAGTAATGCCAAAATATTCCAAGATAAGTTAACGTACAGTAAAAGTAAAGTTGATTCTCCACGCATAACTTTCCTCAAACCCAACGAATTTAAGCAGTTAATAGCTCAAAAGAAGGAGCTTGATCCACTGAGTGCCTACGTTAATTAGAACTCTAGTTATAGAGGTTTGAGAGAAGAAAAATATTGAAAAAAATCTTGAATGTAAAGTTTATTCATAAATTCTTTTAATACATAATATTCGCTATTGTTAAAGTCAGCTGTTGTTGTTATCTAAACGACAACCATTTTTGTGTTGTTTATTCAATCGATAAAAACTTAAATTTTAAGGTTGAAATGTCGTCATACATAAATAAAAATCATAAAATAGTGAAAATATTTTGCTTCTATTAAAAAACTTTTTTATATAAATAAAAAAATTAAATAGCATATTCAATTCATTATTTCATTTTCAAATAAATAAACAGAAATATTAGTAAAAAAAATAGAGATATTAAACATAAACATAAAATCGTCCTGTCAAACACGAAGTAATTTGTTTTTTTTTCTATTCTTCTTTGTGTTTTTCGCTTATTTTAACAGAGATGCCACTCGTTTACAATTTAAATAAATAGAAAAATAGATTTGTCGATTGTCGTTAAGATGTGTGCACTTAGTGAATCACTTAATCCTCAGTGCAAACAACAATAGCTGTCGATATATTTTGCGATTGTCGGATCGTTGAAATTCTGTCGGATCGTTGAATTCGCATTACAGAAAACATTAATTTAAATTCAATGAAATTTATAAAACCTCAAATGATACTTAAGAATTGCGAACATAAAAATTGTTACATAAATAAACGCAATTTGATGAGAATGTTATGTATACATATACTATTTTTCACAAATTTTCTTTGGATGAATATTTGAAGTTTTTCAGAAAACAAAGATAACAAATTATTTTATTTAAAATGTTTGGGACATTTGGTTTTTTGCGTTTTGCATCCCTAATTTGATTATTTATTATTTTGTTGTTTTTGTTTGGCTGCAGGTCGTTGAATAAATAAAAAACTTTTGATTTCTATTTAAATATTTTTATTATTCCCAATATTTCAGTTAGCGTCGCTAATTATCTTCGGGGGTATTTAAAAATAATAAAGTAACACAAGATTTTTCTTTTTACACTTGTTGTCCCTCTGATTGGGTTTTTGTTACATTTATGCCGGTTTTCTCAATGTATCGTCAAACTGCCTGTTACTTAACCAGGACATAAATTTATTGGACCGATAAACTGCCGGTTAACAATTTTGGTTTTCTCAATGTACCGACAAAAACATTATTTTCAGTTGGCAATGCCTCCCAAAATACGTATAAAAGTTGGGAGAATTATTTTTAGTTGGCAATGCCTCTCAAAATTGATATGAAAGTTGGGAAAATAATTTATCTGTACCATAAATAAATAACTGGCAGATGAGTGCCGGTTAGCTTTGCGACAAAATAGAAGCAAACCAGACATTGAGAAAACCAAATTTCTTTAATCGGCGGTTTCTCGTTAGGATAGAAGATAATCGCCTGTTGAGAAAACGGGCATTATTATTACAAATTTATTCTCTATGTTTTCCAAATATGGCAATATTTTAATAAAAAAGTTGAGAGAGCTTTTTTTTGGTTATTATTTTGTTACTCCATCCGACCTATATGGCCTCAATGAAAACATATTTCGCCAGTTAAAAGAAACTATACGGCCATCTCCAATTAGCACGATTTAATGCATATAGCCACCCTACACAACCATTAGCTTTCCAATGGAGGTTAAGGCGAGCTATTTAGTTAGCAAAAACTAAATTAACCGAGAAGTTATGTCATATAACCGGAAACGCATGCATATTCTTCCAATATCTTGTTTACATTTATTAACAATACTCAAACCGAGGTGGAGGGTATCAAAGATTCGGCACAGCCGAATTTAACACTCTTACTTGTTTTTTAATAAAAACGTATTTTTTTCTAAAAGCACATTAAATATGCTCTAATCTGCAACTGAATTTACTAATTTATCGCTTTTCGTTCCAAAGTTACAACTCTTCCCAAAATACAAAAAAGCGCCTAATAGCATAAAAAATTTTTTTGCAACTTTTTTTTTCTAAATGCTGGTTTTTTGTGTATTTATGAATATCCATCAATCAATAACAACAATATTTTAAAATAATGTTTCCATGAATTAATCGCCACTTTGGTTAACCATCGAACCCATTGTGCGTTGTTGCATGTGATGTCCAGTTATTTTCGCGTTGAAATTATTGTGAAATCCTCAGTCTTTTTCTTTTGTTTGAAGAGTGAAGTGTTTTTTGAAATAAATAAAATATATATATAATAATATATAGGTACAGTTAATATTAAAAAAAGTAAATATATTATATTATAAATTTATATTTTTTAAATATTTGATATGCCATATAAATCAAAACGAAGTGTTCGTGAATAATCTAAAGAAATTGTACAATTGGGTAGTCACGCACAGTCACGGAGTGATCTAAATTTTATTTCCCCTCATCCGATCGATCTGAAACTTGGTCCACACACTTGCTGTGAAAAAAAGATTAACTTTGATTTAGTCACACAGAGTCACGCATGGTCACGCACAGTCACGGAGAGATTTTAAACGGATTTCCCCGCATCCAATCAATCGGAAACTTGGTCGATAGACTGCTGTGAAAAAAGATTAACTGTGACACATTCACGCACAGTCACGGAGCGATTTAAACTTTGTTGTTATGGGTTAGATTATTAAATATTTTTATATCAATTTTTATTGTAAATTTATAAAATACATACATTTTTAAATCAAGAAAAATTGTTAACTATATAAAAAAGAGTATAACTTATTGTTAAGGTGCGTTCAGACTACGCAAATATTTGACCAAATAAACGTAACCCCTAATTTTATGAAAGTTTTATTCAATCTTACATGATATATAAAAGACAAAATTAAGTTATGTTTTATTACATTAGTAATATTTAATATATTTAACTATATTCTATATCATATATTGTATAACTTAATGAAAATTATACAAGGAAAATTATACATTATTTAGGGGTTACGTTTATTTGGTCAAATATTTGCGTAGTCTGAACGCACCTTTAGTGTAATAAAAATCTACTTTAAATCAAACAATTTTAGTAAATATTTCTTCTAAATAGCCTTGATTTTCATCTTCTAGAAGTTGTTTAGCTTCTTCGTCTAATTCAATAGACGTAGTTTGCCATTTTTGTCGAACGTTGGACATATATGGAACTGAAGTGCACAACGAAATAGTGATAAGGTCTTCATTAGTGCTACATCTGGATAATTTTCTTGTGAAAGAATCTGTTGTTCCTTTTTTCTTGTGCTTCTTCAGATAGATCTATTGGTAGCATATTGTTTTGAATTATTTGTTCCCCATGAGTAGTATGTATATAGCGGTTCTTTTTTCAGTACAAGCGTGGTGCAAGCATACTTTCCCAATCTGCGGGGCCGTTGTGTGTGTGTGTGTATGTTTGTGTGTGTGAGAGAGGGAGAGTGGTGTGCGTGTGTGTGTGAGGGAGACTGGTGTGTGTGTGTGTGAGAGAGGAAGAGTGTTGTGTGTGTGTGTGTGTGCGTGTGTGTATGGGGAGGAGCGTGTGTGTGAGAGCAATAACTGATAAGAAGTATATAACTGATAATAAGGTTACAACCAAGAACAAGTAAGAGTGTTAAATTCGGCTGTGACGAATCTTTGATACCCTCCACCTCGGTTTGAGTCTTGATAATAAATGTAAATGAAAAAGTAAACAATTTGTTAAACTTAATACCAAATTATTTCAGCAAATTCTTTGGGTTGGTTTTCGTCTTTTCTATTATTTCGGATTTATTTCGGTGTTTGCTTTTTGGTCAACGTGGTTGCTGATCGGCATGCATTTAGGATATATACCTATATGCATGCGTTTCCGGTTATATGACATAACTTCTCGTTTAATTTAGTTTTTGCAAATTAAATAGCTCGCCCTAACCTCCATTGCAAAGGTAATGGTTGTGTAGGGTGGCTATATGCATTAAATCGTGCTAATTGGAGATGGCTGCATAGTTTCTTTTAACTGGCCAAATATTTCCTCATTGCGGCCATATAGTTCGGATGGAATAACAAAATAATAACCAAAAAAAAAACTCTCTCAACTTTTTTTATTAAAACATTGCCATATTTGGAAAACATAGAGAATAAATTTATAATAATAAATATTCAAATTAGGGATGCCAAACGCAAAAAACCAAATGTCCCAAACATTTTAAATAAAATAATTTGTTCTCTTTATTTTCTGAAAAACTTCGAATTTTCATCCAAAAAAAATTGTGAAAATTTATATATAAATAACATTCTCATCAAATTGCGTTTATTTATGTAACAGTTTTTATGTTCGCAATTCTTAAATAGCATTTGACGTTTTCTAAAATTAATTGAATTTAAATCAATGTTTTCTGTAGTCCGATTCTGTAAATTTCAACGATCCGACAATCGCAAAATATATCGACAGCTATTGTTGTTTGCACTAAGGATTAAGTAATTCACTAAGTACATACATCTTAACGACAGTCGACAAATCTATTTTTCTATTTATTTAAATTGTAGACGAGTGGCATCTCTGTCAAAATAAGCGAAAAACACAAAGAAGAATAGAAAAAACAAATTACTTCGTGTTTGACAGGATGGTTTTATGTTTATGTTTAATATCTTTACTTTTTTACTAATATTTCTGTGTATTTATTTGAAAATGAAATAATGAATTGAATATGCTATTTAATTTTTTATTTATATAAAAAAGTTTTTTAATAAAAGCAAAATATTTTCACTATTTTATGATTTTTATTTATGTATGACGACATTTCAACCTAAAAATTTAAGTTTTTATCGATTGAATAAACAACACAAAAATGGCTGTCGTTTAGATAACAACAACAGCTGAGTTTAACAATAGCGAATATAGTTTAAAAATTTTACTGATAATTTTGCGATTTTCTTTTTTTTAACGATTCGACTATCGTTAAAAGAAGTTACTGAATCGCGGTACTGAAAAGCTATTAATTTCTCATGAATGTCAATATTTTTTTTAAATGAAAAAATTTTTTAAATGTAAACATAGGTATTTGGTGTTTTTTTTTTGAATTTCAATTTGTGTTTAACGAATAAAATTTATATATTAAAGATGCAATTGATGTCTTCTAAATTTAAAATTATAATTTCCGACATTTTGATATGATTTTCTGAAATTCAATTAATTGTAATTTATAATCGGAAATTTTTAATTCCAGTTTTTAGAATTGATATTTTCTTAAATTTGAATGGAAAATTAAAAAGTGCAATTTTGCATTTATGTGAATAATAATGCTTTAGTAATTATAAAAATTTTTTAAAAATTAGATGTAATCGCAATTAGATATTTTGTAGGTAAAGCAGAATAATAGTTCTATATAACTATGTAGAACTGTTTTGAAAGCAAAAAACTTATTGATGAACTCGGTAACTCTATTTTACAAAGACAACAAAAAGTTAACATGCCAAACTTATGTTCATATTTGTAAAAGAATAATGAAACAAGTAAGAAAATTATAGTCGGTCTAGACCGACTATACGATACCCTATACCATGCGTTTAGAAACCCTATCTCGTAGGCCCAACTAACTGGACATTGAAAATAAGCAAAAACCAAATTTGATTGGGATTTTTATTAATTTTTTTGGCTGCAGATATGAAAAAGTTCATATCGGATGCTATATCTATAAAGGGACTAGGTCCAAAAATGGACCGATCCTGATCATGTTTGGTAAAGTCTCTTGTATTTTGCAAAAATATGTACAAACAAAATTTGAGAAGAATCAGTGCAATATTTTTGTTTTTTAATAGATTTAAGTGAAGATCGGGAAGCAGCTCTATATGGGGCCAAAGGGATCATTTTTGGACTACTCATTAGTGGATGTAATGAACGCATACAAACCCAATTTGAGTAAGATCTATATGACAATTTGGATCTTATGGCAATTTATATCGATTTCATACGGGTAATTTGTATGGGGGCTAGGTCTGAACATGGACCGATTCTCACCAATTTCAATAGCGTTCATCCCATCGCCGATGAAAGCTTATATACCAAATTTCGTCAAAATATATTCATATTTGCGACCTGCAGTTTGATTACAAGCTTTACATGGACACACAGACGGACGGACGGACATTGTTAAATCAACTCAGAAAGTGATTCTGATTCGATCGGTATAATTAAAGATGGGTCTAGGTCAAATATTTTTGGTTGTTACAAACAGCAGCACAAAGTCATTATACCCAAACCACATAGTGGTATAGGGTATAAAAAACATATGAAATAAAAGACCAGCCCGTGTATACTCTTAACATTGTTCTGTATGATATCTAGTTGAAAATATTGATATTCATGTTAAAATAGAAATAACTATTGGAAAGCTAATTAGAACAAAAATTGTGGCGCCATTTACTGCGGCATAGTCAAGCTGAGCAAAATGAAGTGACACTCTGTTAATGCAAAAGAAATGTATTTTCCCCACAACAAAATATTGCAGAAAATTATGTAAATAAAATAATATACCGATTTATTTCTTACATGCAGTTGTTATGGATATACATGTATATTATTTGTATTATTTAATATGTTTATGTATGTATATGTAATTACACACAAAAAAAAACAACATCGAACGTTATTTTTGTGTTTTTCTCTTTAAATAAATTAATACATACATTTTTTTTTTTTTTTTTAATTTACATTGTTTTTTTTATACCCTCCACACGTCAGTGGCAGAGGGTATAAAAAGGTTTGTCATTCCGTTTGTAACGCATCGAAAAACTAATTTCCGACCCCATAAAGTATATATATTTTTGATCCTTATCACAGCTCGAGTCGATATAGCGATGTCCGTCTGTCCGTCTGTCTGTTGAAATCACGCTCATTCACAAAAAAAGCAATCTTACTGGATAAGGCAACGACAGTATCATTTGCCATAATTCCCAGCAGGTTGGTGTTGAAAATTGGCTAAATCGGGCATCATCGTGATTAGATACAAGCAAAAATATGTAGATACCTCTAAAAAAAAACATAAAACCCAGTGTGTTTGTTGTAACAGTTTAGTGGTTGAACATTATAATTGTACAACAACACAAAAAAATGCCACAAAAAAATTATGCATACACATATATTAACAATACCAAGAACACAATAACATAGCTCATGTTAGCAGTATTGCCACATATTTTTTTATCGTTATCACGTTATAATAAAAAAAAAATCGCCAAAGTGAAAAAAAAATTAAAACTAATAAAAATGGAAAATGAAAATGGAAAATGGAGAATGGAAAATGGAAAATGAAAAACAAAAATGGAAAATGTAAAATGTAAAATGTAAAATGTAAAATGTAAAATGTAAAATGTAAAATGTAAAATGTAAAATGTAAAATGTAAAATGTAAAATGTAAAATGTAAAATGTAAAATGTAAAATGTAAAATGTAAAATGTAAAATGTAAAATGTAAAATGTAAAATGTAAAATGTAAAATATAAAATGTAAAATGTAAAATGTAAAATGTAAAATGTAAAATGTAAAATGTAAAATGTAAAATGTAAAATGTAAAATGTAAAATGTAAAATGTAAAATGTAAAATGTAAAATGTAAAATGTAAAATGTAAAATGTAAAATGGAAAATGTAAAATGTAATATGGAATATATAAAATGTAAAATGTAAAATGTAAAATGTAAAATGTAAAATGTAAAATGTAAAATGTAAAATGTAAAATGTAAAATGTAAAATGTAAAATGTGAAATGAAAATGTAAAATGTAAAATGTAAAATGTAAAATTTAAAATGTAAATTGTAAAATGTAAAATGTAAAATGTAAAATGGAAAATGAAAAAAGAAAATTGAAAAATAAAAGTTAAAAATGGAAAAAGAAAAATGGAAAATAGTAAATGAATAATGGAGAATGGGAAATGAAAAATGGAAAATAAAAACGGGAAATGGAAAATGGAAAATAGAAAATGAAAAATGGAGAATGGAAAATGGAAAATGAAAAATGAAAAATGAAAAATGGAAAATGGAAAATTAAAAATGGAAAAAGAAAATTGAAAATTGAAAAATGGAAAATGAAAATTGAAAAATGGAAAAAGAAAATTGAAAATTGAAAAAGAAAATGAAAATTGAAAAATGAAAAATGGTAAACGAGAACTGAAATATGAAAAATGGAAAATGAAAAATGAAAATTGAAAATTTAAAAATTGAAAATGGAAATTGGAAAATGAAAAATGGAAAATGGAACATGAAAATTGAAAAATGAAAAATTAAAATTGAAAAATTAAAAATTGAAAATGAACAAGTAAGAAAATTATAGTCGGTCTAGACCAGTGGTGGGCAACACTAATACTGACAAACCTATCATTGTGTGAGTGTCACATAAGCTGACTGCGCCACACATTACACTATCAAACAAAAAAATTTTTTTGTGGTTTTTTTGGTTTTTTTTATAACTTCAAAAATTTAAAATTAGAAAAAAAAAAATTATAAGCCATCAAAATTGCTTTAGTTTTTTTCCTCAAAAGTTATTACCTCGTCAATGTCTATATCAGTTTCGCAACATTTTATGCGCATTAAATCTGATATATGAATATCTGAAACTCGATTTCTCAGATTGGTTAGTATTATTTTTAAAGTCGAAAATGATGCTTCACAATTGTAAGTAGTGCCAAACATTGAATAAATTTTATAAATTTCTTCTTTGAGAATAGGATATTTTTTCTCAGAAACCTCTTTCCAAAAAACGTTTCCCATTTCAAGTGGAAGCGACAAATCGTTTCTTAACAACTGTAGTTCATTATGAAAATGTGGTGGTTGTTTATTAATATCACAGTTCAAAGGATAATCGTGAAGCTCTATCGTAGATTCTATTAATTTAAAATCTTGAAATCTCCTATTGTAACTATTAAATAAGTCTGTTATAATACCACTATATGCTGTCAATTTATTTCTATCGGAAAGTTCATTGAATATTTCTTTGGTCTTTTCTAAGTTAGATATATCAAAATTTTTTAACTGGGTTATTATAACTTGAAGTTTTCTTTCAAAATATTTCAAAGAAGATAATAATTGAAGAATGGATTTATTTCTACCCTGAAGTGAGAGGTTTAATTGGTTTAAGATATTACAAATGTCACATAAAAATGCCAAATCTAACAGAAAATCTTTATTATTAAGATTATCGATGATTTCTGCCGAATCGGAATATGTGTTTTGCTCAAAAAAGATTAAAACCTCCTGCCTTAAATCAAAAAGTCTTCCTAGGGACCTACCACGACTAAGCCATCTCACTTCTGTATGGAGGAGCAAATCTCCGTAATCAGCATCAAGTTCTTCAAGAAGCACTTTAAATTTTCTGTGACGTAGTGAGTGGTGACCTCCCCTTATTTTATTTATTATTTTAGTAGCTATTTCCATGCCATATGATAGTTTCAATTCCTTTGAAAAAAGAGATTGCTGATGAATAATGCAATGAAATGTTGGAATTTCAATACCATTATTCATTAAGCAACCCCTTAGTCCTCGGTTTTTACCTGTCATAACATTCGCTCCGTCAGTGCAAATAGAAGAGCATTTCTTCCTATCAAAAATCAAAAAAACTTTTTCATTTATAATTTTAAACAAATTTTCTCCGGTGACGTGACCATGCATTGGTTCAAGTAATAACATTTCCTCAGTTGTGTCCAAATTCTGATTAACAGATTTTACACACACGATTAGTTGGCTCAAATCATTAATATCCGTACTTTCATCAAGACACAAAGAATAAAAAACACAATCCAATAATCTACATTTTGTGCATGAGTACAGAAAAGTACTAATAATTTCAGTTCTGCGAGCAACAGTTCGCCTAGATAACGGTATTTGTTCCATTATCTTCCCCATCTCCTTCCCTTTATCTTCAAACACATTTAGAACATCCTTAAGTAAATTCTTTATAAAAATGCCGTCATCAAATGGTCGACATTTTTTTGCCAAAGCTAAAGATACAACAAACGATGCCTTTTTCAAGGCTGCTGTATGTGTTGATGCATTTTGTATTGTTACTTGATCGCTTACTCCGGGCATGTCATCAGCAATAAAGTTAATAAAAAAAAGTGCTTTTAATTCCAAAAGTTTTAAATATCTCTCCCTTCCCCCTAAAGAAGCATAATCTGAATGCACATAAAAATAATGTCGCTTTATTACGAAAAGCAAATTAAAGCTCGTGAAAATGCTGTGGCATATCAAACATTGTGCTTCACCCTTAACATTTTCATAAACAAAGTAATCATTCTCCCACTCTTCATGAAACATGTTTTTTTTTTTGTAGACAAGTGTTAAGTGAAACAGCGAAACGAGGTCTGACTTGCATGAATGCTGACGAGCAACTAAACTGAATTGGTACAACGAAATCGAAGTAGTCGTTGCTTTGTTTATACTATTTGTGTGTAAGCAGAGCGTCGGCAGCATTTTTCTTTCGTATCACCGGTGATACGATTTTCAGATTTTGCCCTACGCTGGTCTAGACCGACTATACGATACCCTATACCATGCGTTTAGAAACCCTATCTCTTAGGCCCAACTAACTGGACATTGAAAATAAGCAAAAACCAAATTTGAGTGGGATTTTTATTAATTTTTTTGGCTGCAGATATGAAAAAGTTCATGTCGGATGCTATATCTATAAAGGGACTAGGTCCAAAAATTGACCGATCCTGATCATGTTTGGTAAAGTCTCATCAAAATATATTCTTCATCAAAATATATTCATATTTGCGACCTGCAGTTTGATTACAAGCTTTACATGGACACACAGACGGACGGACGGACGGACATTGTTAAATCAACTCAGAAAGTGATTCTGAGCCGATCGGTATAATTAAAGATGGGTCTAGGTCAAATATTTTTGGTTGTTACAAACAGCAGCACAAAGTCATTATACCCAAACCACATAGTGGTATAGGGTATAAAAATGGAAAATGAAAATTGAAAAATGGAAAATGCAAAATGGAAAATTGAAAATGAAAATTGAAAAACGGAAAATGATAACTGAATATTGAAAATTGAAAAGGGAAAATGAAAAATTAAAAATGGAAATTGGAAAATGAAAATTGAAAAATGAATAATGGAAAATGGAAAACACAAAAATTAAAAATTAATAATTAAAAATTAATAATTAAAAATTAAAAATAAACAAGTAAGAAAATTATAGTCGGTCTAGACCGACTATACGATACCCTATACCATGCGTTTAGAAACCCTATCTCGTAGGCCCAACTAACTGGACATTGAAAATAAGCAAAAACCAAATTTGATTGGGATTTTTATTAATTTTTTTGGCTGCAGATATGAAAAAGTTCATATCGGATGCTATATCTATAAAGGGACTAGGTCCAAAAATGGACCGATCCTGATCATGTTTGGTAAAGTCTCTTGTATTTTGCAAAAATATGTACAAACAAAATTTGAGAAGAATCAGTGCAATATTTTTGTTTTTTAATAGATTTAAGTGAAGATCGGGAAGCAGCTCTATATGGGGTCAAAGGGATCATTTTTGGACTACTCATTAGTGGATGTAATGAACGCATACAAACCCAATTTGAGTAAGATCTATATGACAATTTGGATCTTATGGCAATTTATGTCGATTTCATACGGGTAATTTGTATGGGGGCTAGGTCTGAACATGGACCGATTCTCACCAATTTCAATAGCGTTCATCCCATGGCCGATGAAAGCTTATATACCAAATTTCGTCAAAATATATTCATATTTGCGACCTGCAGTTTGATTACAAGCTTTACATGGACACACAGACGGACGGACGGACATTGTTAAATCAACTCAGAAAGTGATTCTGATTCGATCGGTATAATTAAAGATGGGTCTAGGTCAAATATTTTTGGTTGTTACAAACAGCAGCACAAAGTCATTATACCCAAACCACATAGTGGTATAGGGTATAAAAATTAAAAATTAAAAATTCAAAATTAAAGTTTAAAAATTCAAATTTAAAAATTTAAAATTAAAATTAAAAATTAAAAATTAAAAATTAAAAATTAAAAATTAAAAATTAAAAACTAAAAATTAAAAATTAAAAATTAAAAATTAAAAATTAAAAATAAAAAATTAAAAATTAAACATTAAAAATTAAAAATTAAAAATTAAACATTAAACACTAAACATTAAACATTAAAAATTAAAAATTAAAAATTAAAAATTAAGAATTAAAAATTAAAAATTAAAAATTAAAAATTAAAAATTAAAAATTAAAAATTAAAAATTAAAAATTAAAAATTAAAAATTAAAAATTAAAAATTAAAATTAAAAATTAAAAATTAAAAAATTAAAAATTAAAAATTAAAAATTAAAAATTAAAAATTAAAAATTAAAAATTAAAAATTAAAAATTAAAAATTAAAAATTAAAAATTAAAAATTAAAAATTAAAAATTAAAAATTAAAAATTAAAAATTAAAAATTAAAAATTAAAAATTAAAAATTAAAAATAAAAAATTAAAATTAAAAATTAAAAATTAAAAATTAAAAATTAAAAATTAAAAATTAAAAATTAAAAATTAAAAATTAAAAATTAAAAATTAAAACTTAAAAATTAAAAATTAAAAATTAAAAATTAAAAATTAAAAATTAAAAATTAAAAATTAAAAATTAAAAATTAAAAATTAAAAATTAAAAACTAAAAATCAAAAATTAAAAATTAATAATTAAAAATTAAAAATTAGAAATTAAAATTTAAAAATTAAAAATTAAAAACTAACAACTAAAATTAAAAATTAAAATTAAAAATTAAAAATTAAAAATTAATAATTAAAAATTAAAAATTAATTTAACACTCTTACTTGTTAATTTTCCATTTTTATTTTTCATTCTCCATTTTCCATTTTCATTATCCATTGGAAAATTTCCATTTTTCGTTTTCATTTTTTCTTTCATATTGGCGATTTTTTTTATTATAACGTGATAACGATAAAAAAATATGTGGCAATACTACTAACATGAGCTATGTTCTGTGTTCTTGGTATTGTTAATATGTATGCATATTATTTTTGTGGCATTTTTTTATGTTATTGTACAATTATTATGTTCAACCACTAAACTGTTACAACAAACACACTGGGTTTTATGTTTTTTTTAGAGATATCGACATATTTTTGCTCGTATCTAATCACAATGATGCGCGATGTTGCCCATTTTCAATACCAACTTGCCGGGAATTATGGCAAATAATATTTTTGTAATCTTATCCAGTGAGATGGCTTTTTTTGTGAATGAGCGTGATTTCAACAGACAGACGGACAGACAGTCATCGCTATATCGACTCGAGCTGTGATAAGGATCAAGAATATATACACTTTATGGGGTCGGAAATTAGTTTTTCGATGCGTTACAAACGGAATGACAAACCTATATATACCCTCTGCCACTGACGTGTGGAGGGTATAAAAAAAGTTATGTCTCTAAAGTTTTTGAAAAACATTGTGAAATTCAACATAACTAATAATATTGCTAGCTATAAGTAAGGTGAATATGGGTGTGAGATTTGCTAAACATTAGGTTTCAACTCCAAGTGAGGTGAATATGGGTGTGAGTTTTTGCTAGACGTGGTGAATATGGTGGCGCCCTCTACGATACTACTTGCGGTGACAATTGGAAGCTCATCGTAGCATCCAAATGTACTGAAAAAGTGGTCTAGAACATACACAAACTACCTACTAACATACAGTAATGCCAAAATATGCCAATAGAAGTTATTGTACACTAAAAGTAAAGTTGGTTGTCCACGCATAACTTTCCTCAAACCCAACGAATTTTAGAAGTTAACAGCTCAAATGAAAGAGCTTGATCCACTGAGTGTTCGTAGACTTATGTGAGCAGTCTACGTTAATTAGAACTCTAGTTTGAGTGAAGGAAAATATTGAAAAAATATTGAAATAAGTATAACTTGAGTAAGCATAAACCACTCAAATTTCGTCTGTGCCATATCCAATTAAAATGAAAAATTAAAAATAAAAAATGAAAAATAAAACGAAAAACGAAAAATTAAAAATAACAAAAAATATAAACAAAAATATACAAATCAACATTTTTTTGAGCGATAAGTTTTTTTATTTTTATTATTTCTATTTAAATATTTTTTAGGTTAAGAGTTCAGCTGTTGGTTCTTCAGCAAGACAATGTTTACTGAACAATCTAAATCCATTAGAAGAAGAAAAGGGAAGAAGACATCAAACTCAAAAAAACCGAGGTATTTTAAAAT
Organism: Cordilura impudica; assembly: GCA_963682025.1. NCBI lineage: Eukaryota > Metazoa > Arthropoda > Insecta > Diptera > Scathophagidae > Cordilura > Cordilura impudica. Next base: position 36,988,235 of record OY821522.1, on the reverse strand, counting down.
CTAAATATAAAATATAAATATTTACGTCTTTTAATTGTTAGAAGGCAACCAAACACAATTTCTTTAACCGCAGTGAAAAACTTTATAGACGAAAATATTGACATTGGTGCAAATTGCGATTGACATATTCCGTCTTTGCAAAAACTGAAAGAATTACCAGAAATTGAAAGTCAAATCATAGAAGAAAACGAGAAAGAGCTCGAACAGCATCGCTCAAAAATACAACGGTGGACCAACAAAATAGAGCGGGAGTTTGAAATATATTTAGAAAAATCCAAACCATATGATAAGTATGTTGCAACATATACATTTTTAGATGATTATTTTTAATAAAAACCTTTAAATAGTTATAAGCAAATAGCAGTACGCTCCATAGATGCCTTAACGCAACTAAGTCTCCCACATCGCACAACCATATAATGTCAAGAGCTCGAATGATTTATTACAATCAATTTTTAAGATTTCATTGAAAAGAAAAAAGAAAAATATTTAATAATATTGACAATTATATCAAAAATATAATAAAATCTGGCATTTTTTAGTGCCGGCAAATTTATAAAAGAGCCAGTGGCGTACTTAAACGCCGGCCTAAATATATAAAATCAAAAAGTATTCTTTTTTATTACACTTTAGGATAATGAAATGAATAAAATGGATTCGAAACCATACTAATGACCATGATGTAATGGAAAATTGAATTAGATCAACTTTTCCAAGGGATTAAAACTCGCATCAAAAGGGCATAAATAGGTTGCAACCATGATTGAATAATATGATAAAGATAGGAATAAAGATGAAAATGGAAAAGTAACAGTGCTCGCATCTTATGGATGCAATAATTAAGAATGAAAATAAGATAATGACCACAATTGATGGAGGGAAATTTGGGATCATGAGACAACTAGAACTAATACGAGCCAGTTTAAAATATCTAAATTGAATAATAAAGAAAATTATACCGGAATTTTTAATAACATTTATAAAAACTAATTTTGAAAAATAATAAGGTTAAGGAGGGCAATTGAATATGTCTAAAACTAAATATGTATAATAAATAGACCAAAGAGAAAAGAAGGAAATGAATTTTTTTAACGGTCATTTGAAACTTGAAATTAAGTTTAAAAATTAAAAAAAGATTTAATATTAAAATTAAAAATGAAATTAAATTTAAAACAAGTAAGAAAATTATAGTCGGTCTAGACCGACTATACGATACCCTATACCATGCGTTTAGAAACCCTATCTCTTAGGCCCAACTAACTGGACATTGAAAATAAGCAAAAACCAAATTTGAGTGGGATTTTTATTAATTTTTTTGGCTGCAGATATGAAAAAGTTCATATCGGATGCTATATCTATAAAGGGACTAGGTCCAAAAATGGACCGATCCTGATCATGTTTGGTAAAGTCTCTTGTATTTTGCAAAAATATGTACAAACAAAATTTGAGAAGAATCAGTGCAATATTTTTGTTTTTTAATAGATTTAAGTGAAGATCGGGAAGCAGCTCTATATGGGGTCAAAGGGATCATTTTTGGACTACTCATTAGTGGATGTAATGAACGCATACAAACCCAATTTGAGTAAGATCTATATGACAATTTGGATCTTATGGCAATTTATGTCGATTTCATATGGGTAATTTGTATGGGGGCTAGGTCTGAACATGGACCGATTCTCACCAATTTCAATAGCGTTCATCCCATGGCCGATAAAAGCTTATATGCCAAATTTCGTCAAAACATATTCATATTTGCGACCTGCAGTTTGATTACAAGCTTTACATGGACACACAGACGGACGGACGGACGGACGGACGGACGGACATTGTTAAATCAACTCAGAAAGTGATTCTGATTCGATCGGTATAATTAAAGATGGGTCTAGGTCAAATATTTTTGGTTGTTACAAACAGCAGCACAAAGTCATTATACCCAAACCACATAGTGGTATAGGGTATAATTAAGAATTGAAATAATAATTAAATTTAAATATTAGAATTAAAAAATAAAAAATTTCAAAATTGAAAATAAAGTTAAGCTAAGAAAAAAAAATATTAAAATGAAATTTAAAATTGAAATTATTAATAAAATTAAATCTGAAATTAAAATTTAACATAATGATTATATTTTTTTATTTTTATGTATATCTTATGTTATCGAAAAACATAATGAGCAATTTACTTTTCATTACTTATTTTTATACCCTATACCACTATGTGGTTTGGGTATAATGACTTTGTGCTGCTGTTTGTAACAACCAAAAATATTTGACCTAGACCCATTTTTAATTATACCGATCGAATCAGAATCACTTTCTGAGTTGATTTAACAATGTCCGTCCGTCCGTCCGTCCGTCTGTGTGTCCATGTAAAGCTTGTAATCAAACTGCAGGTCGCAAATATAAATATATTTTGATGAAATTTGGTATATAAACTTTTATCGGCCATGGGATGAACGCTATTGAAATTGGTGAGAATCGGTCCATGTTCAGACCTAGCCCCCATACAAATTACCCATATGAAATCGACATAAATTGCCATAAGATCCAAATTGTCATATAGATCTTACTCAAATTGGGTTTGTATGCGTTCATTACATCCACTAATGAGTAGTCCAAAAATGATACCTTTGACCCCACATAGAGCTGCTTCCCGATCTTCACTTAAATCTATTAAAAAACAAAAATATTGCACTGATTCTTCTCAAATTTTGTTTGTATATATTTTTGCACAATAAAAGAGTCTTTACCAAACATGATCAGGATCGGTCCATTTTTGGACCTAGTCCCTTTATAGATATAGCATCCGATATGAACTTTTTCATATCTGCAGCCAAAAAATTTAATAAAAATCCCACTCAAATTTGGTTTTTGCTTATTTTCAATGTCCAGTTCGTTGGGCCTAAGAGATAGGGTTTCTAAACGCATGGTATAGGGTATCGTATAGTCGGTCTAGACCGACTATAATTTTCTTACTTGTTTTTTTTTTTAATTTTCTTAAATACTACAATTACACATATAATTCGTTACTTGATAATTTTAACTAATATTTAATTTTTTTCATATATAATAAATTTTTATATTGACAAATTTAAAAATTATAAAACTATAAGGTTTCAAAAAAAATATTTTAATTATATATAAAAGAATGATCAAGACGTTATTGATCATTCCTTTTCAAAAAAAAGGGAGGTGTGCTGTGTTTGACTAGTCTAAGCTATAATACTCACATTCCGTTGAGTTATTTGTCCTTCACACGCCATAGCTGGCTAGCCTGTAAACCGCTGAGCCAGCTAAATCCCACGCTTAGATATAAGTAGGTATACGTGTGAATGTGTAAGTGTAAGTTAAGGCATGAAGTTTTTATGCCTTTACATTTCTGATTTTATTTTTTAAGTAAATAAAATATTCTACAAATTCTGCTGACAATATTCTTTGCTAAATAAATAATTTGTTATATTGCGACATTCACAATCAACGTTCTGTTCATTGTGCTGACGATATATCTACAAAAGAAATACCTTTTTATACCCTATACCACTATGTGGTTTGGGTATAATGACTTTGTGCTGCTGTTTGTAACAACCAAAAATATTTGACCTAGACCCATCTTTAATTATACCGATCGAATCAGAATCACTTTTTGAGTTGATTTAACAATGTCCGTCCGTCCGTCCGTCCGTCCGTCCGTCTGTGTGTCCATGTAAAGCTTGTAATCAAACTGCAGGTCGCAAATATAAATATATTTTGATGAAATTTGGTATGTTAGCTTTCATCGGCCATGGGATGAACGCTATTGAAATTGGTGAGAATCGGTCCATGTTCAGACCTAGCCCCCATACAAATTACCCCTATGAAATCGACATAAATTGCCATAAGATCCAAATTGTCATATAGATCTTCCTCAAATTGGGTTTGTATGCGTTCATTACATCCACTAATGAGTAGTCCAAAAATGATCCCTTTGGCCCCATATAGAGCTGCTTCCCGATCTTCACTTAAATCTATTGAAAAACAAAAATATTGCACTAATTCTTCTCAAATTTTTTTTGTATATATATTTTTGCAAAATACAAAAGACTTTACCAAACATGATCAGGATCGGTCCATTTTTGGACCTAGTACCCATATAGATATAGAATCCGATATGAACTTTTTCATATCTGCAGCCAAAAAAATTAATAAAAATCCCACTCAAATTTGGTTTTTGCTTATTTTCTATGTCCAGTTAGTTGGGACTAAGAGATAGGGTTTCTAAACGCATGGTATAGGGTATCGTATAGTCGGTCTAGACCGACTATAATTTTCTTACTTGTTAAGATTTATTTTGTGAGTAATATTATTATTTATGCTTTTTTTATTTTTCGGACTAATTATGGTCAATAATAAAAATAAAAATTCAAATTATTTCATCCTTTCCACTAGACGCTTCGTTGACGGTATTTCAACTTCTTCTGGAGTGTGCACTTTATTGATTTGATTTTTTTTAATTATTATTATTAATTCAAAGTTGTATACATTTTAATTAATTTATCGCCTCAGCGCCTTAAAGGCTTTAGAGAGGCTATATGGCAACATTATTTTACATATTAAGAAGATAATAAAAAAATTTACCATTAAATTATTTTATAAATATATATTGTTTACAAGTTATTGCTAGCATAGCATAATGACTTTTACATAAGAAGTGTTTCTATATTCTCCAATAAGTAATTCTTGACACGATGCTTAAATATTGGAAGAACTGGAATATTTCGTAATTCGTCAGGCAAACTATTAAATTCATGTGGTCCTCAAAATATAATGCGCTGTTTCGTTAATTCCAAACGACACCTCGAGGAGATTAAGTTTTCTGATTTTCTAGTATTACCTTGCGTACGTGAAATATTTTGGAAAAATTGTATAGACTGATGACCACTTGCTCTAACTTTTTTAAAAATATATATCAACAATGTGTGCTTATGTAGGCCTCGAACCGGCAGAATATCTTTAGCATGAATTTTGAATAGATCAACTGTACTATATCGAATCGGCAGATTGAACACTAGTTTTAAAGCTTTGTTTTGAGTAGATTGGAGAGATTTTAACGAAGTACTTTCTTTACAGCCATATATAATTGGAAGATATGTTAAATGTGAATGTATAAGTGATTTATAAATCAGCATCTTAACATCACAACTAAGTTTGTTTTTAAACTTATAAAGAATGCCAATAGCCGACGAAATTTTTGATTTTAACAGGTTAAGGTGGGTATCCCATAGAAGGTTGTGATATAAGTGTACACCTAAATACTTAACCATATCTGAATCAGTTATCTGAGATCCATCGATGTGAAGAATCATTCTATCTTTATTTCTAAAACGGTATGGGTTAAATATTACAAATTTAGTTTTTTCTGAACTAAGAGCCAGTTTATTTAGTCTCGAGAACTCTGAAAGTATAGCAGAATCATACTCGATTTGCGTCTGTAAAACCTTTTTGTGTTTAAATCGATAAATCAATATTTTTAACATCGTTTATAAATATCTTAAACAATAGTGGATCCAGGACACTGCCTTGAGGAACCCCACATTTCACTGATAAGAAGGTGCACAATGGATAAGTAAGTATTGGTATTTTTTCATATTTGAATCTTTTTAAATTCAATAATAATTTTTAACTTCGTTTTAGGTTTTTGTTGAAGACTGCAGGTAATGCAACCGAAGAATTATCATCTGAAAGCGACAATGAAAGCAGGTAAAAACAATACTTTAATTTTTCATAAATTTTTGGTATAAAAAAATATTTCCAATTCAGTGAAAATAAAAACAACCCTAAAAGAAAGTTTCGGACTGCATGGCTGGACGAATTTCCTTGGCTAATAAATAAAGATGGGAGTGGGTATTGTACAGCTTGTGATAAGAAATTGTGCAATCACGTAAGTTATTTAAGGAAACATGCATCAATACGTATTCACATACAAAATGTGGAAAGGAAAAAAAACCAAATCAAAATAAATTCTTTTGTAAGTGCTGAAAAAGAAATCTTGCTAAACAAGTATACCAAGCCGAACTAGTACTTGGTATGTTTCTAATTCACCACAACTTGCCATTTATATTAATAGATTATTTACCCGGCTTATTAGTGCTATGCTGTCCTGACTCTAAGATAGCACGGAATATTAAATGCGGCAGAACAAAAGCAACACAGCTGGCAGAGACGTTGGCGAATAAATCTAAAAATGATATTGTATCTACATATATTGAAAACTACAAAATTTTCTTTAATATTAGACGAAACTACAGATGTATCTACCAAAGAATCCCTAGTCTTAATCGTTCGATATATGGACAAATTGTGCCGAAATATTAACGACAGGTTTTTAAGTCTTATAGAGGTTGTAAACTCAGATGCCAAATCACTTTACGACATCATAAAAAATTTCTTTAAAGAACATAATATTCCTCTAGAGAACATTATTGGGTTAGCAACTGATGATGCCAACGTAATGGCTGGAGAAGCCAATGGGTTGCAAGCTAAATTTAAGAATGATATTGATATATTTTATATTAAACTAGCTGAACCCGGTGTGCTTCGCTACCCCTCATCGTTATAAAATAAAATAAAAAAAAATATTTATACATTAACAAAATATTATTTATTTAATTTAAAATTAATTATTGCACTAACAACTTTATATAGTCAAGGGCTTAATATAAGTTATAATGGATTTTAATTTTTCTAAAAAGGGCGTGGTTCCGCCCAGTCTTCTTGTAGTACTATTTCTATTAATTTCAATACGATATATACCAAATATCAGGTTAAAAAATGGCCGAGATATGACGATTTTAAATTTTGGGTTATATGGGCGGGACCACGCCCCTTTTCCCACTAACACTAAGGACTTATTATTTCGCAATAATATCCTTCTGTGAAAATTTCATGACGATCCTTCCAGTAGTTAAAAGATTTTACGATTTTTTATTTTTCTAAAAAGGGCCGTGGTCCTGCCCACTTTTCTTCTGGTATGTATTTCTATTCATGCCAATGCCATATGTACCAAAATGACCGCCGTAGGTCAAAAAATTCCCGAGATATGACGATTTCAAATTTTGGGTTATATTGGCGTGGCGGTGCCTTTGTCCAATCAAAAATTTATATAGCCTATTATTCCTTCCAGAGCCACAGTAACACGCTGTAAAAATTTCAGGAAGATCGGTTCAGGGGTTTGGCCTCCTATAAAGCACAAACCAACACAAATTCATTTATATATATATAGATTGAAAGCAGATTAATTATAATTTAAGGTAAAATGGGACGAAAAAGGGGGATTTGGTAATAAAAAAAATGTATGGCTACCTTACCTGTAGATAACAAGTGTATAAAAATTTAGGTAAATACATATTACAAAAAAAGTATTTTGTATAGCAAACATTGTTAGTGGTATAAGTAAGTATCTGAATTTAAAAAAGGGGGCGGTGAAGTGGGCGTGGTTCATAGTTATATGGCGACGTTAACAGTATTAAGAGCAATATACTACCAAATAAAAACAAATCCGTTGGAAGGAACAAATTTGTACAGAGAATGTGTATACAATTTGAAGTAAATCTGTTAAAAACTATATGGGAGCAATTACATAATTTTAAAAAGTGGGCGTAAAAGTAGGCGTGGTCTAAAAAAAAGTACCATATTAATCATGCCAGAGTCCCAGTTAAATGCTGTGAAAATTTCAGGAAGATCGGTCCGGAGGTTTGGTCTCCTATAAGGTACAAACAAACAAACAAATAAACAAACACACATTCCATTTTATATATATAGATGTACGTGCCACTCACTACATTTATGTTCTGCTTGTGCCTGTAAGAAACTTCCCGCACAAATTGAAATTCTTTGTATGAACATTTATAACTTTTTTTTCGCATAGTCCAAAACGCATTCTTGAATTTAAAGAAATTCAAAATTATTGCAGTGTAGAGCCACATAAAATATTAGGCATTCTGTAACCCTTTGGCTGGCACTAGAAAATGTAATCAATCGTATTATTGAGCAGTGGTCTGCTTTGCATTTATATTTTATATCGTTCTACTTCGAAGTAAATGGCATAAAAGCTTGCGAATTGGGTGAACTAATGGGCGATACTAGCTTAAAAGTGTATTTTTTATTTATTTCATATATTCTCAATGTAATAAACAACTTAAACAAAGAATTTCAATCAGAAAAAGTGCGTATTCCATATGTCTATAGCCAATAGGAATTAAATTTTAAATTAATTTTGAGCAATTTTACCAAAAGTAGTTATGTTAAAAGTTTAATTTCGTTAGAAACGGTAAATTTATTTGATGAAACAAATTACTTAAATATAGAAAATATTTTTATTGGCCGTAAAGCTGAACTATGTATGCAGGAAAGTAACTTGTCGAACTTAAAAAAAAATGAAATTAAAAAAAATATACAATCTTTTTATATACAACTTTTAAAAGAAATTTCAAAACGCTTTGAGTTTTCAAAAAAAGATTTAAAACATCTTGCCATAATAACACATAATCAAGTTTTAAATAATTTAGAAATTTCTTTGGAGCCTTTATTGTCATCTTTCCCAAACTTAACAGGCGGTAATGAAGAAGAAATTTTAACCCAATGGAAGTTATTAAGATTTGCGAACATTAGAAAGCTAAAGAGTGACATGGATATTGTTGAATTTTGGGATAAAGTATCCAAATACAAAAATGGAATGGATGAAAAATGTGTTGAAGATCTAATTAATTTTGTTCAAAATTTACTGACATTGCCATATAGTTCTGCTGCTGCCGAAAGAAAATTTTCCCAACTTAATTTAATAAAAACTAACTTTCGAAATAAACTTGACTTTAAAACTATTAATAATATAATGCAATCAAAGGAATTGCGCAAAAACCAAAATGATTCACATTATGTGGGGTCTGCCAATGATATGTTTTAACCTTATCGATTAATTTTTTATCTCATATTACACAGTGAACAATTTTACCTGTAACTAGTTTGTTGATCTCTATATGTAATAAAATTACATATAAGTTTTTTAGTTGTTTAGTATTTTTTATGTAAAAGAATTTAATTTTTATTTTTTGTTACCTCTGAAGTACAAATTAATTTTAAATATGTAAATATATTTAAGGAAAAAATAAAAATAATACAAAAAATTTGGTTATTTTTTTCTCGTTTGGTAACTTTTTGGTTACACAAATTTTTTGGAAGTGGCAACACTGTCAACAACGTCTTCCTCCGTACCAGAACCCTTTTTAAAGCCAAATTGTCGTTCAAACAAAATATCGTTCCTTTCAAGATAAGTAGAAAATTGGTCAAAAATAAGCTTCTCAAAAATTTTATCAACAACAGTTAACACCGAAATGGGTCTATAGTTTTCAATTCTATTTAATCCAGGTACTTTAGGAATGGGAACTATCTTGTGTAACTTGAGAGCATCAGGGTAACATCCTTCATCAATCATCTTATTGAAAATGTCAGTTAATATGTTAATCACCAATTCTTTTTTTTTGGTTAATAGCATCCTTGGTCTTATGCTATCATAACCAGAACTTTTTTTATTATCTAAAACACTTTCAATTTCGATTTTTCCAATTTTTTGTAGAATAAACTTAGACCTTAGTGGTATTTTATTTTATTACATTGTCAAGTATTTTTTAAATTTGTATAAAAAACTGGACATCACGACACAAAATTTTAATAAATTTAATAAATAATTACAACTTAAATAAATCACAGTATAACCTATCTAGTATAACAGAATGTTTTTATTAGACTAATATTAGACTAATAATAACAAATAAGAGTGTTATATTCGGCTGTGCTGAATCTTTGATACCCTCCACCTAAGTTTCAGTATTGATAATAAATGTGAACAAAATATTTGAAAAAGTAAACAATTTGTTAAACTTAATACCATATTATTTCAACAAATTCTTTGGTTTGAACTGGATTTTTATTTATTCCATGAGTGGGTCCATAAAACTTTCTCACAATAGTAATTCGCGCTCCATCTAGGGTAGATCGTCTTCGTCTTTTCTATTATTTCGGATAAAAGAAAACACGTTTCGGTGTTTGCTTTTTGGTTATCGTGGTTGCTGATCGGCATGCATTTAGGTTATATACCTATATGCATGCGTTTCCGGTTATATGACATAACCTCTCGTTTAATTTAGTTTAAGTTTTTGCATATTAAATAGCTCGCCCTAACCTCCATTGCGAAGGTAATGGTAGGGTAGGGTGGCTAGACGCATTACATCGTGCTAATTGGAGATGGCTGTATAGTTTCTTTTAACTGGCCAAATAATTCTTCATTGCGGCCAAATTTTGAAGTCATCATGAACACTGGTTCAAATTAGAGATGCCAAACGCAAAAAACCAAATGTCGCAAAAATTTAAAATAAAATAATTTTTTATCTTTATTTTCTGAAAAATTTCAAATTTTCATCCAAAAAAATTCGAAAAATAATACGTTAATAACATTCTCATCAAATTGCGCTGTATTTATGTAACAATTTTTATGTTCGCAATTTTTAAATATCATTTGAGGTTTTCTAAACTTCATTGAATTTAAACTAATATTTTCTTATCCTGAAATGCTATTAATGTCTCCTAAATCGGAATATTTTTGTTATACCCTCCACCCCAGTGTTCAGAGGGTATATATAAGTTTGCCATTCCGTTTGTAATAATTACAAAAAAAAATTCTGAACCCCATAAAATATATATATTTGTGATCCTTATAACAAGCAGAGTTGATATAGCGATGACTGTCTGTGGAAATTACGATGATAACTTCAATTGGGCAACTAGGGTGCTCGTTTGCTGTTTAAAATCGTCCAAATCGGTTGAATAGGGCCCGAGATCTGAATGAAGAACTAAAAAAAGTCTTAAAAAAATATGATTTCCTATGTTGCTCTTGTTGTTATTCTAAATGTTATATTGTTTTCATAGCTGGACTTGTTGTTTTTGTGGTCGTTGTGGTAATAATATTATAAAAACTAACCCTTTGTACATCGTTCAGTGTTGCTAAACCACAGTAGATGGCGCATCAATTTTTGTTCTAATTAGCTTTGCAATCGTTATTTCAATTTTAACATTAATGTCAACGTTTTTCCATAACAAGTAATTTCCATTATACTTTTACAAATATGTATGACCATAAGTTTACCATATTAACTTTTTGTTGCATTTACAAAATAGAGTAACCGAGTTCATCAATGAGTTTATTTGCTTTCAAAACAGTTCTACATAGATATATAAAATTATTATTCTGCTTTACCTACAAAATATCTGATTGCGATTACATATAATTTTTAAAAATTGTTTATATAACCAAATTGAAGAAAATATCAATTCTAAAAATTGGAATTAAGATTCCCCTTTATAAATTAGAAAATATCAATTGAATTTCAGAAAATCATATTAAAACGTTGTTAATAACTTGAAATTTAGAAGACATCAATTGAATTCTTAGAATATAAATTTTATTCTTTAAACAAAAATTGGAATTCAGAAAACACCATGTATGTTTACATTTAAAAAATAAACTGAAATTAAAAAAAAATATTGCGATTGAGGAGACATTAATAGCATTTCAGGATAAGAAAACTTTAATTTAAATTCAATGAAGTTTAGAAAACCTCAAATGATATTTAAGAATTGCGAATATAAAAATTGTTACATAAATAAAGCGCAATCTGATGAGAATGTTATTTCATTTATTATTTTTGACAATTTTTTTAGATGAAAATTTTAAGGTTTACGGAAACTAAAGATAACAAATTATTTTATTTAAAATTTTTGGGACATTAGGTTTTTTGCGTTTGGCATCCCTAATTTGAACCAGTGTTCATGATGACTTCAAAATTCACCTTCATGGTAGGCAAGTTAAAGCCCAAAACATTGAAGTTCGATAATAATTCCCAGGTGGTAGTATTTGGAGTCAATAAATGAAAATATATTTTATTAACATAATTTATATCAAAATCAAAAGTTGGCATCATTGGGTTAGATTTTGTATTGTATTGTGTAAATAGTGAAAACTCCATTTTAGTATGTAAAAAAAAATTTTTTTTCCAAATATGGCAATATTTTAACAAAAAAATTGAGAGAGCTTTTTTTTGGTTATTATTTTGTTACTCGATCCGACCTATACGGCTGCAATGAAGAATTTTTTGGCCAGTTAAAAGAAACTATACAGCCATCTCCAATTACCACTATTTAATGTGTGTAGCCACCCTACGCAACCATTATCTTCGCAATGGAGGTTAGGACGAGCTATTTAATTTGCAAAAACTTAAACTAAAACAAGTAAGAAAATTATAGTCGGTCTAGATCGACTATAGGATACCCCATACCATGCGTTTAGAAACCCTACCCCATAGGCCCAGCTAACTGGACATAGAAAATAAGCATAAACCAAATTTGAGTGGGATTTTTCTTAATTTTTTTGGCTGCAGATATGAAAAATTTCATATCGGATGCTATATCTATATGGGGACTAGGCCCAAATATGGACCGATCCTGAACATGTTTGGTAAGGTCTCTTTTATTTTGCAAAAATATATACAAACAAAATTTGAGAAGAATCAGTGCAATATTTTTCTTTTTTGATAGATTTAAGTGAAGATCGGGAAGCAGCTCTATATGGGGACTATGACTAAGAGTTGTCCAATAGGGACTATTTTTGGACTGCTGACTAATGGATGTAATATATACATACAAACCCAATTTGACTAAGATTTTTATGATAATTTGGATCTTTTGGCAATATATGTTGATTTCATAGGGGTCATTTGTATGGGGGCTAGGTCTGAACATGCACCGATTCTCACCAATTTCAATAGCGTTCATCCCATGGCCGATAGAAGATCAAATGCCAAATTTCATCAAAATATTTACATAATTGCGACCTGCAGCTTGATTACAAGCTTTACATGGACACACAGACGGACGGACGGACGGACATCGTTAAATCGAATCAGATAGTGATTCTGATTCGATCGGTATAATTAAAGATGGGTGTAGGTCAAATATTTTTGGTTGTTACAAACAGCAGCACAAAGTCATTATACCCAAACCACATAGTGGTATAGGGTATAATTAACTATTATGTCATATAACCGGAAACGCAAACATATAGGTATATGTATGCCGATCAGCTAACACGATGACCAAAAAGCAAACACCGAAACGTGTTTTCTTTTATCCGAAATAATAGAAAAGACGAAAACGATCTTTCCTCGCTGGAGCGGGAATTACTAATGTGAAAGAGTCCTATATACCAACTCTTGGAATAAAAAAAAAATCCAGATCAAACCAAGGAATTTGCTGAAATAATTTGATAATAAGTTTAACAAAATGTTTAGTTTTCAAATATTTTGATTACATTTATTATCAATACTCAAACCGAGGTGGAAGGTATCAAAGATTCGGCACAGCCGAATCTAACACTCTTACTTGTTATACCCTATACCACTATGTGGTTTGGGTATAATGACTTTGTGCTGCTGTTTGTAACAACCAAAAATATTTGACCTACACCCATCTTTAATTATACCGATCGAATCAGAATAACTATCTGATTCGATTTAACGATGTTCGTCCGTCCGTCCGTCCGTCCGTCCGTCTGTGTGTCCATGTAAAGCTTGTAATCAAACTGCAGGTCGCAAATATGAATATCTTTTGACGAAATTTGGTATTTGATCTTTTATCGGCCATGGGTTGAACGCTATTGAAATTGGTGAGAATCGGTCCATGTTCAGACCTAGCCCCCATACAAATGACCCCTATGAAATCAACATATATTGCCATAAGATCCAAATTATCATACAAATCTTAGTCAAATTGGGTTTGTATGTATATATTACATCCATGTATTACATCTATGTAGAACTGTTTTGACATTGTTGTGTTTGATATCTAATTGAAAATGTTGACATTCATGGTAAAATAGAAAAAACTATTGCAAAGCTAATTAGAACAAAAATTGTGGCGCCATCTACTGTGGCATAGTCACACCGAAAAAAATGAAGTGACATTCTGTTTGTTAATACAAAATATAAAATATTGCAGAATTTTATATAAATAAAATAATATACCAATTTATTTCTAACATGCGGTTATTATGCATTACTGTTGTGAATGATGCCGCCGAAAGAAAAGTCAAACTAATAACTGACTTTAACAGATGCTTAACACACAACGAAGACGATAAACAGTACTTGTTACACATTGTAGAGAGCTACCGTAATGACTTCCCAGCCTATACAAAATCTTCAATGATGTAAAATAAAAATAATAAGCATAATAAATAAAAATGAAAGAAAAAAACATTATATTTACAGTATTTATCATTAAAAAGATTGATAAAACAAAAAAAAAAGAGTATTTTGGTGCTTTTTCAAAATTTTGACCTTTGACCTCATTGTGGCACGGGTTGGCACCATCCGATCAGCCTGAAAATTTGCTACATCAATTTTGGCATCAAATCGCATATTTTTATCGCTAGCCACATTCAAGTTTCAAAAAAAAGTTTTTAACGCCAGGTCTAATGGATATACATATCGCACCTGTACCTCTAAAGTGAGTCAACTCAAAATTTACAAATTTTCAGTAGAGGCAAAAAAAGGGTTTTTTTAATATTTACTATAAATTGAAAAACAGTTGTTTCATTGTAAGGAATTGCGAATAATACATATGTATCAACAGTAGTTGTTTTTGCGATTTTCAGTGATCATCAAAAATAACAAGTTTTTTGGGGACAACTCAAAATATCGCTCTTTAGTTGATTCTAAAAAAGCAACTCTTATAACACAAAGAGGGTACAACTGTATTTTTTTTTTTACGGAAGACAAGAAAAATCGATGTAAGATTTTTACAGTGGATAGATATGACCACTGTGTATCGTTTACTTGCAAAAAGTGAAAATTTAAAAATTTTGAGTTGACTCACTTTAGAGGTCAGTTACGATATATAGAATATATGTATATTATTTTATTATTTATTATATGTATGTTATATATGTAAATATTACACACAAAATATGCAACATGAAAAGTTATTGTTGTTTTTCTTTAAATAAATTAATACACACAACTTTTTTTTTGGCAAATTTACATTGTTTTTTTTTACTAACAACTAGGTAGTTTAGCATTATTTGCTTTAGATGTTGGCGAATTTTTACTCCCTTTATATTAACTTGTAAATAGTACCTGCATGTCGACAAAATTTTGGATCGATTTTTAGCCCCTTTCCCGTGACCCAATCGATCTGAAGCTTTGCAGGCAGGCTTGTGGCGATGACAAAAATCATCTAACAAATTTTTTTAGTGATGCCAAAATAATGGAAACTTTTAAATTTTTCTACCAGAGTTGATAAAAAAATGTACAACGGGTTAGCTTTTATTATATTATTACCACAACGACTACAAAAACAACAAGTTCAGCTATGACAACAATACAACATTTAGAATAACAACAAGAACAATATAGAAACATCATATTTTTCATTTCTTTAACTTTTGAGAGATTTCCCTGGACCTGTTCCACCGATTTTAATGATTTTTGAAACAGAAATCCTCCCATGATCTTGATGAAATACTTTCACTAAAAATGATAACCCTAGCTGTCCTACTGAGGGCGTGATCGTGACAAGAACAACATAGAAAATCATATTTTTTCAAAACTTTTTTTAGTTCTTCATTCAGATCTCGGGCCCTTATCAACCGATTTCGACGATTTTCAACAGCTGACTTCTAAGAATCTTAGTGAATAATTTTTTGTAGAAAGGAGCTCCCTAGCTTCCCGATTGAAGCTGTTATCGTTATTTCAACAGACGGACAGACGGACATCGCTATATCAACTCCGCTTGTTATAAGGATCACAAATATATATCTGTGGTCACAAGCGATAAACGCCTAAGTCGTTTTAAGAACGATTTGAGTTATGTCTGCTATCATATTCTACTAAAAACGCTTTATATTTACGTGAAATCCCTATTTTTCTAACACTGTTACTTAAAAAGTTATTAATGATCTAAGTCGTAATAAAGCTCCATTACATTTATATAAACAGTTATTTTCGAAAAAATGATTTTCGCCGATTTGGGTTATGTATGCTATCATATTCTACTAAAAAATCGTTACATTTACGTGAAATCCCCATTTCTCTAACATTGCTTTTTAAAAAGATATTAAGAAAAACATACTGACCTAAGTCGTAATGAAGCCCCATTACATTCATATAAAAAGCTATTTTTCTCGAAAGCATGATTTTCGAGTTAGGCGGTTATTGCTTGTGACCACAGATATATTTTATGGGTTCCAGAATTTTTTTCTTATTATTACAAACGGAATGACAAACTTATATATACCCCCTGAACACTGGGGTGGAGGGTATAAAAACATTCTGTGATACTAGTTGTTAGGTTAAACTGTGATTTATTTAAGTTGTAATTATTATTTATTAAATTTTATTATCTATATATATAAAATTGAATGCGTGTTTGTTTATTTGTTTGTTTGTTTGTTTGTGTGTACCTTATAGGAGACCAAACCTCTGGACCGATCTTCCTGAAATTTTCACAGCATTTAACTGGGACTCTGGCATGATTAATAGGGTACTTTTTTTTCGACCACGCCCACTTTTACGCCCACTTTTTTAAAATTATGTAATTGCTCCCATATAGTTTTTAACAGATTTACTTCAAATTGCATACACATTATACTCCAGGCGAGGTAGAAATAAACATTTCTTACGACACGCCCCTTTCACGCCCCTTTTCACGCCAAATTTTGTTTGAAAATTTTAAACTTTTTGTTCTCTGTACAAATTTGTTCCTTCCAACGGATTTTTTTTTATTTGGTAGTATATTGCTCTTAATACTGTTAGCGTCGCCATATAACTATGAACCACGCCCACATCACCGCCCCCTTTTTTTAATTCAGATATTTACTTATACCACTAACAATGTTTGCTATACAAAATACTTTTTTTGTAATATGTATTTACCTAAAGTTTTATACACTTTTTATCTACAGGTAAGGTAGCCATACATTTTTTTATTACCAAATCCCCCCTTTTCGTCCCATTTTACCTTAAATTATAATTAATCTGCTTTCAATCTGTATATATATAAAAAGGTTGGTGCATTTGTTTGTAACGAACGATCTCCGGAACCATAAGAGCTGTCGAGGTAAGATTTGCACCATAGGTTTGATTCGAGCTCTTCTGTGTTTTTTTTTAGTTTTAACCCCTTAGCTGGCGTTGGGGTCAAGTTATAAACAAAATTCTTATTTTCAACGCGATTGGACTGCAATTCAGAATGTATGTATGTTTCGTCATAAGAAATTTTTGATTGTGTAAATGGACCCGGTAGGTGGCGCTGGGGTAAAGTTATTCGAATATTCTTATTTACGGTGCGATTTTAATGAAACTAAGAATGTACATATATGTATGTTAGATGATGCCAAACATTTTTTATTAGTCCCGGTAGATGGCGCTGTCATTCGAAAAATAATGAGTTGTCAAATTAATATAAATTTTATAAGTTACAAAATTCACAAACGTTTTTATATATAAATATTCTACATTATTGCATGGTGGTCGTACAGCTCATTCAGCACTCAAATCACCGTTAAACATACAAACAAATGAGAATGCCGTCTGTAAAATCAAAAAACATTCCAGTATGGCAAAAGTTCTGCAAAAATGCATTATTATTATTTGGGATGAATGTACCATGGCTCACAAACATTCCTTAGAAGCATTACATAGAACTTTAAAAGATTTGAAAGGCAATGAAAGACTTTTTGGTGGAGTTCTCATTTTATTATCTGGAGATCTTCGTCAAACATTGCCACTCATACCAAAATCAACCTATGCTGACGATATAAATGCCTGCTGAAAATCATCAATATTATGGAGTAGTGCTCAAACTATAAAATTAACAACAAACATGCGAGTACGATTACAAAATGATCCAATGGCTGACCAATTTTCAAAACAACTACTTTATCTTGGCAATGGTAAAATCAATATTTACCCAACCAGTCAAACTATTAAAATATCCACAAGATTTTTGTCAATTTATATCGTCAAACGATGAATTAATTGAAAATGTATTCCCCGACATTCAAAATCAATATCGTAACCATGATTGGTTAAGTGAAAGAGCTTTTTTCCCCGCAAAAATGTCAATGTCGATGACGATAATATTAGTGTTGTTATTCAGGACATGATTCATTGTGAAACGTTTTCTTTGAAATCTCTGGATAGTGTTGTTGAAAAAAATAAAGCAGTCAATTATCCAATAGAATTTTTGAATTCACTGGATGTGCCCGGTCTACCGCCACATTTATTAAAATTAAAAGTTGGTTCTCCAATAATTTTGCTATGTAACCTCAACGCTCCGAGACTATGTAATGTAACCAGGTTAATTGTTGAGAGAATAATGGCCAATGTTATTGAGGCCACAATTCTCAAAGGCAAATTTAAAGAATAACATGTTTTGCTGCCAAGAGTTCCTATGATTCCTACCGACACACCGATAACATTCAAAAGATTGCAATTTCCGATCAGATTGGGCTTTGATCATTAATAAATCTCAATGATAATCATTGCAAATATGTGGTTTGGACTTCGAAAACAGTTGTTTTTCCCACGAACAACTATATGGGGCATGTTCCCGTGTCGGAAAGCCAGAAAATTTATTCATTTACTGTGAGAATAATGAAAGTAAAAATATTGTTCACTCTTTAGCATTACTATAATAGAAATATATTGGTCATTCTTATATGTTACAATAAATATTTATTTTCACTTTCATAAAAAAACATGGTTTTTCTTTAACAGTTTTCAATTAATATTAACATATGCACAAACATTTTTTTTTATATAGGTGTATACAGATTCTAACTAAAATAAAAAAATTCATTGAGGGCAAAACAACGTTTGCCGGGTGCAGCTAGTTTTTTATAAAAATAAAAAATCTTATTTTCGATCTTTATCAATTTAATGATTGAGTTAGAAATTGTTCAGGCTCAAGATCAAATGTTTTTACTTTAAATAAAGCAAAAGCATTAGCACATTTGTTTCAAAAATTGATCTATGTATATTCTGCATGACAGGTTATACAGCTGTTTCGGGAAGAGTCACCAACCCTCATCAGTAACCAAAAGCAGTAGATAGTTTGTTTGGTAAAAAGTTAAATCTATATATATAAAATTGAATGTGTGTTTGTTTATTTGTTTGTTTGTTTGTGTGTACCTTATAGGAGACCAAACCTCTGGACCGATCTTCCTGAAATTTTCACAGCATTTAACTGGGACTCTGGCATGATTAATAGGGTACTTTTTTTTTGACCACGCCCACTTTTACGCCCACTTTTTTAAAATTATGTAATTGCTCCCATATAGTTTTTAACAGATTTACTTCAAATTGTATACACATTATACTCCAGGCGAGGTAGAAATAAACATTTCTTACGCCACGCCCCCTTTCACGCCCCTTTTCACGCCAAATTTTGTTTGAAAGTTTTAAACTTTTTTTCTCTGTACAAATTTGTTCCTTCCAACGGATTTTTTTATTTGGTAGTATATTGCTCTTAATACTGTTAACGTCGCCATATAACTATGAACCACGCCCATTTCACCGCCCCCTTTTTTTTTACTTATACCACTAACAATGTTTGCTATACAAAATAATTTTTTTGTAATATGTATTTATCTAAAGTTTTATACACTTTTTATCTACAGGTAAGGTAGCCATACATTTTTTTATTACCAAGTCCCCCTTTTTCGCCCCATTTTACCTTAAATCATAATTAATCTGCTTTCAATCTATCTATATATATAAAAATGAATGTGTGTTTGTTTGTGCTTTATAGGAGGCCAAACCAAAGAACCGATCTTCCTGAAATTTTCAGAGCGTGTTACTGTGACTCTGGAAGGAATAATATGCTATATAAATTTTTGATTGGACAAAGGGGCGGTGCCACGCCCATATAACCCAAAATTTGAAAAAGTCATATCACGGGAATTTTTTTACCTACAGCAGTCATATTTGGTACATATGGTATTAGCATGAATAGAAATACATACAAGAAGAAAAGTGGGCGGGACCACGCCCCTTTTTAGAAAAATAAAAAATCGTAATATCTTCTAAACTACTGGAAGGATCGTCATGAAATTTTCACAAAAGTATATTTTTGCGAAATAATAAGACCTTAGCTATATAAAGTTGTTAGTGGGCAAAGGGGCGTGGCGTATATATAAAAACGTTGATGCATTTGATTGTAACGAATGATCTCCGGAACCATAAGAGCTGTCGAGGTAGGATTTCCAGCATAGGTTCGGTTCGAGCTCTTCTGTGTTTTTTTTTTTTAGTTTTAACCCTCTAGCTGGCGTTGGGGTCAAGTTAAAAACAAAAATTTTTACTTTCAGCGCGATTTGACTGCAATTCAGAATGAACGTATGTTTCGTCATAAGAAATTTTTGTATGTATAAATGGACCCGATAGGTGGCGCTGGGTAAAGTTATTTCGAATATTCTTATTTATGGTGTGATTTTAATGAAACTAACAATGTACATATATGTATGTTAGAAACATTTTTTTATTGGACCCGGTAGATGGCGCTGTCGTTCGAAAAATAATGAGTTGTCAAATTTATATAAATTTTAATAAATAAACTCACAAACGTTTTTATATATAAATATTCTAACGAAGAAGAAGTAAAAAGCCGCTACATTATTGCATGGTGGCCGCACAGCTCATTCAGCACTCAAATCACCGTTAAACGTACAAAAAAATGAGAATGCCGTCTGTAATATCAAAAAACATTCCGGTATGGCAAAAGTTCTGCAAAAATGCAGTATTTTTATTTGGGATGAATGTACCATGGCTCACAAACATTGTGATTTGATTTGATAAAAGACTTGAAAGGCAATGAAAGATTTTTTGGTGAAGCTCTCATTTTATTATCTGGAGATCTTCGTCACACATTTTATATAGGTATATACAGATTCTAACTAAAATAAAAATTCATTGAGGGCAAAACAACGTTTGCCGGGTCCAGCTAGTTCATATATATTTGCTGAAAACAACCAAATGAGAATTCAAGCAAAAGTTATACTATTTAAGCCTCTTCCAATATAACAAACTAAAAATAGAACAACTTTGAAACAAATATGATTGTATACGAGTACACATTGCATACTACAATATACATGTTTGTTTTTGTCTTGAAAAAACAAGAAAAACAATTTGTTTTTGCTAAACTTACATTTTTTGAAACAAATGTGCTAATGCTTTTGCTTTATTTAAAGTAAAAACATTTGATCTTAACGCTAAATGTAAGTTTAGCAAAAACAAATTGTTTTTCTTGTTTTTTCAAGACAAAAAAAACAAACATGTATATTGTAGTATGCAATGTGTACTCGTATACAATCATATTTGTTTCAAAGTTGTTCTATTTATACCCTATACCACTATGTGGTTTGGGTATAATGACTTTGTGCTGCTGTTTGTAACAACCAAAAATATTTGACCTAGACCCATCTTTAATTATACCGATCGAATCAGAATCACTTTATGAGTTGATTTAACAATGTCCG
Organism: Cordilura impudica; assembly: GCA_963682025.1. Lineage (NCBI taxonomy): Eukaryota > Metazoa > Arthropoda > Insecta > Diptera > Scathophagidae > Cordilura > Cordilura impudica. The sequence continues at coordinate 36,966,620 of OY821522.1, read as the reverse complement.
TCCGTCCGTCCGTCCGTCTGTGTGTCCATGTAAAGCTTGTAATCAAATTGCAGGTCGCAAATATGAATATATTTTGATGAAATTTGGTATATAAGCTTTTATCGGCCATGGGATGAACGCTATTGAAATTGGTGAGAATCGGTCCATGTTCAGACCTAGCCCCCATACAAATTACCCATATGAAATCGACATAAATTGCCATAAGATCCAAATTGTCATATAGATCTTACTCAAATTGGGTTTGTATGCGTTCATTACATCCACTAATGAGTAGTCCAAAAATGATCCCTTTGACCCCATATAGAGCTGCTTCCCGATCTTCACTTATATCTATTAAAAAACAAAAATATTGCACTGATTCTTCTCAAATTTTGTTTGTACATATTTTTGCAAAATACAAGAGACTTTACCAAACATGAACAGGATCGGTCCATTTTTGGACCTAGTCCCTTTATAGATATAGCATCCGATATGAACTTTTTCATATCTGCAGCCAAAAAAATTAATAAAAATCCCACTCAAATTTGGTTTTTGCTTATTTTCTATGTCCAGTCTTAGGCCCAACTAAGAGATAGGGTTTCTAAACGCATGGTATAGGGTATCATATAGTCGGTCTAGACCGACTATAATTTTCTTACTTGTTTTAGTTTGTTATATTGGAAGAGGCTTAAATAGTATAACTTTTGCTTGAATTCTCATTTGGTTGTTTTCAGCAAATATATATGAATTTAACTTTTTACCAAACAAACTATCTACTGCTTTTGGTTACTGATGAGGGTTGGTGACTCTTCCCGAAACAGCTGTATAACCTGTCATGCAGAATATACATAGATCAATTTTTGAAACAAATGTGCTAATGCTTTTGCTTTATTTAAAGTAAAAACATTTGATCTTGAGCCTGAACAATTTCTAACTCAATCATTAAATTGATAAAGATCGAAAATAAGATTTTTTATTTTTATAAAAAATAATAAAATTAAAAATACGGAGGGCACGCCGTTAACGCTAAATGTAAGTTTAGCAAAAACAAATTGTTTTTCTTGTTTTTTCAAGACAAAAACAAACATGTATATTGTAGTATGCAATGTGTACTCGTATACAATCATATTTGTTTCAAAGTTGTTCTATTTTTAGTTTGTTATATTGGAAGAGGCTTAAATAGTATAACTTTTGCTTGAATTCTCATTTAGTTATATATTATTGTACTTATCCCTAAAATCTCCTTCTCTCTTCTTTCTAGTTATTTATTTTATTTAGTCTACTTTATATTATTAATAATTAACTATTTTCTTTTTAACATTATTATTACCTATTTTCAGTTAAACTCAATTATTATTATCAGTTATGATTTTAAGTTGTAATATGTTTAAACTTTGTAAATTTAAACCTATTCCAATTTTTTCTGTAAAAAGCAATATTTCATTGAATAATTAATTTTGTTTGTCAATTTGTTTTTAATATATTTATTCATTCAGAAAAATATAATCATAGAAAAATAAACACTTAAAATAACTTAATAAAAATTGTTTTTTTTGTACAAAATATAAAAATATAACTGGCGCAGTCGTTATTTACGAACCAAAATATTTTAAACGGAAACACTTTAAATCGTATATTCCACAAGTTTAAAATAAAGAAGTCATTAAAACAATAATCTGAAGAAACGTTTATCTTAAAAAGTGATTTTATACGCTACCAAGCAATATATAAAAGTGTTTTAATCACTATAAAAATAAAGAAAACAAACGATCTAATATATTATATTATTTTTAATAATTAATGTAATAAAACAGTGAAGAAAAAAAATAATAGAAAATCTATTTTTTTTAACGAAAACCTCTGGAAAGTAATAAACTTGAATATTTGTTTCAAAAATTTGCAAATAAAATCAAAATAATTTCAATAACAAGAGAAAATTAGAAAAGTTGAAGAACAAATATTAGTAAAGCCGACATAATGTTTTGATAATAGTACCAAAAAAGGTAAAACTGTCGAATCTTATTGAAAACCTGAAGATCTAAGCGGCCCACACTGAGAAATACCAGAGCAAAAGAAAAATTCCGTAAAAGGGGAGCTAAAGAAAATCATCACACTTAACCATCAGCAAATATAAACAAAACAACAACTCCACTCAAGAGAACTGTTATCAGTATGACGACCGCAAATGTTCTTGATTTCTTGAAAAGTGTTCCCGAATTCAATGGTAAGCCGGAAGAGCTTAATGTCTTTATACAACATATTGAGGAAATACGAAAATATGCTGATCCAACGATATTAACTCTCTTTGATTTGAGAATTAGAAGTAAGATAATAAACAAAGCTAGTATTGTTTTAATAAATAATAACAACCCCTTAAATTGGGAAGAGATGAAAGTTATTCTCAGAACCAATTTTAATATATCAGAAAGTGTTGAATACTTAATAAATAAGATGAAAATAGCAGAGTGTAAAACTACCATAAATAATTTTTATGACTATTTGTTAGAGCTTTTAACAAAATTAAATTTGAAAAATAGTATTGATAGGGATGAGTGGTATAGTTGCGAAAAGAACGAGAAAATGGTTTTAAAAATTTTCATAGGTAAATTACCTAGCGAACCAAAATTAATTCTCAATGCTCGTAACCCATGCTCTTTGTTAAAAGCTAAAGAAATTTTAATGGAGACAGAATATTTTTTTAAAAATTTTTCAAATTATACTCCGAATTTACAATCTTCATCATCTAAGAGTAACAATTCTTATTTTAAATATAACAATAACAATAAACATTTACAAAATTGTAACAATCAGAGAGCGAATAATTCTGAATTTGAATATTTTAATGAGCAAGGTAATAATTTTAATGGAAATAAAAAAAATTTTTCGAAATTATAACACATATAATAATCAGCGATCAAATAATTCTCAATCTAGAAACTTTGGTGAACAATGTGATAACTACAATGGTAATAAAGACTATAATAGAGATACCAATTCAGGATATACTACTGGTGCAAATGTGCGACACAATAATAACGATGAAATTCATAATCGAAACCAGGTAGCTAGTAGTACTCAACGTTCTAATAATAGTAGACAAATTCCTATGGAAGTTGACAACATCGAAACTTCAAATTTTCAATTATCAGCCGACGAGCTCTTCCCTGTATAATAGTAAGGACAAGAACTTCTCCTATTAAACTGTTGATTGACACAGGATCAGGTACTTCCCTAATTAAGAGAGGTCTTTTTCACAGTTCATTTAGGACCGAACTTGAGCGCCCTATAATTCTTAATACAATATGTTCTAAAACTGTAACGAAAACAAAGATAACAATACCAATGTTTAAAGAATTTAATATACCAAATGCCAAAATTGAAATGTTAGAAACTGAAATATATAGTGAATTTGATGGAATTATTGGTTGCAATATTTTAACACCGCTAGGAGCAAAAATTGATTTGAAAGGGAAAATGCTAATAACTTCAAATGCTAGTTGTCCACTTATATTTGATGATCCACCACATGAGCACATAAAGGATGATATATCATATTTTGATTCCATAATTATAGACATTAATTTTCAAAAGCCGGAAATTGATTTTTTAATGAATAGATTAAAACTTGACAATTTAAACGATGAAGAAATAAATTCACTTATAAAATTAATTAAAGATTTCAAATCTGTTTTTTACATAGACGGTGATAAATTAACAACAGCAGGTAAATATCAGCATCAAATTCCAACAATAAATAATATACCTGTTTATTCAAAAACATACTGATTTCCTGAGGTTCATAAGCTTGAAGTTGAAAAACAGATTAAGGAAATGTTAGAATCAGGAATAGTAACTAAATCTTCAAGCCCATATAATGCACCAATTTGGGTTGTACCCAAAAAAGTTGATAACTCAGGTGAACAAAAATGGAGGGTTGTTGTGGACTACAGAAAACTAAATAATGTAACTATAGAGGACAAGTTTCCAATTCCTAATATGGAGGACCTTTTTTCTAAATTGGGGAATTCCCAATATTTTACTACGTTGGACCTTGCAAAAGGCTTCCACCAAATTCCAATTTCTTCTGATGATAGGCACAAAACGGCCTTTTCCACTACTACGGGTCATTATGAATTTACTCGTATGCCTTTCGGCTTAAAGAATGCTCCGGCATCATTTTAAAGGATGATGAACGAAGTTCTTCATGATTTTATTAACAATATATGCGTAGTTTATCTTGATGATATTTTGATTTTTTCTTCATCACTTGATGAGCATATATTGTCTTTAAGGAAAATTTTTAACAGGTTATCGGAATACAATCTTAAAGTTCAGATTGATAAATGCAATTTTTTTAAGCGCGAATCCGAATATTTAGGACACGTAATAACGGCAAGTGGGATAAAACCTAATCCAGCAAAAATTGATATTATACAAAAGGTACCTCTTCCAAAAACTGTTAAGCAAATTCGCTCATTTTTAGGTTTAACTGGATTTTACCGAAAATTCATTAAGGATTACAGCCTAATTGCATTACCAATGATTTCAAGATTGAAAAAAAATTCTGTTATAAACGTTAATGATCAGAAATATATTGACTCCTTTAATAAATTAAAGAAACTCATATGTACTAGTCCCGTTTTAGTATATCCAAATTTTGATAAAATGTTTATTTTGACTACAGATGCGAGTAATGAAGCATTAGGTGCTGTATTGTCTCAAAATGGTCATCCTGTAGCTTTCACATCTAGAACTCTTAATAAACATGAATTAAATTATAGCACTATTGAGAAGGAACTTCTCGCAATTGTTTGGGGTACTAAATATTTTCGACCCTATTTATTTGGAAGAAAATTCAAAATTCAGACAGATCACCGTCCTCTTGTATGGCTGAATTCCTTAAAAGAACCAAATATTAAGTTACAACGATGGAAATTGCAACTTAATGTTTATGATTTTATTATCGAATATATAAAAGGGAAAACTAATCAGGTCGCTGATTTTCTTAGTCGTGTAGATATTAATTATTTAGAAGATAATGAACAGACAATAGCATCTGATATTGCAACCATTCACAGTAGTATAGAAAACTTAAATGACCTCATTGAGATAACTGAATCAGCAGTTAATATTTATAAGAATCAGTTAATTATAGAAGTTGGAAAAAGTGACAAATATATCAAAAAGATTTTATATGGAAAAAAAATCCGTCATACAATTGCTTTAAAAGAATACAACGAGGAGAAAGTTTTAAAATATCTTAAACAAATATTTCCAATTAAAGGAAAAATTGCTATATTTTGTCAGAATTTTGCAATCTTTAAGTATTTTCAAATGACAATTGTTCAATATTTTTCGAATAACACGGAGATGAAATTTATAAAATGTTCTAGATTTGTTAAAGATATATTTGATAAAGAACAACTGATGGAAATTATTGACAAATATCATAGTGAGAAGAATCATAGAGGTATTGATGAAATTTTTCTAGAATTAAAAAAAATTATTTATTTTCCAAAATTAAAGACGGAAATACACAAATTTATTAATCTATATATATAAAATTGAATGTGTGTTTGTTTATTTGTTTGTTTGTTTGTTTGTGTGTACCTTATAGGAGACCAAACCTCTGGACCGATCTTCCTGAAATTTTCACAGCATTTAACTGGGACTCTGGCATGATTTTTTGACCACGCCCACTTTTACGCCCACTTTTTTAAAATTATGTAATTGCTCCCATATAGTTTTTAACAGATTTACTTCAAATTGTATACACATTATACTCCAGGCGAGGTAGAAATAAACATTTTTTACGCCACGCCCCCTTTCACGCCCCTTTTCACGCCAAATTTTGTTTGAAAGTTTTAAACTTTTTTTTCTCTGTACAAATTTGTTCCTTCCAACGGATTTTTTTATTTGGTAGTATGTTGCTCTTAATACTGTTAACGTCGCCATATAACTATGAACCACGCCCATTTCACCGCCCCCTTTTTTTTTACTTATACCACTAACAATGTTTGCTATACAAAATAATTTTTTTGTATATGTATTTATCTAAAGTTTTATACACTTTTTATCTACAGGTAAGGTAGCCATACATTTTTTTATTACCAAGTCCCCCTTTTTCGCCCCATTTTACCTTAAATCATAATTAATCTGCTTTCAATCTATCTATATATATAAAAATGAATGTGTGTTTGTTTGTGCTTTATAGGAGGCCAAACCAAAGAACCGATCTTCCTGAAATTTTCAGAGCGTGTTACTGTGACTCTGGAAGGAATAATATGCTATATAAATTTTTGATTGGACAAAGGGGCGGTGCCACGCCCATATAACCCAAAATTTGAAAAAGTCATTTCACGGGAATTTTTTTACCTACAGCAGTCATATTTGGTACATATGGTATTAGCATGAATAGAAATACATACAAGAAGAAAAGTGGGCGGGACCACGCCCCTTTTTAGAAAAATAAAAAATCGTAATATCTTCTAAACTACTGGAAGGATCGTCATGAAATTTTCACAAAAGGATATTTTTGCGAAATAATAAGACCTTAGCTATATAAAGTTGTTAGTGGGCAAAGGGGCGTGGCGTATATATAAAAACGTTGATGCATTTGATTGTAACGAATGATCTCCGGAACCATAAGAGCTGTCGAGGTAGGATTTCCAGCATAGGTTCGGTTCGAGCTCTTCTGTGTTTTTTTTTTTTAGTTTTAACCCTCTAGCTGGCGTTGGGGTCAAGTTAAAAACAAAAATTTTTACTTTCAGCGCGATTTGACTGCAATTCAGAATGAACGTATGTTTCGTCATAAGAAATTTTTGTATGTATAAATGGACCCGATAGGTGGCGCTGGGTAAAGTTATTTCGAATATTCTTATTTATGGTGTGATTTTAATGAAACTAAGAATGTACATATATGTATGTTAGAAACATTTTTTTATTGGACCCGGTAGATGGCGCTGTCGTTCGAAAAATAATGAGTTGTCAAATTTATATAAATTTTAATAAATAAACTCACAAACGTTTTTATATATAAATATTCTAACGAAAAAGAAGGAAAAAGCCGCTACATTATTGCATGGTGGCCGCACAGCTCATTCAGCACTCAAATCACCGTTAAACGTACAAAAAAATGAGAATGCCGTCTGTAATATCAAAAAACATTCCGGTATGGCAAAAGTTCTGCAAAAATGCTGTATTTTTATTTGGGATGAATGTACCATGGCTCACAAACATTGTGATTTGATTTGATAAAAGATTTGAAAGGCAATGAAAGATTTTTTGGTGAAGCTCTCATTTTATTATCTGGAGATCTTCGTCACACATTTTATATAGGTATATACAGATTCTAACTAAAATAAAAATTCATTGAGGGCAAAACAACGTTTGCCGGGTCCAGCTAGTAACTGTATAATATGCAACATGTGTAAATATGATAGACATCCTATTAAACCAAAATTTTGTATTACACAGACTCCAAAGAGATCTAATGAAATTATTCATTTTGACATTTGGTTTCTTAATAAAAATACGACATTTTTAACATGTATAGATAAGCTTACGAAACACGTTTCAGTTCATTATTTGACCGATAAAAATTCGTTAACAATTGTAGATATGATCAGGGAAAGGATTTCTGTTTTGGGCAAACCAAAGAAAATCGTAGCTGACAATGAATTCAATACAGCATATATTAGAAATTTTCTAAATTCAGAAGATATTGCTTATCATTTTACATCGCCGAACACCCATACCGGCAATTCAGATATTGAGCGTTTTCATCTAACATTAAATGAGCATATAAGAATATTTAAACTTGAAGAGAAGGATAAAGAATTAGATGACAAAATTCTGGTTTATAAAGCTGTACAAATATACAATGAGACAATTCATACAACAACTGGACACAAACCAAATGATTTATTACACAATAAAGTAGACAAATCTATATGGGATGAAATTCATAATAACATATATGAGGGGAAACTAAAACGGTCAGAAAAAATAAATAGAAATAGATTAAATTGTCATCAATTTCAAGATCGAGAATTAGTAAAAAATTTAGGATTTTCAAATTTAAAGCAAAAGCCAAAATACATTATTAAAGATGTAAAAGATAGAAGTGCTACTCACTTTAAAGATGACAAAGATTGTAAAAGGGACAGACAAATTATTAAAAGAAACTATAAATATCAAACTGAAATTCCAAACATAAAATTCGATCGAAAAATAACGGGTAGAAATTATCCTAAAAGAAAAAAAGAAAAAAAACTATTGATTAACAATATCAATCTAAATTAATAATTAATACAATTTAAGGGGAATTATTAATAAATCTGAACTGTGTGATTTGTAATATAAATGTATGTATATTAAAAAAAAAAAAATATATATTGAAAATATTGTAAATTTTAATTTAAATTTAAATTCGATTAGTTTGAAAATGTGTGTTATTATTTCATGTTTTTACACATTTCAGGGGCAATGTGCGCTCAAAGGGTGGGGGAGTTATATATTATTGTACTTATCCCTAAAATCTCCTTCTCTCTTCTTTCTAGTTATTTATTTTATTTAGTCTACTTTATATTATTAATAATTAACTATTTTCTTTTTAACATTATTATTACCTATTTTCAGTTAAATTCAATTATTATTATCAGTTATGATTTTAAGTTGTAATATGTTTAAACTTTGTAAATTTAAACCTATTCCAATTTTTTCTGTAAAAAACAATATTTCATTGAATAATTAATTTTGTTTGTCAATTTGTTTTTAATATATTTATTCATTCAGAAAAATATAATCATAGAAAAATAAACACTTAAAATAACTTAATAAAAATTGTTTTTTTTGTACAAAATATAAAAATATAACTATTTGGTTGTTTTCAGCAAATATATATGAATTTAACTTTTTACCAAACAAACTATCTACTGCTTTTGGTTACTGATGAGGGTTGGTGACTCTTCCCGAAACAGCTGTATAACCTGTCATGCAGAATATACATAGATCAATTTTTGAAACAAATGTGCTAATGCTTTTGCTTTATTTAAAGTAAAAACATTTGATCTTGAGCCTGAACAATTTCTAACTCAATCATTATTTATTAAATTTATTAAAATTTTGTGTCATGATGTCCAGTTTTTTATACAAATTTAAGCAATACTTGACAGTGTAATAGAAGAAAATCAAATCAATAAAGTTCACATTCCAGAAGAAGTTGAAATACCGTCAACGAAGCGTCGAGTGGAAATGATGAATTTATTTGAATTTTTATTTTTATTATCATCTTAATATTTAATTTACCATAATTAGTCCGAAAAATAAAATATCAGAAATACCTTTTTGTCTCCAACATTTTTGTGTTACAATTTAACACCGCGCGAGTAATATAACTTACTTTACTAAGTTTAAAAAAAAACAACTTTACTTTTCCGTAGTTCAATTATATCTGACTTTCTTTATTGTTTTCTTTCTTTTTTATAATAAAACTTATGAACTAAATACAAAAGTGCTTATTCTATTGATTCTGTTAATTTTGCATAATTGGTGGTTTTATTGAATTGATTTTATATTTAATAAATTTCCCAATAATTTTGTCTGTGAACTAAATATAAAAGTGCTTATTCTCTTGCTTGTGTTAATTTTGCATATTTAGTAGTTTTATTGAATTTAATAAATTTCGAAATAATTTTGTTTATAATATTTTGTTGATTTATAATTTCCTGTATTAAATTTATTGCCTAATATAAATGTTGTTGTTATTATAGTTGTTGTTGTTGTCTTGGTGGTTTTGGTGGGGATAAGTGTGATGACATAACTCCTCCCTCCTTAAAATGAAGTGACGGCCAAAGGGGCTGTGCGTAATTTGTTGTCGGCACTTCATTAATTTTCTGGTCAAGGGAATATGTTATTCTTGTTGGTTTCCATTTTATTACAGCAATTGCCAGTATTATGATGAAAATTGTTGTTGAACCGAATACTGAATATGTAACTTTTTCATGTCTTCTTGTATTTGCCTGTAGGTTCTCTATTATTCTTCTATCTTCGAATCTATATTCATTTAATTTTGGGAGTGTTATTTCATTTCTGTTTGAGAGAGTTGTAATGTTACTGTTGACGCTGGGTGGCATTTCGATGAAGTTTCCGTTATCCCAATATGTGTCATTTTCGTTGTTGTACCAGATGTTATTGATGGCGATTCTGCAGTTGGTAAATTGAATTAGGGTTGTGCTATTGATCGTGTGTTGTTTGCTGACGTTGTTGCATATGGTAGTAATCTGTTGTATTGGAGGGTTGATGAGGATAATATAGTTGGGTTCCGGGTGAATAATATCAACTTTTTGCCCTATATCTCGTAAATGGCAGGAGGCAGTTTCATGCTTATTTACTACATTTCTAATACAGTTTGTGTTCATATTATATTCCGTTTCATGAATATTCTTACAATAAAATTGATTTTCTATGTGCTTACATTTTTCTTTATAAAATATCAAACTATTTTCATTAATTAATGCGTATTCTTCGCTTATAATTTCTAAAGTTTTATTAATTGGTGTTGGGATAATATGATATAATGTAAATTTATTGTTTGATATTATTGGAATTTTTATGTTAAATATTATATTAGTATTATTATAGTATGCAGTTAATTGGAGGAGTTCAAATATGTGTTCAGTGGAAAGTATATTTATTGTGTTATTTAGTGTATTATGAATTTGAATTAGTTCTATAGGATCTAATATTAATTTAGGAATGATATTTAATTTGGCTAATATTATTGCTTCTGCGATATTGTTAAGATGTTGTGTAAGTATATCGATGTGATAGTTTATCTGGTTGAGTTGTTGAATTTGTGTTATTGTGTTAATTGCAGGGTTTAGTGAATTACGGGTTTGATCTTGTATGTGTTTTATGGATTGTGTGATAATGTCTTGTTCTTTGTTTATATGATTAGTTATGTTTTCAAACCTCTTTATCATGTCAGTGTTGAGGATTAGTTGTTGATTTAGTGTATTGTTTATTCGTCCATTTTCCGTTAGTAGATCTTCGATGTCTCTATTTAATCTCTCCGCATCTTTATAATCCATATTCCCGGTTATGAATTTTATTGTCGAACCCAATGCGTTTATTAGTCCTCTCTTCTGTCTATTTCTGGGTGTTAATAGGTTCAGTTTCGTAGTGAGTTCTTTTAGTTTTAGTTTTGTTGTTTTCAAGGCGATTTTGACAAATTGTGTGGTTTCAAATTGGGTTACCGTTTTTTCTATTTTTTGTATATTGTCTTCGTAGGATTCGAGGTTGATTATATGTATCAAGTGTTTGTAGTCGATTATTGTTCTAGCAATTCCTAATTTCAATGGGATGATTCCTTGTGTTGGGGAAATGTTTACAATTTTAACATCGGCCTGTGCCAGTATAAATCTAAAAGAAAGGTGAGTTTCAGATTTTATGTTTTCTTTTTATTTTGGATTTGTGGAGTTTTTGGTTGTTTAGTGTTAAAAGAGTCACTTTGTTATTTTGTTTTACAGTTCTCTTTGAAAATCTAGGGGTCAATTTATTTCTCCTGCATTCTTTTCTGTAGATGATGTCGTTTTCTAGAAGGGTTTCGGGTTCTTCTCTATTTTGGTTTAATCGTTCAATGCGTTTTTCTGTGTCATGTGTCAGTTTTTCCTTAATTGATTCATGTAATTTGTTCTGAAATTCCTTTAGTCGTTGCAAGTATTCGTGTTGTGTGTTATAATTTAAGTCCTTTTCAAATGTGGGTGTTCTTCCATAGAACAATTCAAATGGTGTCAGTTTTGTCGCGGTGTGTATAGAGTTATTGTATGTCGTGATTACTTCGAAAAGTATTTCATCGTGATCTAATGGTAGTTCTGATTCTTTGTATTTTTGCATAATGATTCTGTAAATTTCTGTCATCGTCGAATGTAGTCTTTCGATTGGAGAATTACTAGTGCTTTGTTGAAATGAGGTGTAATGTATATTAATTCTGTTGGTTTCGCAAAAGTCTTTTATAATAGATGCACTGAACTCCGAGCCTTGGTCACAAACAATTTTTTTGGGGAGGCCGTGTAGGCTTATATAATGTTTAATATTTTTTAAGATTGATATGCTGTTTCTGGATTCTAGGGAATATGCTGATCCGAATTTCGAAAATTTGTCGATAAGGGTGAGAATGTTTCGTTTATTTATGCAGTATATGTCAATGTGGACAATGTCTAATGGTTTTTTCGGTATTTCTGGGGTTTCAAATGTAGGTTTTGGAGGTCTTCTGTCGTATTTGAGTGTTTGGCATATATTACAATGATTAATACATTTGGTTATTTTTTCCTTCATATAAGGGAAAAAATATTCCCGTTTCAAATGTTCAAATGTTTCCTGTATGCCTCTATGATTGTGATTGATATGGTGATCATTCACAAGTTTATCTTGATCATCGGTGTTTCGAATATCTTGTAATAAGATTTTACAGCGAACGAGTTTAAAAAGTTTACTGCTTGCAAAATATTTAGAATATGTGTTTTGAACAATTTTAAATGTGTCATCGTCTGCCATTATCGCAGAGAGTTTATTGGGGGCGAGGTATCGTTTAAATATATCAGTCATTACAGTTTCGTTGTATTCTGGTCTGCGTATCGTCTTCCGCAATTTATTTTTAAATACGGTCTCGAGTGTAAGAGGAGAGCCTTCGTTTTTCGCTTGTAGGATAATTTGAAGATTAAACGTGTTTAATGCTTTTTCTGAGATTGGAATACCGTCATCATAATTTTCGTCTGCGGAGTGAATGGTCGTTCCCACTGTTCCGTGAATTGAGTCGTTGTCGATTGTATTAATGTTAACCTCTTCATTTAAAGCGTTATGATTGTGAATTTTGATGCGGCTTAGAGCGTCTGCGTTTGTATTAAGTTTGCCTTTTTTATAAACGATTTCGTAGTCAAACTCCTCGAGTTTGAGCCTCCATCTTACTAATTTGGAATTTGGCTCTTTTAGACTCATGATCCATGTAAGTGGTCTATGGTCGGTTACAATTTTAAATTTGTGTCCGAAAAGGTAGGGTCTAAAATATCTTGTAGCCCAAACAATAGCTAACAGTTCCTTTTCAATTGTTGAGTAGTTTATTTCACTGTTCGTTAATGTTCTACTCGCATAGCATATTGGCTTATCGCTTCCGATTGGACCTTGGGAATTGCTCCTAGAGCAAAGTCGCTTGCATCAGTTGTTAAGACAAATGGTTTTGAGAAGTCCGGGTATTGGAGTAAAGGGTCGTTGATCAATAAGTTTTTGCATGTTTCAAATGTTCTTAGGTATTGGTCGTTTAAAATGACTTTCCTTCCTTTCTTCAAACATTCGGTCATAGGTTTCGTTAACTTTGAAAAGTCTTGTATAAATTTCCGATAATAGCCCAATAGCCCTAAGAATGATTTTATTTCCTTTTGAGTTTTCGGGATGGGAAAATTTTTTATCGCGTGAATTTTTTCAGGGTTTGGTTTTATTCCTTCGGTGGAAATAATATGTCCCAAAAATGCACATTCTTTGTGTAAAAATTCAGATTTTGAATTTTTAAATTTGATTCTCTTAGTCTTTCAAAAACTTTCTTCAAATTTACCATATGTTCTTGTAATGACGTGGAGTAGATGATTATATCGTCTAAGTATACAAGACAAATTGTACCTATTAGGTCTTTCAATACATTATCCATTATTCTCTGGAATGTAGATGGTGCATTTTTGAGGCCAAAAGGCATTCTGACAAATTCAAAATGACCTCCGTCCACGGAGAATGCAGTTTTTCCCACGTGTTCTGGATGCATTTCTATTTGGTGGAAGCCACTGGCAAGATCAAGGGTGGTGAAGTACATGCTTCTTCCTAATTTGTCTAGTATGTTTGTAATGTTGGGTATGGGGTACTTGTCACAAATTGTCTTCTCGTTTAGTTTTCGGTAGTCAATAACTAGTCTCCATTTTTGTATATTGGTAGCATCTCTTTTTTTTGGGACTATCCACACAGGAGCACTCCAAGGTGAAAAACTTGGTTTTATAATGCCCTGTTGTAGCATTTTATTTATTTGTGCCCGTACTTCTTCCTTATGAACATAAGGGTATCTATAGGATTTCGTAAAAATAGGGATGTCATCCGTCGTTTTGATTTTATGTTTAATTTGATTAGAAAAACTGAGGGGATTCCCTTCTTTAAAGAATATATCATCGTAATCTTTGCAGATTCTCATTAATACTTTTTTCTCTTCTTCATTCAAGTGGTCCGTTCTCAGAGATTTAGTTATACTATCCTCTTGACGGGGCGTATCTGAATCTATGGTGAAGTTATTAACTTCAATGAAATTTTGATATGGAATAGTTTTTACGGGTTGTTCAATATAGATAACTTTTTCTCGGTCAGATATGTTTACTATCTCAACAAAACTATACCATTCTCTTGAGGAATAAATACCTTCCGAAATAAATAAGTCGGGTTCTAAGAAGGTTTTTTGTATGAAAAAATCACCATTTCGAGAATCAACCGGTATCTTCGTAACAAGTTTTGAACAAGGTTGAATTATAAATTTTCTCGAAGTTAGATTAGGTTTAAATTGTAGTGGTATTATAGAGTTGTTTGTGATTAGAGTTTTATTGCCAAGGTCTATTTTGGCTTTAAGTTTATCTAAAATATTAAGTCCTATTAATCCGTCAAAATAATTGTGGAATCTAAAGATGAAAAATTCCATCTTGCCTTCCTCTCCGAATTCCATAAGGTACGGTAAGCTGATTTTCTTGTTCAAGGAGTGTTTATTTAAAATCGTGGTGATCGTGATTGGTTCACAACTTTCACACTCGCCCTGATCAACAAATTCTGGATTTATAAATGATGAAGAGGCACCAGTGTCGATCAGAAATTTTAGTGGTCTACCGAAAGGGGAGGATATATTTATGTATGGTAATGTATGTCCATGTTTATTTATGTCTAAGTATCCGGTTGGTCCGGGGAGGCATTTACTAGAAAATTTTCACTGTCATCAATTGTGTTACTACTGTTATGGTCATATTGGTCGTTTTGTTCAAAACTAAAGTTTTGATTGAAATTATTCTGTTGAACATAGTCATTCTGGTGATAATAGTAATATTCCTCTAAGTTTGTATAGGGAGTTCCTTCTGTGTCAATATTATGTATTTCATGAGGTTTAAAACCACTTGTCATTCTTTGTGTCTGCATGCTTGATGGTTTCCTCAAGTGAGTATAACCCGAGCTTACGTCCATTGGTTCTGGGGGTGGTAAATTTTGTGGACGATATTGTTGTTGTCCAAAGTTGGGGTTAAGTGAATTGTTGTTATTGTTATAGAATGTTCTGTTTTGTTCGAATTTGTTATTCGGTATATTCCCTTGGTGTGTATTAAAATGTTTATTTTGTGCGAATGCGTTAATAGGTGCATTAACTTGGGGTCTTTGGCCGTTGCTAATTGGATTCTGATACCTAATCATATTGTTCTGATATGGTGGTATAGTTGGGTGGTACTGTCTCGAAAACTGTTGTGAAAATCTGTTTGGATTGTTCACTATTGGTTGGTAAGTTTGATAAGATGGATAATTTTGATAATTTGGTGGGGTTTGTCTAATATTCTGTTGAAAAACAGGATATGTGTTTGTAAATGGTTTTTTAGTATAATATATATTCTGTTCTTGTATGCAGAAGGAAAGGGCTTCGGTCATTGTTCTTGGTCTCATCGATCTAATGTTTGAACCTAAAGGTTCTTTAAGGCCTGATAAAAATGTGTTTAGACACATTTCGCCGAATAATTTTTGTTTCGCTTCTATGACACTAGGATTGTTTTCATGGATTAGAATATTATTATTGATGGACGACTGTATTTCTATAATTGAACTATAAAAGTGTTGGACTGATTGATTGGTTTGTTTTAGGTTATGTAGATCTTTTATTAGGGATGTTTCATTTCTTTTATCGGAATAATGTAAGATTAGATTACTTTTTATATTTTCCCAAACTAGAGGGGTACCATAGACGTTGAGTACCTCGTTAGCTTGCCCTACTATTTTATTTCTAATTGCTCTTAATATAATTTTTGCATAGTTTGTTCCGTCTACGTTAACAAGATATCCCAAGATTTCCTCAACATTTGTCAAAAATTCGTATAGCAATCTAGGGTTTCCGTCAAACTTTGGGAGATCCTTCACTGCATCTGGGACTCTCAATGAGTCAAATATTTGATTCTGGTATGGAATTGGATTTGGAATTTGGGGGGTGGAACCCGAGGGATTATTCTCATTTAGTGACATTTCTCTACTTTCTGGAATGGGTATTAGGTGTCTAAAAATGGTTGTGTATGGTTTGATACGATATGTTTTTCGCATGAATGAAGCAATTTTTATTTTAAAAAAATTTCTTATACATATATATATTACTTAAAATATAACTTATTTACCCTATTATTATTAGTAGTAGTTTCATGCTGGTTGCTGCTCCTGATGATTTGATGATCCTGGGGTTGGTGTTTTCCTTGTTTTCTGTTGATTTTTGTTTGTTGATGATTATTGATGATCGGTTTCTTTACCGTATATAGTTTACTATGTTTTAGTTATAATTGTTTTTATGTAACAGTTATTTTCTCTAACTGATTTTTAATTTTACTGTTTAATTTTTTCACTGTCTATTTTGTTATGTTTTAGTTCTAATTTAACAGTTCTTTTGATATTTTTTTTTTTTTTTTTTTTTTACTATCTATTTTATTATGTTTTAGTTCTAATTTAACAGTTATTTCCGTTAACTGACCAATTTTTGCTCTATTTTATTATTTTCTAGTCCACTATTTATAATTTTTAATTAGCAGTTATTTTCACTAACTGATTGTTGTTTGTTTTTAATTTTTCACTGTCTATAATTGTTTTATTATCTTTTAGTTCTAATTTTATTTAACAGTTATTTTCATTAATTGATTGTCCTTGTTTTGATTTTTAAAATTTTTAACTGTTTATAATTGTGTATTGTTTTGTTATGTTCTTACTCCACTATCGATTTTTAATTAACAATTATATTCACTATTATGTTCCTTAATAGTTTTAGTTGGGAGCGAAAGTTGATATACCGTCAACTTTTTTTTCGACTGCGCCAGTAATATAACTTACTTTACTAAGTTTAAAAAAAAACAACTTTACTTTTCCGTAGTTCAATTATATCTGACTTTCTTTATTGTTTTCTTTCTTTTTTATAATAAAACTTATGAACTAAATACAAAAGTGCTTATTCTATTGATTCTGTTAATTTTGCATAATTGGTGGTTTTATTGAATTGATTTTATATTTAATAAATTTCCCAATAATTTTGTCTGTGAACTAAATATAAAAGTGCTTATTCTCTTGCTTGTGTTAATTTTGCATATTTAGTAGTTTTATTGAATTTAATAAATTTCGAAATAATTTTGTTTATAATATTTTGTTGATTTATAATTTCCTGTATTAAATTTATTGCCTAATATAAATGTTGTTGTTATTATAGTTGTTGTTGTTGTTTTCTTGGTGGTTTTGGTGGGGATAAGTGTGATGACATAACTCGCGTGCAAGAAATGAAGCTAGCGAAGAGTATAATATGATTATCGCTGGAAGGGAGAAAATTAATTTTTATGAAGCTATTCAGAAGGCAAGTGGTGTTTAAAAAAACAAAAAAAAAAAATAAGATTAAGTTGAATGTCAAAATGGAATAAGTGATTAAATAAAAAAAATCATGTGATCACAATGAGATCACAAGGGAGATGTGTAAACATCTAATA
Source organism: Cordilura impudica (assembly GCA_963682025.1). Classification (NCBI taxonomy): domain Eukaryota; kingdom Metazoa; phylum Arthropoda; class Insecta; order Diptera; family Scathophagidae; genus Cordilura; species Cordilura impudica. The sequence continues at coordinate 36,948,864 of OY821522.1, read as the reverse complement.
ATTAAAGAAAACATCAACATCATATTTTCCAGTGCATAAAAAATAAGTCGATTATGCTGTTTTCTGAAATTCAATTGATGTTTTCTGAAATGCAATTGATGTTTTCTGAAATTCAATTGATTTTTCTGAAATACAATTAATGTTTTCAGCAATTCAAATGATGCTTTTTGAAATTCTATTGATGTTTTCTGAAATACAATTAATGTTCTCAGCAATTCAAATAATGCTTTTTGAAATTCAATTGATGTTTTCTGAAATTCTATTTATGTTTTCTGAAATTCAAATGATGTTTTCTGATATACAATTGATGTTTTCTGAAATACGATTGATGTTTTCTGAAATACAATTGATGTTTTCTGAAATTCAATTGATGTTTTCTGAAACTCGAATGATGTGTTCTGAAATTATATTGATGTTTCCTGAAATTCTATTTATGTTTTCTGCAATTCAAATGATGTTTTCTGAAACTCGAATGATGTTTTCTGAAATTATATTGATGTTTTCTGAAATCCTATTTATGTTTTCTGAAATTCAATTGATGTTTTCTGAAATACATTTGATGTTTTCTGAAATACAATTGATGTTTTCTGAAATTCTATTGATGTTTTCTGAAATTCTGTTTATGTTTTCTGAAATTCAAATGATGTTTTCTGAAATACAATTGATGTTTTCTGAAATACAATTGATGTTTTCTGAAATTCTATTGATGTTTTCTGAAATTCAATTGATGTTTTCTGAAACTCGAATGATGTTTTCTGAAATTATATTGATGTTTGCTGAAATTCTATTTATGTTTTCTGAAATTCAAATGATGTTTTCTGAAACTCGAATGATGTTTTCTGAAATTATATTGATGTTTTCTGAAATCCTATTGATGTTTTCTGAAATTCAATTGATGTTTTCTGAAACTCGAATGATGTTTTCTGAAATTATACTGGTGTTTTCTGAAATTCTATTTATGTTTTCTGAAATTCAAATGATGTTTTCTGATATACAATTGATGTTTTCTGATATACAATTGATGTTTTCTGAAATTCTATTGATGTTTTCTGAAATTCAATTGATGTTTTCTGAAACTCGAATGATGTTTTCTGAAATTATATTGATGTTTTCTGAAATTATATTGATGTTTTCTGAAATTCTATTTATGTTTTCTGAAATTCAAATGATGTTTTCTGAAACTCGAATGATGTTTTCTGAAATTATATTGATGTTTTGTGAAATTCTATTTATGTTTTCTAAAATTCAATTGATGTTTTCTGAAATACAATTGATGTTTTCTGAAATACAATTGATGTTTTCTGAAATTCTATTGATGTTTTCTGAAATTTTATTTATGTTTTCTGAAATTCAAATGATGTTTTCTGAAATACAATTGATGTTTTCTGAAATACAATTGATGTTTTCTGAAATTCTATTGATGTTTTCTGAAATTATATTGATGTTTTCTGAAATTTTATTTATGTTTTCTGAAATTCAAATGATGTTTTCTGACTCTTGAATGATTTTTCTGAACTTATATTGATGTTTTCTGAAATTCTATTGATGTTTTCTGAAATTTAATTGATGTTTTCTGAAACTCGAATGATGTTTTCTGAAATTATATTGATGTTTTCTGAAATTCTATTTATGTTTTCTGAAATTCAAATGATGTTTTCTGAAACTTGAATGATGTTTTTTGAAATTATATTGATGTTTTCTGAAATTCTATTTAGGTTTTCTGAAATTCAAATGATGTTTTCTGAAATTATATTGATGGTTTCTGAAATACAATTGATGTTTTCTGAAATTCTATTTATGTAATGTGATGCTCATGTGATGATTTCTGAAATACAATTGATGTTTTCTGAAATTATATTGATGTTTTCTGAAATTCAATTGATGTTTTCTGAAATTTTATTGATGTTTTCTGAAATTTTATTGATGTTTTCTGAAATTCTATTGATGTTTTCTGAAATTATATTGATGGTTTCGGAAATACAATTGATGATTTCTGAAATTATATTGATGTTTTCTGAAATTCTATTTATGTTTTCTGAAATTCAAATGATGTTTTCTGAAATTATATTGATGGTTTCTGATATACAATTGATGTTTTCTGAAATTATATTGATGTTTTCTGAAATTCTATTTATTTTTTCTGAAATTCAAATAATGTTTTCTGAAATTATATTGATGGTTTCTGAAATACAATTGATGTTTTCTGAAATTCAATTGATGCTTTCTGAAATTCAATTGATGTTTTCTGAAACTCGAATGATGTTTTCTGAAATTATATTGATGTTTTCTGAAATTCAATTTATGTTTTTTGAAATTCAAATGATGTTTTTCGAAATTATATTGATGGTTTCTGAAATACAATTGATGTTTTCTGAAATTCTATTGATGCTTTCTGAAATTCAATTGATGTTTTCTGAAACTCGAATGATGTTTTCTGAAATTATATTGATGTTTTCTGAAATTCTATTTATGTTTTCTGAAATTGAAATGGTGTTTTCTGAAATTATATTGATGTTTTCTGAAATTCTATTTATGTTTTCTGAAATTCAAATGATGTTTTCTGAAATTATATTGATGGTTTCTGAAATACAATTGATGTTTTCTGAAATTCTATTGATGCTTTCTGAAATTCAATTGATGTTTTCTGAAACTCGAATGATGTTTTCTGAAATTATATTGATGTTTTCTGAAATTCTATTTATGTTTTTTGAAATTCAAATGATGTTTTCTGAAATTATATTGATGGTTTCTGAAATACAATTGATGTTTTCTGAAATTCTATTGATGTTTTCTGAAACTCGAATGATGTTTTCTGAAATTATACTGGTGTTTTCTGAAATTCTATTTATGTTTTCTGAAATTCAAATGATGTTTTCTGATATACAATTGATGTTTTCTGATATACAATTGATGTTTTCTGAAATTCTATTGATGTTTTCTGAAATTCAATTGATGTTTTCTGAAACTCGAATGATGTTTTCTGAAATTATATTGATGTTTTCTGAAATTATATTGATGTTTTCTGAAATTCTATTTATGTTTTCTGAAATTCAAATGATGTTTTCTGAAACTCGAATGATGTTTTCTGAAATTATATTGATGTTTTCTGAAATTCTATTTATGTTTTCTAAAATTCAATTGATGTTTTCTGAAATACGAGTGATGTTTTCTGAAATACAATTGATGTTTTCTGAAATTCTATTGATGTTTTCTGAAATTTTATTTATGTTTTCTGAAATTCAAATGATATTTTCTGAAATACAATTGATGTTTTCTGAAATACAATTGATGTTTTCTGAAATTCTATTGATGTTTTCTGAAATTCAATTGATGTTTTCTGAAACTCGAATGATGTTTTCTGAAATTATATTGATGTTTTCTGAAATTCTATTTATGTTTTCTGAAATTCAAATGATGTTTTCTGACTCTTGAATGATGTTTTCTGCACTTATATTGATGTTTTCTGAAATTCTATTGATGTTTTCTGAAATTTAATTGATGTTTTCTGAAACTCGAATGATGTTTTCTGAAATTATATTGATTGACTACGTGACTTTAACTAGCTGACCGTTATCCCTTTTACATATTGTTTTGGCACAAATATATGTATTAAGGAGAAATTAAAAAAAGTTATTTTATACGTATGCATGTGTATATGCAAAAAAAAAAATATATATGTTTTAGTACATGAATACTTTTGTTGTTAAAATAAATGAGACAAAAAATAAGATATTTAAATACATGAGGGGAAAATAATTAGTTCAGAGATTTAAAGTACTGAGCTTTTCTTTTAATTAGCGGCAACAGTTCCCTCCTCCGTAAACGAGTTCGATGAGTCGAGTTTACTTTCAAAACCGCCGCTTACATTTAATACTGCCAACTTTGCAACTGGTCGCTCAAATATGCTGTTCTTGGTTTTTACTGTCACTCTTCTAACTTGACCATCTTTGGCCACGACTGAGTTGATCACCCTTCCTTTAGGCCAACAGTTCCTTGGTAGATCTGGGTCTACAATGACGACTACGTCACCAATTTTAATAGGTGGTTGTTTTGTGAACCATTTACTTCTTCGGGAGATGATGGGCACATACTCTTTTAGCCATCTACGCCAGAATTGATCAGCGAACTCTTGTGTTTTATACGAGCGCTGTCGTAGATCTACATTTTCGTTAACAATTGGTTTGTAGCCATCTGACGAGCCGATCAATAAGTGATTGGGTGTAATTGCCTCATCGTCACTGCACTCAAGTGAAACAAAAGTTAGGGGGCGACAATTAATTGTAAATTCTGCCTCACATAATGCGCTTTTAAGACTCTCGTCGGTGAATTTCATCGTAGGGCATATGCTGTATAGTACGGTTTTTATTGACTTGACCAACCTTTCCCATGCGCCACCCATGTGGGGGGCTGCTGGGGGGTTAAACTTCCATTTAATTTGATGAAATGTTTTGTGGATTGTTGATAAATTTACGTTTTTGAGTTGACTGCATAATATTTTTTCAGCGGCTCTAAAATTTGTGCCGTTATCAGAATAGAATTCTTTAGGTGTACCGCGTCTCGAAATAAAATTTCTAATAGACATGATGCATGAGCTTGTGTCTAAACTGTGGGCCACCTCTACATGTACGGCACGTACTGTTAAGCAGGTGAATAATACACCCCACCTCTTTTCACGTCTTCTGCCAACTGCTACGTTTATCGGGCCAAAATAGTCTACGCCTACAAAAGTAAATGGACGTTCGAATGCAGCAAGCCTTGCTGCTGGCAGCGCTGCCATTTGTGGTAGCTGTGGTGTGGCATAGTTGATTTTACACCACTGACACATTCGACGCACTTTTCGGAACAAAACACGCGGCTTAGCTATGTAATATTGGCTTCTTATTTCGTTGAGTGCCGTTTCGTGTGACTGATGACGAAATTTTTCATGAAAGTGGCGTACCAATAAAAATGTCACGTGGTGGTTCCCAGGTAAAACGATAACGTCCTCATGGTTATTGAGGTATTCTGCTCATCCTCGACATCTAATCACGTCATTTTGATCTAAATAGACATTAAGGGAAATTAGTTTGCTTCCTTTTTCAATAGGCTTACCATGAGTCAAATTAAATATTTCGTGAGTGTATTCGCTTTTCTGCGCGTGCCTCATCAAAAACGCCTGAGCCATTTCAATCATAACGCAATTCACATCTATATATTTTTCTACGATTTTTTGTTTCGCCATTTCCTTCAGCCTGTAGCAGTACAAAATAAATCTAGCCACAGCACGGTATAATCGCTTCCAACTTGAAAAATATTCGATGTTGAGTTTTATGTTGTGGACCTTTTCAATAACCAATGCGCAGCGTTTAATTTCGGTTTCGTCTAGCACTCGAAGATCGTCGCAGTGGGGCCATTCAGTTGTGTCAGCTCGTAAAAAATCTGGGCCATCGAACCACATTTGTGTATTTAATGGTGTTGGTACTTTTGTGGCAAGATCAGCTGGATTTTGTTTAGAGGGGATCCATCTCCACTGGTTAACATTTGTGGTCTCAAGGATCTCACCCACACGATGCATGACGAATTGCTGAAATTTCTTGGGGTCTATATGAAGCCACTTAAGTATAGTTTTTGCATCGCTCCACCAAAATTGAGAGTCGGTTTTTATACGACGAACTTGTGTTACGGTTTTTGATAGTCTTGCGCCAAGAAGAGCGGCCTGCAGCTCAAGCTTTGGAATTGAGAGTGGCTTCAGTGGTGCCACCTTACTTTTAGAAGCAACTAGAGAGACTGTTATATCGTTGTTTTTCTTAATGCGTAAGTAGCATACGGCAGCATAAGCATTTTCGCCGGCATCCACGAAAGTGTGCAGTTGGACTTCGTCGGCAGATGGCATCATTGGCGAATAGCATCGGGGAATTTTGATTGTCGTTATTTGTTGAATAGTGGATTTCCATCTGCACCAGCTTTTGTCTAACACGTCAGTCAGCTGCTCGTCCCATGCTATACCGGACCGCCATATTTCTTGAAGGAGAATTTTTAAGCCAATGGTATAGCAGGACACAAACCCAAGGGGGTCGAATATGGACATCAGTACCTGAAGGGTTTCGCGCTTGGTTGGTGTTACAGACTCATTCAAGACGTCACGTTTCAATTTGTTTAGAGGGGATCCATCTCCACTGGTTAACATTTGTGGTCTCAAGGATCTCACCCACACGATGCATGACGAATTGCTGAAATTTCTTGGGGTCTATATGAAGCCACTTAAGTATAGTTTTTGCATCGCTCCACCAAAATTGAGAGTCGGTTTTTATACGACGAACTTGTGTTACGGTTTTTGATAGTCTTGCGCCAAGAAGAGCGGCCTGCAGCTCAAGCTTTGGAATTGAGAGTGGCTTCAGTGGTGCCACCTTACTTTTAGAAGCAACTAGAGAGACTGTTATATCGTTGTTTTTCTTAATGCGTAAGTAGCATACGGCAGCATAAGCATTTTCGCCGGCATCCACGAAAGTGTGCAGTTGGACTTCGTCGGCAGATGGCATCATTGGCGAATAGCATCGGGGAATTTTGATTGTCGTTATTTGTTGAATAGTGGATTTCCATCTGCACCAGCTTTTGTCTAACACGTCAGTCAGCTGCTCGTCCCATGCTATACCGGACCGCCATATTTCTTGAAGGAGAATTTTTAAGCCAATGGTATAGCAGGACACAAACCCAAGGGGGTCGAATATGGACATCAGTACCTGAAGGGTTTCGCGCTTGGTTGGTGTTACAGACTCATTCAAGACGTCACGTTTCAATCTTGCAAATCTGCAAATATACCTAAATTCATCATTATTAGGGTCCCAATATAAACCTAAAATTTTGGTAGTAGAGCCCCAGTCCATCATCGGTTGCTCAGATAAATTGTTGTTGTGTAATTGCTTTAAAACGATTTCAGAGTTGGATGACCAGTTGTGCATCTTGAACCCAGCAGCTTCATGAATTTCCCTCACACGCAGCGCTAAATCTACCGCTCGGTCATCATCTGGTGCGCTGTCAATAAAGTCATCAACGTAATGATTCTTCTGTATGGCTTCAACTGCTCGGGGATATTTTTCTTTAAACTGCTCTGCATTTTTGTCGCGTATGAAATGAGCGATGCAGGGCGCGCAGCTGATACCAAAAGTTAAAGCGCGCATTACAAAAACGCTTGGTTTGTGCAGCTCATCACCGTCGTCGTACCACAGGAAACGTTTTGCATGCATATCGCTTTCTCTAACGTTCACTCTATGAAACATTTCTGAGATATCACCACATATGGCAATTTTGTCAACTCGAAATTTTAACAATATTTCTACGAGTGGATTCAGAAGATCCGGGCCAGACATCATATAGTCATTTAATGACACTCCATTGGATTTTGCCGCAGCATCCCAAACAAGCCGGACTTTATCTGGTTTGTTTGGATTTGTTACGACAAATATTGGCATATACCAGGTTTTATCATGACGTACCTGTAGTTCTTGTTGTGTTAATTTTTTGGCGTACCCTTTTAAAACAAGATTGTTGATTTGTATTTGTATAGTAGATTTTAAAGTTGGATTTTTGTTGAATTTGCCTTGCAGACACTTTAAACGATTATAGGCATGGGTGTAGCTGTCTGGCAGCTGTACGTTTTGGTTGCGCCATAGTAAACCAACCTCATAGTGGCCGCAGACTTTTTTGCATGTTTTTTCCAATATGGGCAAAGCTTTGTTGTCATCAAACGAAAACAGCTGTTTTGGTCTTGCTGATTCAAGGCAGAAAAAATCTTTTACCATGTCATGAAGCTCGTTATATTTTTGTTGACAGTCGCATGCATGAATATTCATCCGAAACTCTCTGGCACCTTTAGTGCTACACCCTTGCAGCGTCCAGCCTAGTCGTGTCTTGGAGGCAATGGGTTGGTTCCATGAACCTTCTCTGATTTTTAGAGGAATAGCCAATTTCCAATTATCAGCTCCAATCAATATTGTTGGTGTAGCATTATAGTACGATTGTATTGGTAGCTTTGCCAAGTACGGGTATCTTTTTGAAATTTTCCCTGCGTCGATCGTCTGAGCTGAAAGTCCCAAATTGTTTACAGTATGGACTGCGTTTAACTGGAATTGCTTATTGTTGGTCACACTCGATATAGTAATATTTGCCTTCATTGAGTCACCTTCCATACGTGTTGTGTCGCCTGTCCATCTCAAGCATAGGGGGTCCCTCTCACCTTCAAGACCTAGTTCATCAAAAATACTTTTTTCAATGAGCGTTACGGCAGAGCCCTCATCTAAAAAAGCAAACACTTTTTTAATTTTATTTGATGCATGAATATTTATAGGTATTATTCGAAATAATGGTTGTGATTCATCGTGATTGTTGCTGTGTGCATTAACTACCGAATTTGGTTGATTATTTTGTGTCGTATTTGCGATGTTGCTCAAAGGGTTTTGTACGGTGTTTACTTTTTTGTGCAGCAAACGATTATGTTTATATTTACACCCATCTATTCCACATTCTTTATTGAAATTGCATTTTCTTCTATGTGTACCCAAACACTGTCGACACATATTTTTAGATTTAACACATTCCCACTTGTTGCTGAGCGGCATATTTTTAAAAACATCACATTGTGCTACTTTGTAGTTACCGTCATTACATACAATACATGTGGTACTTACTGCGTTTTTATTGACGTTACTGTCAGCGGTCTGAGTACTACCTTCATCACGGCTATGCGTGTTTACTGCTGCGCCGACCTTTCCAAACAATGGGGTTACGCTGCTAGCTGCTTCAGCCAAATTGTATAGCCAATCGCTGAATACTTTTACGACAGGAACACGATCATCTTTAAGGCACATCGCCCAACTCAATTTGTGGTTATTCGGTAGCTTGTCTACTAGTTCTTTGACTAATAGTGGATTATTAAGATGTGTCTGTAAACCGCATCCTTCCATCATGGCGCATATGTTTCGCACACACATTGCATATTCAATTAATGTGTCCAATTTATCTTTAATCGGTGGCATGCTTCTGGCCTTTGAAATCGCGCGCTCCAGAATGTGTTCAGGCCTGCCGAAACACATACGCAATGTCTTAATGATCTCAGGCACCATTTTTGGTGCTAATAATTTATTTTTTACCATGTCGCGCGCCTTACCTTTGAGCGACGATTGCAGTCTCATTAAATTTTCAGCGTCAGTGTAGCCTGCCAAATTTGTGCTGTTTTCAAAACTGCTAATAAAAAGAGGCCAGTCATCCGGGTCCCCATTAAAAGCTGGCAGCTGCTTTGGAATAGAGTGTCTTGCAGCTAGTTGTGCCGGCGTTGGACAAATTTCTCCGACTCGTGCCAATGTGGGCCCTGTACTTAATGCAGCTGTTCGCATGTCCGGTATCGACGATTCGTTTGTTTCGGACAAAATTTTGTCCGTTTCTTCTTCAAGTTTTTGCAGCTCTAAATTTCGTTGTAATTCAATGTTGTCAATATTTGGTTTTTGTGCTGTTGTACCCGTTGGTTGCCTATGCAAAAAAGAACCTGGCTGAGAACGATTTGTCGGTGGGTTTGTTTGTGTAAATGTTCGCTGAAATGTGGGCATTATTGGAGTGTAACCATTTTGCCATGTCATGGGTGGCATGTACGACATGATTGGAGCCGTGTAAATCGACGATAGCGGAGCAATTAACTGTGGAGCAGAAGATTGGTGTGCCTTAGCTGTTGTTGTAGGAGGCGGGAGTTGAATGTTTCCAACATTGCCAGTTACATGTGCTAGCTGTACCAAATCAGTAGTGGGTGTAGACGAATGAGTTACGCGGGCTACGTGTGCAATAGATGATGCGCCTCTTCAATTTTCACAACTCCAGCTTTCGTTTGCCACGTTGTTTCCCACTCCGACACATCCAAAATGATACCACTGGTCGCAGACGTCACACTGAACCATTTCATCGGTGTCTTTTTCAGAACACTTTTTACAATTATGTTCATTTTCACTTTGCGAACCGGCCATAATTTATCAATAAAATAATTTTAAAGAAATGTTAAACAAGTTTTAATAGCGCCCGAATTTTAATAAAAAGGAAACACTTTATAGGTATTAAAAATTAAACAAAGTTTATTTTTATATTTTGTAATTCAATTTATTAATTCAATAAGAAAACGATGCGCTTTAAAATTATTTGTTTCTTGGCCGTTGCTTTGTTCTAGACTGTATGATCAGTTTATTTGTTTTCTAGTTAAACATATTAACAACAAAAAAAAACTGACTACGTGACTTTAACTAGCTGACCGTTATCCCTTTTACATATTGTTTTGGCACAAATATATGTATTAAGGAGAAATTAAAAAAAGTTATTTTATACGTATGCATGTGTATATGCAAAAAAAAAAAAATATATGTTTTAGTACATGAATACTTTTGTTGTTAAAATAAATGAGACAAAAAATAAGATATTTAAATACATGAGGGGAAAATAATTAGTTCAGAGATTTAAAGTACTGAGCTTTTCTATTAATTAGCGGCAACACTGAAATTCTATTTATGTTTTCTGAAATTCAAATGATGTTTTCTGAAACTTGAATGATGTTTTTTGAAATTATATTGATGTTTTCTGAAATTCTATTTAGGTTTTCTGAAATTCAAATGATGTTTTCTGAAATTATATTGATGGTTTCTGAAATACAATTGATGTTTTCTGAAATTCTATTTATGTAATGTGATGTTCATGTGATGATTTCTGAAATACAATTGATGTTTTCTGAAATTATATTGATGTTTTCTGAAATTCAATTGATGTTTTCTGAAATTTTATTGATGTTTTCTGAAATTTTATTGATGTTTTCTGAAATTCTATTGATGTTTTCTGAAATTATATTGATGGTTTCGGAAATACAATTGATGATTTCTGAAATTATATTGATGTTTTCTGAAATTCTATTTATGTTTTCTGAAATTCAAATGATGTTTTCTGAAATTATATTGATGGTTTCTGATATACAATTGATGATTTCTGAAATTATATTGATGTTTTCTGAAATTCTATTTATTTTTTCTGAAATTCAAATAATGTTTTCTGAAATTATATTGATGGTTTCTGAAATACAATTGATGTTTTCTGAAATTCAATTGATGCTTTCTGAAATTCAATTGATGTTTTCTGAAACTCGAATGATGTTTTCTGAAATTATATTGATGTTTTCTGAAATTCTATTTATGTTTTTTGAAATTCAAATGATGTTTTCTGAAATTATATTGATGGTTTCTTAAATACAATTGATGTTTTCTGAAATTCTATTGATGCTTTCTGAAATTCAATTGATGTTTTCTGAAACCCGAATGATGTTTTCTGAAATTATATTGATGTTTTCTGAAATTCTATTTATGTTTTCTGAAATTGAAATGGTGTTTTCTGAAATTATATTGATGTTTTCTGAAATTCTATTTATGTTTTCTGAAATTCAAATGATGTTTTCTGAAATTATATTGATGGTTTCTGAAATACAATTGATGTTTTCTGAAATTCTATTGATGCTTTCTGAAATTCAATTGATGTTTTCTGAAACTCGAATGATGTTTTCTGAAATTATATTGATGTTTTCTGAAATTCTATTTATGTTTTTTGAAATTCAAATGATGTTTTCTGAAATTATATTGATGGTTTCTGAAATACAATTGATGTTTTCTGAAATTCTATTGATGTTTTCTGAAATTTAATTGATGTTTTCTGAAACTCGAATGATGTTTTCTGAAATTATATTGATGTTTTCTGAAATTCTATTTATGTTTTCTGAAATTCAAGTGATGTTTTCTGAAATTCTATTGATATTTTCTGAAATACAATTGATGTTTTCTGAAACTCGAATGATGTTTTCTGATATTATATTGATGTTTTCTGAAATTCTATTTATGTTTTCTGAAATTCAAATAATGTTTTCTGAAATTATATTGATGGTTTCTGAAATACAATTGATGTTTTCTGAAATACAATTGATGTTTTTTGAAAGACAATCTTATATATATTTACGCTGATCCCTGACTCACTGACTGACTGACTGATTCTGTAACGCTGAAATAATACACACACATAGCACTCCCTACAAAGCTAGGTGAAATACACAAACAAAATTTAATCTTTCTCAAAGCTATGTGAAATACACAAACAAAATTTAATCTTTCTCATTTTATACAAACACACACACAATTTTCTCTCTTCTTTGTTACCGACCAGTACTGCTAATAAAATCTTCTGAAAATCTACAATTTTGGAAACTAAATCGCCAAAATTATCATTTTTAAAACAAGAAATTGTCAAGAAAATTTTACCGCTTATAAAACTCGGAAAATATTACAAAAGGAAGGAATAAAATTTATTTATATCATTCATATTACGAATATTATTACAGCATTGGTTATTTCTATACATAAAAATGTATTAGTGGTGAAATTTCAACGAAAAAAATTTAACACAGCAATCAACTAAATAATTTTATTGACATGTATCTATATCTGAAACATATAATATAGGTTTAAAGTATAGCCGTAATTAAAACTTAAATCTTAAATGGAGATGCTATTCAAGGTGTTTCCATTTTGAAACGACTTGACCCAGAATTAAATCTATACATATTTTGTAATTTACATTTACACTGGACTAAAACTACCAATTTTCGATTAACAACCCATTTATTATTAACCCTTGAAATCCTATTTTTTATACTACTGAAAATTTAAATTCTTCAATCATCATTTTAACAAATTTAACAAACCATTTTAACAAATTGAAAAATCGTCGAAATTAAAATAAGTTGTCAAAATTAGCAGCACTGCTAACGACAATAGCACTACATATGCAGATTTCGTGTTACATATGGAATAAGATGAACGCAAAAAATGCATCAAAAAACTAATATCTATTCAAATTCTTCTTTAAATTCCCTTTGTTGGTCAATGAAAAAATTCTGCAAAAAAGAGTAATGAAGGAAATTTTAAACATTTTTATTTTTCTCATTTAACGTCGTCCGATATGCATACATACTTTTTTTTTATCAAACTAAACTTTACCGTTTGTCTGTTTTGTTTCGCTCAGGTTCTCTGATTGCCAGCACTTACCAAAGAGTATGCTTTTTTGATAAATATTTGAGAAAAAATAGATCTTCAATGTGGATTTTGTTGTTGTCCAACGTATGATTTCATTTAAAGCTTTGTATTGAAGCAATTGAAAAAATAGTGCAATATTAAATTTAAAATTTAAATTATTTTGACTTTGCTTAATTAAATTACATTGTAATTTCAGAAGAGTGGAGGGAAAATAATTTTTTTTCACTCATATTAATTTTTGTATGATTTGCTTTTAAAAAAATTTTGACAAACATAAATTACGTAAATAGGTATATTTAAGATTTTAATTTGAATAATATATTGAAATTATCATGGAAGAATTAAAGGCGATTTGGAATAATAATTTTGTGTTTTAAGTAAAACTAATTCGCCCTTTTTTTTTTTTTTTGGATTTATAGATAACTAGATGTAACCCGGTGTGCTTCGCTACACCCACCCCCTCCCCCCCCACCCCCCTGCCGAATAGTTATGAAAGGGCTCACACAAAGTTTCAAGGCTCCCAATAATACAGTAATTGAGATATATCACATTTAATATTAAGTTTGTGTGGGGGTACCACGTGCATTTGTCACGTTAATAATAGATGACCTGAGACAAATTTGCAAAGCTTTCTCTATCATATTACTTAATATATATGATACTAGATGCAATCCGGTGTGCTTCGCTACACCCTCCGCCTCCCCCTCCCCCCCCCCCCCCCTTCCGAATCGTTATGAAAGGGCTCACGCAAAGTCCCAAGGCTCTCACTAATGTAGTAATTCAGATATATCACATTTTATATTAAGTTTGTGTGGGGGTACCAGACGCATTTGTCGAATCCCGCCCATTTTTTTGTCTGACTACTCACGTTAATAATAGATGACCTGAAACAAATTTGCAAAGCTCACCCTATCATAGTACTCAATATATATGATATTAAAAATTTACTTTGTATGGGAGGTGCCACGTCCACTAAAAATATTTTAAAAAAAATTAAAGCCTGCAGCACTCCCATATCCGCAGTAAGACTCTGTGAAAATTTCAGAAAGATCAGATGAGTAGTTACGGAGATTACCTCCTACAAACAAACAAACAAACAAATATTACCTCTTTATTATGTTAGTATAGATTATAAGTATAGATTTTTTTATTTCCATGCTTGCTGATGCTGATATACAATGTTTTTTGTTTTTTCATTCGGTACAACAATTATCAGATTTTTCGGCGTTCCTACCCTGGAGCAAGGTACATGTAGCTGCCCATGAGAAGAAGATGGATTATCAATATTAGATCTGGCAACACTTAACTATTGGCCTTGAACTTAGAATATCATTTGGCAATTTTTCTTTTTAGCGATTTTTGATTTTGCCCATTTTTGATTTTGAAGACTTTTGTTTATGGGAAATTTTAATTTTTCGCAATTTTTAAGTTTGGCGATTTTTGATTCTGGCGATATATTTTCCACGAGAAATCACATTGATAACTAATGAACTTGTCAAAAGACTGTCGCTTTCATAGTGCTTTATATTTTTTCACATAGGAGGTCCCACGCCCACTAATCCCATCCCGCCCAATTTTTATTGGACTACTCACATTAATATCTGATGGACTTATGCAAAATGTCGAGTCTTTCCCTTTTATAGTACACCAGTTATATGATATTAGATATCTACTTTGCATGGGCGGTTCTACGCACACTGCTCCAATCACGCCCATTTGTTTGTTCGACTAATCACACAAAGAACCTATAGGCTCACGCAAAGTCACAAAGCTCTCTCTTTTACAGTACTCCAGATATATGACATTGAATAGTTACTTTGCATGGGGAGTGCCACGCCCATTGGTGTGAACCCGCCAATTTCTTGTTCGACTACTCACACTAAGATCTGATAGGCTCGTGCAAAGTGTCAAAGCTTCCTTTTTAGCACACCAGTTATATGATATCATATATTTACTTTGTATTAGCGGTGTCACGCCCACTGCTCCGATCATGCCCATTTTTTGTGTAACTAATCAAACGAATTACTTATGGCAGGTGCCACGCCTATTGGTCCGATACTGCCCATTTTGCATCCGACTACTCACATTTATAATAGGTGACATCAGAAAAATTTGAAAAGCTCTCTCTGTCACATTACTCGAGATATATAATATTGAACTATTACTTGTATGGGAGGTACCACGCCCACTTATCCGATCCCGTCCATCTCCGGTGTAGCTACTAATATTAACAATAGGTGACCTCACACAAATTTGCAAAGCTCTCCCTATCATAGTACTCAATATATGTATATGATATTAAAAATTTACTTTGTGTGGGAGGTCCCACGCCCACCAAAAATATTTAAAAAATTATAGCCTATAGCACTTCCCATATCCGCAGTAAGACCCTGTGAAAATTTCAGGAAGATCAGATGGGTGGTTACGGAGATTACCTCCTACAAACAAACAAACAAACAAACAAACACACATTACCTCTTTATTATATTAGTATAGATATACGAAAATTCTGAAATGGAAAAAAAAATTTGTTTGTTAAAGTCAAAAGTTTGATATAACCACTGTTCGCTATAAGAGAAGCAATTTGTATGAAAAATGTGATTAAAACTCTTGGGACCGAAGAAATTCTTCGCTATAAACAAAAATTTATTACAACCAGGGTTCGTTATGAGCGAACTCCATTGTATTAAATTTTAATAATTTTGGGAATCTCCAATCTCCTCACTTTACCCGGCCTTCCCATGTTCAAGTCAAATTGATCACACATCCAATAGTCAAAAAATTGTTAAGCAACTGTCCCACTGAAAACTTGAAAGAGAGAATTGAAACGTATGATTGTTTAGTAAAAAAAGAGTAAAAAAGTGTGAGTGCATTACAGCCTGAGAGCCAAAAATATAACGTGTGAAAGCCGGGTAATATCTTAAATATATTTACGCTGATCCCTGACTCACTGACTGACTGTCTGACTGAGAGACTGACTGATTTTGTAACGCTGACCAAAATGATACGGTTCTAATTCCTAGGATTGATCTCGCCCCAACTGACACCACATTACCTTTCATATTAAAACGCCGCCAGTTTCCAGTAATTCCTGCACACGCAATTACCATAAACAAGGCTCTTGGCCAGTCATTTGACTACGTTGGCATTAATTTGGAGACCGGTATTTTCACACGGCCAACTATGTGGCTTTGTCACGATCAAAAGTTGCAAGCCAAGTTAAGATACGTATTCAATCGAACCCCCAGCAAGGAAAACTATTAAATGACCAACGATATTTCACTCGAAATATAGTTTTTCAAGGGATTCTAAATTGAAAAACTTTTTTGCCAAATATTTCTTATCTGTTTTGATACTTATGTATATAATTTCTACAGACACAATCTTTTTCACATATACATGTAACAATATAATTTTCAATTTACCACTATATTAAAAGAAATATAATTTATTATAAATTTTTCGTGTATTTAAATTTAAACTGTTTTATTCATAATATTTAAACGGGCGCCTAGGCGCCACACAATCAAATAGTTGGAAAATGTTTAGAAAAGAACATATCATAATTTTTTCACAAATACAATCAGATAAAGTCACACCGATTTACACTTCAGCTCACACCGATGTGTTACGCTGTTTTTGCGATTGTATTGTGAAATAGAAATTTACCCCCCTGCGCGTATAGATGTTTACACATCAAAAATAGAATAAGTTAATGAAAAACAACAAGTTTATAATTGGGGGCTCAACCGGTATACGCTATAGAAAATAAGTTCTGAAAAGGCAAAGTAAGGACTCGATAACGTATCTGTTAACAGAAAAACAAGTATCCTAATCGAGGGAGAAGAGAGCAAGAGAATAACAAATAGCAAAAATATCCTTGGATAAAAAGGTAAATAATAATTATTTTAATAAAAAAAAACTTTACTTTATTCTCAAAGAGTATTTGAATAATCTAACGACTATAATATTTTTTATCAGACACATCAAGTGACTCAAAATATAGAAAATAAATTATGTGTTAAACAAATCATTCTCAGAAAGAGCGTTTAAATACTCTAGTAACTATTTTTATATATAAAACAAACCAAGTGACTCAAAATATAAAAATTAATTAAATAAAACAGACGTTGCATTTACAGAGGAAAGTAAATGGTTTCTCTCTCTGGAACCAAAATTTGCACTTCCTGTAAACAACACTAATTTTTCAGCAATAAACTTAATAGCCGATCTAGAACAATGGGTCCAAACGGTAAAAGACGATAGGGAAAAGGAAGTCATTAGATCTAAAATAGCAAATAGAATATTAACACAAAAGAGGAAAGCTAAGAATAATCTGAAAGAAAAATTTATATTAAACATTTTTGAGGAAACAAGGCGTTTTTTAAAAAGATATCAGAACGAAATAATAATTACAAAATCAGATAAAGGTAACAAAACAGTCATCGTATACAAAAAAGACTACCAAAGGGAATGGAAAAACTACTTGAAGACAAGTCAACATATAAAAGAATGAGAATAGACCCCACCCAAAAATTATTAAGAACTAATAACAAATTGATAATGCACTTATACAAACAAAATTTAGTAACAAAATACGAGAAAATAAAATTAACATCGAATACAGCAACTGCTCCCAGATTGTATGGACTTCCGAAAATCCACAAACCGAACACATATATATAGGCAAGCAAAAGCCACACGATGTAGACCAGTTTTTTGAGAAATTCATTGAAGATGTTTCAGTTTTGCAGCAAAATCGTTTACAAATTGGTGCCACAGAAATAGTGTTTAAAATACGCGCTGTAATATGTGACGCACCAGCAAAGTCATTTGTTTGTGGCATTGCATACCACTCGTCGGCGAATGGATGTTCGAAGTGCACCCAAGTTGCTAAAAAAATAAGCAATGTTTTGACTTATAGCACACAAGTTGCCGAAATTATAGACGATGAGGACTTTGCCAAAAGAATATATGAAAAACAGTATCAAATGAAATTTATCAATACTAAAACACCTTTGGAGAAAATAAATTTAAATATGATCAGCCAAGTTCCTCTAGATCCCATGCATGTCATTGATTTGGGTGTTACCAGAAAAATGTTAAATAAACTTTTTAAAAATAAGGTGATTAAAAAAATTTCCAGTTCAGAAAAGATAAAGATATCCGAACTATTGGTTTCCTTTAAGAAGCACATGACGAAGGACTTTACAAGATTGCCTCGAAGTTTGGACGAACTTGCTAAGTGGAAGGCCACAGAATTTCGGCAATTTTTATTATACTCAGGTGTTTTAGCTTTAAAAAATAATGTTAGTGACGATTTTTACTACACATTGCTACTACTGCACTGTGCTATAAGGCTATTATCGTGTCCAAAAAATTTTCAAAATAACATCCAAGCCGCAGAAGATTTGTTGAAACTCTTTCTTGAAAATTTCAGTGCTGTTTTTGGTCCTCAAAGTGTTACCTATAATGTTCACAGTTTGCTTCACATAGGTGCATGCGTCAGACAGCACGGCTTGCTGTATAACTTTTCCGCATACGATTTTGAAAATCACTTGCAAATGATTAAAAAAGATGTTCGCAAACCGACTGGTATTCTGGAGCAATTGCACAAAAGAAATTTTCATCGAAATTTGATAGATGAGCCAAAACTTTTAGGATTAAAAGAAAAAAATGGAATTATTTGTGGCTATTTATGTGATGAATATTTTTTATCTGCTAAAACTCCAAATAATATATGTTTTGTAATGCCTCTTACCCCTTTCACAATTACAAACTTCAAACGAGGGGAGAATAATGAAACTTTTGTAATAGGACGACGTTTCAAAAATATTATTCCATTTTTCGAAGAACCATTGAACTCATTATCGGCATTAGGCATATGTACTGCTGATAACATATTGGAAGAAATAGAGGAAGTCTTTAATATAAATACTATTCACTGCAAAATGCTGTCATTGCCTTTTGAAAATAAAGTTGTTTTGATGTCAATCCTTCATAGCTGCACTTAATCATAATTATAAAAATATAATACAAAAAACATATGAATATACTTCCACTGGGGAGCAGCAATGAGTACATGTTTCTTCATGACTTCTTTTTTTATGCTATCAGAAGCGCAAAATAGAGAAACATGTACTCATTGCTGCTCCCCACTGTATATACAATAAAATATTTTATGTTTCTTACAGGCTTATTTGACAAATTTTGTACAGAAAGTTATCAATAAGACCGTAATAAAATATTTTTTATAAATAGTAAGTAAAATAAAAATAATAAATATAAATTAACCGAAATGGAGAAAGAACAGGGAAATCTGAAGAGACTAAATGCTAACATTGAGCTTTTAAATTGTAAGTATAAAATGATAATAAGTGCTGTGTTTTTTTCAAATACATGGACATTACTTTGTTTCTTTTTTAGATCGTGCCAAAAAAAACCCCATGCTCTTTCTGCATCCAGATCAAAGGTTGTTGTTAAAAATCTACTTCAGAATTTTTCATAGTAATAATATTATTTATGTTTCAGAAATTAACGATAAACAAAATCAATTGATTGCCGGGATGATGGCCGATCAAAAAATTTTACAAGAACAACTTTCAAAATTGCAAGGTAAATGTTTTATGTTTTACTACTCTTATTAACTCTCATCATTAACCTTTTGTTTATTTAAAATTTTTCAGCAACAACAGAACATCAAAACAAAGTTATAGTGGATATATTGGCCGACCAAAAAATTGAACTACAAACACTTAACCAGACTCGCAAAAGCATTACTACCCTAACTAACGCATTTCCACTTAAAACTGAAGATGATCGTCAGAAAATTGAAGCTGGAATATGCGAAGGTAATGAAGAAAAATATGTAAGTAACTATTATTGCAAAGTGTTGAATTAAAATGTAAATATATAAATATAAAATTGTCCAATTATTCAAATTTTTTCAGATATCTGCTGTAAAATTTTTAATTGATGGGAACGCGATCAAAAATTTGGAACGAATTTTTTCTCGAGAACTGTGCATGATGTATAATACGGACGTAATCTGCGGAAAAAAGAGTTTAAGAAATTATAAAAACATATACCAAATTGTTTTAGGTAAGCATGTTTTATTCTTTTTTTATTAAATTTAATTTAATTTACTTTAGCTGCAATAGGTAACTACTCCACCAATGCTGAGAAAGAATTCAGGTCAGCATTTCAAGTCGTAAAGAAACGGCATTTTCGTCTTATTAGTATAAAAAAGAAAAAAGAAAATATGTAATACATTTGTTTTTAATACATGTATGAATATAATAGAAAACAAAAGTTTATTCCAATTAGAGTACAACAAAATTTTAATTTATATTATACTCGTAGTAATAATAAAACCAAAAAAGTATTTACTTTATTCAATGTAAACTAAATCTACAACTAACTTGAAATCCTCAGATATTTTTAATACTTTTAATATATCGAGGGTTTATATTCAAAAAGTGCTATCTGCAAAATCAAAATTTTACAGGAGAGCTAAAAAACTGTATTTTTCATTAACTCTAAGAGCAATTACTAAACTTTATTTTCCAATATTATTATAAAAACGACGTCTTAATCCTATATATGAAATTTTTTTTATAAATTCCTGATATTCGCGCTTAGTTTTTACTAGTTTAAGTTTCATCGATTCTAACAGTGAAATAAGCAGATAGCACTATTTGAATATAAGCCCTCGATATTAAAAACACAACATAGTAAATGTTCATTTTTTTTATTGTAATAGAAAATTAAAGCTTTTTTTAGTGCAAACACATGAAAATGTAATTAATTTACTTTAATTTTTTTTACTACATCTTAAAATGAAGAAAAAATATTTAATTTAAAAACTAATTATAATTAATTAATATGTACGTATGTACACCCCTTGTTTTGTTCTTGTTAAATGTAGTAATAAGTTCATGAATTACTCAAAATGTTTAAGTTAATTCTTATTGCTTATCTAATGTTTTAAATAAATCAAAAAATAAACCTCTTATATGTAAAATTTTTAGTGGTGTTCCATGGAGTAGTGGTATGGAGTAGTTTTGAAACTAATCCTCTGGGGTGTCCCATGGAGTAGTTTCGAAACTAACCCCTTGTAGGTGGTCCATCGATTAGTTACATAGAGTAGTTTTGAGACTACTCCGATGTAATGCAAAGCTGGGTTATATGGTCTAGCCCTAGGACATCGTAATGTTAAATCGACCATGTTTTCTCCATACATTTGGGTTACCTTTGGACTACTCCTAGTCCTTTATGGAGTATACTTTAGATGCGTGTATGGACTAGTCGCGTTATCTGCAGGGATACAACAGAAAATAAATTTAGCGACAAACTTAAAAGAAGACAAAGACAATACCAACGCAAATTATACTTTAGCAATAGCCTAATTTAGTTATTTTCCTACTGTGATACTTAACGTTAAGAATTTTATAATCTGTGATATTTTACTTATTTTTACATTTATTTTTATTTACATTTTGTGTTTTATGTTGTGCTTTATGTGTCGTATAAAATCAAATGTATACTTTTAATTTATGTGAAAACTGACGAAAGATTATATGTGAGTTATATTATTCTTTAAATGTTGAGCTATCGTTTTATTAAATAAATGTTTTTATTATTTTTTGTTGTTATGGTTTCAATAAATTTAAATCCCTGAAGATGGTGGAAAAATCCCACCGAAACGTTGGATGAAAAATGGAATAAAATAATCTTTTATTTACATCAATTAGTGACCTTAAAATCCTGACTAAAAACTTTAAAAAAATAACTAAAAGAAATGTCGATATATAATCATTTTTGATGTGTAAACATCTATGCGATCAGGGGGGTAAAAATCACAAACTTCCCTTACGGAAGCGGAACTATTTACGGAAATGGAAGCTACAATTATTTAGCTGATTCATCAACCAACAGAAAGCGCCATGAATGTATAGCATACAACTGCAACCATCAAGTATGACAAACATAGCAGTTGCTTGCTATACACATGTAGATAGCGCTTACTGCTTGAATAGATGTTGATGTGTAAACATCTATGCGATCAGGGGGGTAAAAATCACAAACTTCCCTTACGGAAGCGGAACTATTTACGGAAATGGAAGCTACAATTATTTAGCTGATTCATCAACCAACAGAAAGCGCCATGAATGTATAGCTTACAACTGCAACCATGAAGTATGACAAACATAGCAGTTGCTTGCTATACACATGTAGATAGCGCTTACTGCTTGAATAGATGTTTTTATTCACAAACCACAATGATTTCCAGAATTGCACCAAAATATTTCGGTATTTTGTTTAGTTTTATTTGAGTTCTAAAGAAAACCGCGTCTTTACTCTGTTTGGAAATGTTTTTTCTGTTTTTTTTCTTTTTTCAATATAGTAATATTGACACAATTATATGTTGACAACTTTCATTAATAAACATTTTTAGTAGTTATTACTATTTTTCATAATAAAACAAAATTTTTTTAAATAATACAATAATACAATAAATCTATAATATTAATAGCCTAGGCAAAAGTAAGTGTTTGGAGATAAAATGAAGGCACACTTTATTGGAAGTGTTTGGAGACAAAATGAAGTGTAAGGAGATTAAATCAGGGAGCGAATAGCGTTATAAAAACGTTTTTTTTTTTCTAAAACGGGCCTAATTTCGGTTTCCATATAGAATGTTGCTATTTTATTAAACATTTATTTTTATAAAAATTTATAATTAATTTTCTCAATCATTTAAAGTTATTCGTAACACTACAACTCATTATATATATATTTAACAATTATCACTGCATTTAATATTATTTTTAATAAATAAATAAAATAATAAACACATGTAACCGGTAGTAGAGTTTAAAAAGGTTTTTAGTAAAATCACGTGATTTTAAACCAATTTCACACTTTATAAATATCTGGGGTCGAATCGTCGCATTCATTATCGAAATTTTCAATCGAAATTATTTTTTATTTTCCCAAATAATATACAAAGCGTAATTTAACTCTGTCACAGATAGCAAGTTATTATCCATAGTTAATAGTAAAAGTGGAACGAGGTCTGACGATTGTCCGTCTTCTCTAAATAATAAACCAAAATATGCAATTTCGACTGATTTTATTCGATATTGAATGCGACGATTTGCCCCTTGCATATTTTTTTTAATACATTATTACATTTTTACATTTAATATCATTATTATTAATAAAATTCTTAACATTTTCATTATCTTAAATGTTCTCCATTTTTGTCTTTTATTTTCTTTAGTCCGATATACAAAACAACATTACAGCACTGCTCTCAATTAAATAATAGAGCAAAAACAGTAAACATTGATACAGCCGTGGAACATTCAGGTTGGAAACATAAAATATCAAAATAATTTGATTTTTGACGAACCAAAATTGAAACATAAATTTGGACATGAAACATTACTACACACGATGGATCATTAAGGGAAACATGCCGGTCATTTGTATGGGGACTAGGTCTGAACATGGACCGATTCTCACCAATTTCAATAGCGTTCAGCACAACGTTAATAAAAAATGCTTTAATTTTTAGATGTTTACACATCTTCCTTGTGATCGGACTCACATGATTTCATAATTATAAAAATTAACTTTATGTGAAACGAATCATTTTAGAAAGATTGTTTAACTAATCTAAGAACTACAGTATTTTTATATGTAACAAAGCAAGTGATTTAAAATAAACTCTGTGTGAAACAAATCATTATAAAACAAGTAACAAAATTATAGTCGGTCTAGACCGACTATACGATACCCTATACCATGTGTTTAGAGACCCTATCTCTCAGGCCCAACTAACTGGTTATAGAAAATAAGAATAAACCAAATTTGAGTGGGATTTTTATTAATTTTTTCTGCTGCAGATATGAAAAAGTTCATATCGGATGCTATGTCTATATGGGGACTAGGTTGAAAAATGGACCGATCCTGACCATGGTTGGTAAAGTCTCTTGTATTTTGCGAAAATATATACAAACAAAATTTGAGAAGAATCAGTGCAATATTTTTGTTTTTTGATAGATTTAAGTGAAGATCGGGAAGCAACTCTATATGGGGCCTATGACTAAGAGTTGTCCAATTGGGATCATTTTTGGACTACTGATTAATGGATGTAACATATAAATACAAACCCAATTTGACTAAGATTTGTATTATAATTTGGATCTTATGGCAATATACGTTGATTTCATAGGGGTCATTTGTATGGGGGCTAGGTCTGAACATGGATCGATTCTCACTAATTTCAATAGCGCTCATCCCATGGCCGAAAAAAGGTTAAATGCCAAATTTCATCAAAATATATTCATATTTGCGACCTGGCTTTTGATTACAAGCTTTATGTGGAGACACAGACGGACGGACGGACATCGTTAATTCGAATCAGATAGTGATTCTGATTCGATCGGTATAATTAAAGATGGGTGTAGGTCAAATATTTTTGGTTGTTACAAACAGCAGCACAAAGTCATTATACCCAAACCACATAGTGGTGTAGGGTATAAAAACAGCAGCTAACGTTTGGAATTTGGTGAAAATAAATAAGTATTAAAATTGTCAACTATTGGAATATAAAAACTGCCCACTCCAATTTCGCAACACCCTGGAATGATTAGGGAATCCGGGTCAGCTATAAAACAAATGGTGGCGGATCTAACCAACAGTGACGGACAACAGTGACTGGAGCAGCAAATATATCGTAAAGTATTGTAAGTTTAGAGAATAATCTATTTTGTGAACCTTGAAGATTTTTAAACTGGCTAATATAGTGTAAAGTATACAAGAGGACCTCACTAAAGAGGAGATACAATATTTGGCTAGTAATAGTGCGACAGAAACAGTTGATGAAGAATTCGAAGCATTAGAAAGAAAATACGAAACGGGTTTATACGACGCAGTTGACGACCTCTCGGATTTATTTAGCAATATGACGACAAATAATAACAGTATGGATAGTGAAAAAATAACCAGAATAGTAACGCTAAATACAGCACCACTCATAAGAGAGTTGGAGTTGCTGAAACAAAGTTTTGATAGGCTTGTCATTGCAAATGCTGTTACTGAAGTCGAACAGGAAACTATTGACGAGACTATACGATGTGACGGAAGCTTGGACGTTATAAAATATCTCACGGGCCTTTGCGGAAGGAATAACTCATATGTAAGCTGGCGAGAGGCCGCAAACAACTCGGGGCGCTGCCTATTTTGCGCAATAAGATAATAG
This sequence comes from Cordilura impudica, assembly GCA_963682025.1. NCBI lineage: Eukaryota > Metazoa > Arthropoda > Insecta > Diptera > Scathophagidae > Cordilura > Cordilura impudica. The sequence goes on along the minus strand of OY821522.1, from coordinate 36,923,523 downwards.
ATGACGCAAACGACACTTTAACGAACCATGCTACTGTATTAAACCTAGACGTCATTATGGTCCGGCTCGATTTTGCTTACGCAGACAAGCGCCCTGTTCATGTCCTCGAACAGGAATTGAGTATAATGAGGCAGGGTTCGTCGACAATTTTGGATTAATATAACGAGGTTAATAAAAACTGACGCTATTAATAAACAAAACGATAATGACCCACCGATCAAGTTCTTTCTTGACAAATGAATTGAACAAGAAGAATCGTCAACATGCTCCCAGAGGTTTTGTCACGAGTCTGAACCCGCCACTGGCGAAAATTCTATTTTCACTCTCACCTTCTGATTTGCCTAACCCCTTGGCTAAAGCTTAGGAACTACAGGCTAACCATGTTAGGGCTAACTACGCTGTACTTTTTAACAAGAACCACGGCAACAACCAAAACCAGCGAAATAATCAGAATGTTCTCTGATTTCCCCCAAGAAAACGCGACGGTAATTTTCGGAACCGTGTAGTGTGTTTGATAAGTCGAAGTTATCCTACCTTCAGTACGGTAACTTAAATGGTAACCTTGAACCGTTTATGTGAAACGATATCCGCACCACCAAACTTTAAGCCGTGAGAAATGCATTGCTTGCATTTCTACACATGTAAATAGTTATGTCTATCTTCATGAGAATTAGCAAGCTAAGCTAATTCTCATGCATATTTATACTTTAGAATACAAACCTAGAGTTAATGAAAATAAACTACTAACAATTAATAAATAAAGGTGAAAAGAAACAGTCGCACAAAAGGCTTTTCAAAACCAAAATATAAAGTGTGTTCTAACATATTATATGGCGATCCTGCCAGGAGTGTTTTAAAGATAACAATAGAATATATTTACAAAATTAGATTAGCGAAAAAAAAAAACTTTAAAGCGTGCGGTTGGAAATAAAGTGTAAAACAAAAAGTTATAAAATACAAATAAATAAGTAAAGATTCATAAATATAGTTAAACTCCTGAAAATAAAAAGAAAAAACGTATGTATACCGCCTGAAATGTATTTTTTTTTTTTTGAAAAACTGAAAGTGGACAAGTGCGTGGTAAAAACAATTTAAAATAAAACATATACATAAACGTTAAAATAAAGCTGAAAAAAAAGAACAAAAGTTTATACTAATAAAATAAAAATTGTCGAAAAAAACTAACGGAAAAAGATCATACGTAACATTTACATAGAAACAAAAAACGAGTTATGAAAAATAAATAATATTTGGTCGTGATACAGTCAATGAAATTGAAAGTTTTCATTTGAACAAAATGGCTTTTTCATACAATACTATAAGGCTTTTATAGCAAGTGTTAAACAAAACATTTATTGCAACAATATCGCTTGACATGAAACATTACAACCGTTTACAAACTTCGCAAAAATCGAAATTAAATTTCTAGTAACATATGTTCGATCGGCTTCATCATCACGGTAAAAAGAAAAAAGAGAACATTTTTAACGGCTTTTGTGTAACCGAGTGTATGTTGAATTATCTCAACAATTTAACAATAAATACGATAAAAACTTTAAGGAAAATTGAGTTAAACGTGTTAAACGCCTTAATAATGAAGGAAGATATCAATGAACCTATCATTGATCGGTGCGGCCAAAGCACCTTGACAGAAGCAGCACCAGCAGCGGCAAGCCAGCAGCATCATCAACAAAGAAGACAACAGCAGACGAAAGATAAGTGTATACTCTTATAACTAAGTTTTTTTTTTTGGAAATTAAAATAATATGTTATAATGATTTACAGGATTCGACATATAATGATAGTCTTATTATGATGTTGTTACCGCAGGATAAAATAAAAGAAACATCAGTTTTGGTGTTGACGCTCCAAGAGCGAAGTTAGAACTTAATTTTATTTTCAATTTTAATCTGCTTATATATTTACAAATGGGTATGAAATTGTATTGTGTAAGTGAGTGACTTTCTGAAAGTCACTCCATAAGTATTTTACATGTTTATATTTCATATTCTCTCTCTTAAATTAGTTTTACTTACTACTAATATATATTATCGTACCAGGCGATCATGGATATTTGGGTGTGGTTCCTAGCTCTATAATTTGTCATTACTCATACATAAAGTACAACTCCAAACAACGAGTGGAATTTGTACTTGGTTAAAGTGCAGACCAATACGGTACACCAACAAGTGTATTGTATTCGGTTTGCATATGAAATCAAATCTAGTTGCTCTACATGTCAACCAACTCTATTCGATTTCAACGCTCTGTAAATTAGCCCGCTCAGTCAAACAAACAAACGAACAAACTGAGTCATTTGCTATACGCGCTTGACCTATCCCAAATACCAATTGGATATGTTTTACTTTACCCAATTCAGTCGCTAGTCGATATACGTGTATGCATATGTAGGTCTGTTTGTTTACATTCTTTTGTTATTGGCACTTTATTCGTGCTGCTTACGTATGTGAATACGCCACATATGCAACACCCTTATCCTCAAGAAAAATCTTATAATTTTTGTTTACATAAAATATGGGATTTTTCTAACTAAATGTAAATATTCTGTAATTTGATTTTTTTTTTTTTTTTTTTTTTTTTGTAATACATTGTATTATATTTTTTTTGTATTTTAAACATATTTTTATTTATGATATGTTAAGATGTTTTCGTTTATATTTTAATATATTTTTGTTTGTTACACTTTAAGATATTTATGTTTACTTATTCATATTTCTTATGATATTAGTGGTTGCGTTGTTTACATTTATATACATATTTTGTTCTATAAGTTTTCTTATTGTATATTCTTATGAGTTTACAAAGTATTTTATGTTCTTATATAATATTTCTTTAATAAATTTTTATGTACAGTTTTTATTTTACCATTGATTTTTATGTCTACATTTAAATTTTTTATAGCCACTACTTCATAGGGTCCATCGTAGGGTGGTTCACTCTTTTTTCTGTTTCCTACTTTTATTAATACTAAGTCCCCTACTTCTAACATTATGCTATTCTTATTGATCTTTGAATCTTCTGTTCTTTTTGTCTTGATTTTTTCTATAATTTTTCTAGCATTGTCCAAAGAATATTTTAACCTAATTCTTAATTCGTTTGCGTAATTTTCAAGATTGTATATTTTATTATTGTTTAGTATATTGTCACCGGGTAAATTCGGCAATTTGCCGAAAATTAGTTCAAAAGGTGAGTAATCGTTGTCAACATGTGGAGTAGTATTGTATGCGAATGTATAGTATGGTATCCATGAATTCCAATTATCATCATCAACAAAGGATAGAAAATATTAATTTAAAACTCTGTGATTTCTCTCAACAGTTCCAAGTGTTTCATGATGATAAGGGGTTGAAAATCTTTGTTCCACCTTCAACAATTCACATATCTCCTTCATTAGTTGATTTGTAAATTCAGTCCCCTTCTCCGATTTCAATGCTTTAAATAATCCGTATTTCAGGATAACATTCTCAATCAGTGCCTTAGCAACAGATTTTGCCTCCTTAGTTTCCATCGGGCAAGCTATTACATATTTCGTCAACTCACATTGCATGGTAAGTATGTATCTGAAATTTTCTGATGGTCGCAGTGGACCCACTGTATCGATTACTATGGTCTCGAAACTTTGGCATGGTGTGTCAGTCTTTTCGAATGGTTCTTTCGTGTGTCTGACCTGTTTGTTCCTTTGGCAAAGATCACACGTTCTTATAAATTGTTTTACCATTTTATACATATTCTTCCATATGTATCTTTGTTTTAAACGGAGTAGCGTTTTCCTAACTCCAAAATGTCCTCCGCATGGTGTATTGTGATAAGCTTCCATTAACTGTTTTCTTCTGTCTTCATTTTCTATGTATTGGGGATTTCTGTATAGTAATATTTTGACGTCAGTTCCTTTGCTTCTGTTTATGATTGCTTTGAATCTTTCTTGTGTCACTATGTTGAATATGTCATCACCCTGCTCGAGAGCGCAACCTTTGTAATTCAACTTCTCTAATACCGATGGTAGTTTCTCCAATATACTTTCTAAATAGTATGGATTATCGCTACATCTTATGGCCATTTCATTGAGACTGTTATCGTCCTCAATTTTTATCTGTGTTGTGCACCTTGTGTCTAATTTAAACTTTATCCTCTTCGCGCGCTTTATGTCATTTATTGATGTACAGTCCCATATCACGAGTTGATCAGACTCCGTGTCGGCTGTCACATTTATCTTTTCCTCATCTTTAGCTGTATCACTTTTCTTTGTAGCCTTAACTCTATTCTTGCTAGCTTTTTCATTAATTTCCTTGTTTTTCATTCTTCTTGTAATCACCAATGCTTTTCTTACGGATTCGTCGATCCCTGGAGGTATCATTGTCTTTAGTATATCTGAGTCCAGATTAATTCTGGAAAGTGCGTCTGCATTAGTATTGTTCGTTCCCTTTTTATAAACTATGTCAAAATCATAATCTGATAACTCTAAACGTATTCTTGTCAATTTTGAGCTCGGGTTCTTATGCGAAAATAAAGCTACTAGTGGCCTGTGGTCAGTTACCACTATAAACTTTCTACCATACAAATAGGGTCTGAAGAATTGTATGCCCCAATGTATGCCAAGCAGTTCTTTTTCTATTACAGGTTTATTTCTTTCATGCTTATTCAAAGATCGACTTGCGTACGATATTGGCATATCTACACCGACTTCACCTTGTGACAAAACCGCTCCGAGTGCAAAGTCAGATGCATCGGTTGTCAAAATAAACAACTTGCTATATTCGCAAAATTTTTAATAAATCTTCTGTAGTAGTTACAAAACGCAACGAATCTTCTCACATCATCGGCGTTTTTAGGTATTGGATACTTATGTATCGCGTTAAATTTACCAGGATCTGGTTTTATACCCTCTGAAGTTATTAAGTGACCAAGATATACAACTTCAGGTTTCAGAAAACAGCATTTATTTGCATTTAATTTTAAATTGTATTTGGTCAATCTATCAAGAACTTTTACCTGGTTTGCATTATGATGCTTCAAACTGCATCCGAAAATAATTATATCATCAACGTAGAGAAATGCTTCAGAATCCAAGCCTGATAAAGCTATTGTCAACATTCGTTGAAAACTGTTAGATGATATTTTCAAACCAAATGGTAGTCTCGTATACTGGTAATGACCATTTGTCGTTGAAAAAGCAGTATAAGGACGTGATTTTCCATCTAGTTCTATTTGATGGAATGAGCTTGTCATATCCAACGTTGAAAAATATTTTGCTCTGCCTAGTTTGTCTAAGACATCGTCCAATCTTGTCAATGGGAATTTATCATTGACGACTCTGTCATTTAATTTTCTGAAATCTACTACTAGTCTCCATTTTCTTAAATCGATGTGTTCCCCTTTTGGAACTAATAATAAAGGAGCATTATAAGGGCTTATTGATGGTTCTATTATTCCATCATCTAATAACGTTTGTACTTGGGAATTTATTTCATTTGTTTGAGCATGAGGCAAACGATAATTTTTTATATATACCGATTTATTATCGAGTAAAGTAATTGACTGTTTGTAGAAATTATTTGTAGTCAACTTTTCGCCATCCAAATGGAATACATGTTGATACTTTCTTATAATTTGTTCCAGCTCATATTGACACTCTTTGTCCGCATTATTCAAATCCAAACTTTTCAATAATTTCATAAATCTATTTTCTGGATACGAACTACAATCTTCTTGTCTTTCAACCCTGATAATTTCATAGTTCTCTAGCGGCATCGTTTCCACTCTAAGATTTCTGATAGTTATTTGATCATTTGTCACATTAAGAATTTTCACGTGCTTTTTACCCTCTTTTGGTATTATTGTGTTTGCCAAATACACACCTTCAATGATCTCTTTTTTCATGACAACTTTGTCTTCTTCTATATCTATATTAAAAGGTACTATAATTTCGCTTCTTGGCGGTATTATTATGTGATTTATGTCAACTATATCGTCATGTATAGGAATGATTATATTTTCATTATTTGTGATAAATGTTAGTATACATTTATCATAATCTATACTACATTTGAATCTTGACAGGAAATCTCTACCTAAAACCAGCGAAATAATCAGAATGTTCTCTGATTTCCCCCAAGAAAACGCGACGGTAATTTTCGGAACCGTGTAGTGTGTTTGATAAGTCGAAGTTATCCTACCTTCAGTACGGTAACTTAAATGGTAACCTTGAACCGTTTATGTGAAACGATATCCGCACCACCAAACTTTAAGCCGTGAGAAATGCATTGCTTGCATTTCTACACATGTAAATAGTTATGTCTATCTTCATGAGAATTAGCAAGCTAAGCTAATTCTCATGCATATTTATACTTTAGAATACAAACCTAGAGTTAATGAAAATAAACTACTAACAATTAATAAATAAAGGTGAAAAGAAACAGTCGCACAAAAGGCTTTTCAAAACCAAAATATAAAATGTGTTCTAACATATTATATGGCGATCCTGCCAGGAGTGTTTTAAAGATAACAATAGAATATATTTACAAAATTAGATTAGCGAAAAAAAAAACTTTAAAGCGTGCGGTTGGAAATAAAGTGTAAAACAAAAAGTTATAAAATACAAATAAATAAGTAAAGATTCATAAATATAGTTAAACTCCTGAAAATAAAAAGAAAAAACGTATGTATACCGCCTGAAATGTCCGTCAGTATTTATTGGAAAATCATTTTCCACCAATTGCACTTTATGTTTTATTGTCATGTCATTTATATTTATTTTCATTTCAGTGGAACCAATAGATCTAACTTGTTCTCCTGATATCCCTGTTAAACAACAGTCATCATTCGAATCCACATCATAACGGTAAAAAAAATTTTGTTTGCACAAAGAGACATCTGCTCCTGTGTCTATTAAAAATGTCAGTGCATGATTTGTGTAAATTATGTTCAACTCGATGTAGTTCCTAAGATTTGATGATATTCTAAATATTCTTTTTGTGTCTAATTCATGCCCCTTGGAGATTCTCTCTGCGTTATCTCCGGCATCTGGAAGTTTCCCTGAGTCTCAGCTCTATGTACGTTAAAACTTCTATTGTTGTTTCCTGTGTTGTTGCGGTAATTATTGTTACCTCTGATATGATTTCCGTTACCATTATTACGGTAATTACTGTTATTATTATTATTTCTATTGACACTTCTATTGTTGTTAATATTCCGTCTGTTATTCCCGACATAGTTTTGATTACCTGAACGACATACTTTTGCATAATGGTTAAACTTTCCGCATTTATTGCACTTCACTCCGCTGGCTGGACACCTGTTGCCATGTGTTGAACAACAGTTAGTACACTTTGACCGTTGCTGTCTATTTGCAGAATGGTTATCGGCAGCATACAACACTTGTCTTTGTGTTGAACTAATTTCTGCTTCTTCCGCAATGTTCAATGCGTCGACGAAATTTGTAACCCTACTGGCATTTAAAGTTGACAAGATTTGCTGATCTCGCAGACCATTTTTAAACGTATTGAATGCCATCATGTTATTAGTTCTTACTATCGAAGCTCTGTCCGTTTCTCCGACCTCTGATATTTGGATTTCGTTTAGTTCCGAAACTAACTCTTGTATCCTATTTGCAAATTCTCTTACCGATTCGCCCTTCTGAGTCAATCTTGAAACTTTATTCAAAACATTGTTGGAGTTTCCTTTCGGTCTGTAAGCTTTGCTCAATGCCGTAATCAAATCTGTTATAGTTGTTGGAACAGTCTCCTGTTTAACCATATTTTGAACTTTTGTGTCCAAACGTGATTTAAACACGAAATTGAAAAATGCATTCTGTTTTTCTACTGGTATGGTCCCACTCACCAATTCCACATTTGCAACAAAATTACCAAATTCGGATTTTTTCCCCGTAAAAACATTAATAAGCTTTATTATAGCGGATATTTCGTTTATGTCCAGTGCCTCCATTGTCACAATCTGTCGTTTGTCCAATGTAATCCTATTCTTTGAATGCTGTGTCAATAATTCTAATGCTTCGTTTCTCAATTTTTTAAAGTTTTCTGATGTTCTTACCCTTTGTTCTTCCGAACTGTTTATTTCTACTAATATATCCTCTAAGTCTTTTTCTAAATTCTTTATTTCTAACTTTTTTGCTGAAACAGTTTCTAAAGAGTATGGACGGCCTATTGATTTTCTAGCGTTTACTATAATAGACTCCAATGATTTCAATATTGTATCCATCAGAAATAATGACTTTCAAAAAAAATCTTGTTTTCAAATTTTATTTTTATATATTCTTAAATAATAACATTCTTTCTATTTTTCTTATCTATATATATAACATTATATATTTTATTTACTTTTCTTTTAAAACAAAAATTTTCTCATTTAAAATTTACTTGGAATTTTGTTTGATTTGATTTTAATGATTTTATTGCTGTAAACCAGCTCTTATACCCTGTCTACGTAGTTGTTTCCTAACATACCTTCGTAAATATTTCATTATTATGAACACTGTTAACACCACACAGATAAAGATTACTATTTCGATGCTGATGCTTACTGCTGTTGGTGCTTGTGTCGTTGCCGTGATAACTTCATTTATTTTTGTTTGGGTGTTCCCCATTTTTTGCTTGTTAATTTCTTTGATTTCCGAAACTCTTTAATCTCTAGTTTAACTTTCACTAAACGCTCCAGCAGTTTAGTCCTTGCTTCTACGTCTGTAGTGTATGACAATTCTGAGTTTATAACTGTCAATTCTTTCTTTTTTCTATTAACAAAGTCACCTCTTGATTTCTTTATCTTTTGTACCGGATAAATTTCGTACCTCGGTTCAATTACTTCAATCTTTTTCACCAAATTAATTGGTTTAGGGCCGCGTTGCAATATTTCTGGTTTCTTCGCTTCCGCTCCGTAGTCTTGCAATTGTCTTTTCCAATTGTCCTCTGCTATGCGCATCCCTTCAACTATTTCTTCCCAAGATTCTTCCATCAAACTTTTTAGAAAAATTTTTAGCAAGCTTTTATAATCTCTCATACGTTTATCTGCGGTGTCTGTCATAAAATGATTTACCCACGCAAGTACTTAGTTCACACGTGCGCGACAGAAAAAAAATTTTTTTTTTTTTTTTTTTAAAACCACTTCTTAACTTTAACTTTATTCAAATTTTTTTTAACTTTATTTAAATTAACGAAATTCTACCAACCTCGCCAATGCGGTGTCTGTTGGTTATTCCAGTCTTTTTTATTCAAATTAACGAAATTCTACCAACCTCGCCAATGCGGTGTCTGTTGGTTATTCCAGTCTTTTTTTTTTTTTTTTTGCTTTTATTATTATTTTATTTTTTTTTGTATACCAACCAACCAAAAAAAAACTTTTTACTCCATTGAAAGTTGTAGCAGGACTTGTAGCAGGATTTGTAGTACTTATTCGCTGGATCTTGTAGCAGGATTTGTAGTACTTATTCGCTGGATCTTGTAGCAGGATTTGCAGTGTTAGTTCGCTTGATGTGCAGCATGATTCGCAGGTTTCGAAGTCCGCAGGATCGCCATATAATGATTTACAGGATTCGACATATAATGATAGTCTTATTATGATGTTGTTACCGCAGGATAAAATAAAAGAAACATCAGTTTTGGTGTTGACGCTCCAAGAGCGAAGTTAGAACTTAATTTTATTTTCAATTTTAATCTGCTTATATATTTACAAATGGGTATGAAATTGTATTGTGTAAGTGAGTGACTTTCTGAAAGTCACTCCATAAGTATTTTACATGTTTATATTTCATATTCTCTCTCTTAAATTAGTTTTACTTACTACTAATATATATTATCGTACCAGGCGATCATGGATATTTGGGTGTGGTTCCTAGCTCTATAATTTGTCATTACTCATACATAAAGTACAACTCCAAACAACGAGTGGAATTTGTACTTGGTTAAAGTGCAGACCAATACGGTACACCAACAAGTGTATTGTATTCGGTTTGCATATGAAATCAAATCTAGTTGCTCTACATGTCAACCAACTCTATTCGATTTCAACGCTCTGTAAATTAGCCCGCTCAGTCAAACAAACAAACGAACAAACTGAGTCATTTGCTATACGCGCTTGACCTATCCCAAATACCAATTGGATATGTTTTACTTTACCCAATTCAGTCGCTAGTCGATATACGTGTATGCATATGTAGGTCTGTTTGTTTACATGCTTTTGTTATTGGCACTTTATTCGTGCTGCTTACGTATGTGAATACGCCACATATTAAAAAAATTTAAAAAATTTAAAAAAAAAATTAGACTTAAATTTTAATATTGAATTTTTTATGAACATTAAAAGTCATAAAATTTTAAACAAATTTAGAAGCAAAATATTTTTATAATATGAAAATTATTTAATGGAACTTTTATATGTTTTCCTTGCCAATTTATGCATATAATAAATTTCAAACAATTAACAATCAATGATTTTTGATTTACTTCTAAACTTATTTTAATATACATATAAAAATATAAAACAAACAAAAAGAAAGAAAGAAAATGTTTTTATATTTGATAAATACAATTGTGATTGGTTTAAGATATATGTTAAAAGAACAATAAATTTTTAAGGATGAATTTTTATATAATGAATTTTTATATAAATCAAAATATTTATATGTAGGAGTATTGGACAATTAGAATCCGACTGAAAAGAAGTATCTGTTTGGATATATAACAGAAAATTTAGACTAGTACCTTGACCGAATGAGGATAAAAAAAAACAAGTAAGAAAATTATAGTCGGTCTAGACCGACTATACGATACCCTATACCATGCGTTTAGAAACCCTATCTCTTAGGCCCAACTAACTGGACATTGAAAATAAGCAAAAACCAAATTTGAGTGGGATTTTTATTAATTTTTTTGGCTGCAGATATGAAAAAGTTCATATCGGATGCTATATCTATAAAGGGACTAGGTCCAAAAATGGACCGATCCTGATCATGTTTGGTAAAGTCTCTTGTATTTAGCAAAAATATATACAAACAAAATTTGAGAAGAATCAGTGCAATATTTTTGTTTTTTAATAGATTTAAGTGAAGATCGGGAAGCAGCTCTATATGGGGTCAAAGGGATCATTTTTGGACTACTCATTAGTGGATGTAATGAACGCATACAAACCCAATTTGAGTAAGATCTATATGACAATTTGGATCTTATGGAAATTTATGTCAATTTCATATGGGTAATTTGTATGGGGGCTAGGTCTGAACATGGACCGATTCTCACCAATTTCAATAGCGTTCATCCCATGGCCGATAAAAGCTTATATACCAAATTTCATCAAAATATATTCATATTTGCGACCTGCAGTTTGATTACAAGCTTTACATGGACACACAGACGGACGGACGGACGGACGGACATTGTTAAATCAACTCAGAAAGTGATTCTGATTCGATCGGTATAATTAAAGGTCAAATATTTTTAGTTGTTACAAACAGCAGCACAAAGTCATTATACCCAAACCACATAGTGGTATAGGGTATAAAAACACAAAAAATAGGGTTTACTTTATATTAATGAACATAACTAGCCACATCAGTTATTAGTATAGTTATAACTAAAAAAATTTTTATTAGTATAGAACAGATTGACATGAGGAAAACAGAATCGAAACTGGAAAAACCGAACGCCAATGTTATAACCAACAATGAGGTTGTCGACCACACGGGTCAAATAGATTCCTTATGGTACCTCACCTTTTGTCTAGTTGCAATAGGCGTAATTAATTTCCTTCTCAAATTTTACCTGTTGCACAAAAGACCTCTTCGGAAGAGATATATGAGTAGAGGCGACAACCTTGATAAGGTTTAAAAATTGCATAAATGAGTACTTGAAAAAATTAATGACATTAAAATTTTTATAAATAAAGTATTAATGACAATTGACAGCCCCATCGGTTAGGATAGATTAATTTTATTATTTTAAATTTGGCATTGATTGCCAATAAGACAGAAATTATAATTTAATATGTGCTGAGTAAAATTTTATTATTTACTTCAATCACTGAAATATTGGGAAATAACATATTATATGGAATTTTATATTTTGTACATAATAATAGATTATTTGATTATACATTGAAAAAAAAACGATATAATATAATTCTCTCTCGGGATTAAATACCGAAACAATTACATGCAAAAGTGGACTTTGAACATTTTTGCATGGACTGGCAGACGATATTGAGCCAGTGTAGACTGATTAGGGAAGAATTTGATAAATCATATAAATGCCTCAATACTGACAGACCTTCTAAGGGGGATACAGTAGAAAAACACATAAAAAAACAATTACGCCTCGAGGAAATAAGGGTACTACTAAACGTAAATTACCAAAGACTAACATCCGCACACAAAGTTGCAGCGGAGGGTTTTTTTTATCGACTTGAGAAAAAGGTTAGTCAGTGTAGCATCACGTAAAGGTGTTGAGGTCAAATTGCCCCACTCACTACACGAGAGGGTAGAATTTATTGAGGAAAAACAAAAACAATTATTTATTGAGGAAAAGCAAAAATTAACAATTCAAACGGTAGAAATAGGTGCAAATATGCCTCAGTCAGCATCTGAATTTTTAAGAACAGCATCCAGGATTATACTTGACTTTGACGGTAGGGCAGAGAACCTACAAAATTTCTTGGATGCATTGTCGCTTGTCGATTCAATCGCAGAAAATCAAGATACTCTGATAGAGGGTAACGAAGCCAATCTGACAGCAATAATCGCACGTCTAAGGACAGCAGTCAAAGGCGAATCTGCTGAAGTCCTGTCAGCGAGATTAATGAATCTCAAACAGGGTGGTAAATCACCAAATGATTATACCAAGGAAATTGAGGAATTGGCAAAAAGACTACAAAGCGCCTACATTGCGGACGGTTTGACAACAACAGTAGCAGAAAAATACACTACCAACATTGCCGTTAAAGCAATGACGAAGAGCTGCACCAATGAAAGAGTGGGCCTCGTAATGGAAGCCGGCCAATTTAGCACCCTTAATGATGCTGTGGCAAAATTCATAAAAAGCTCCACAGCTATTATGAATCATATATATCTTTAGGATCAACATTCAGTAATAATACCTCTACATACTTAGTTGACACAGGTGCAGACATTTCGATAATTAAAATTGGACAAATAGAAAAAGGGAAAATAAATACAAATAAAACCACTAGCCTACACGGCATTGGGAGTGGCATAATAGACACGAAAGGGAAAATTGAAACTGACCTCATATTCAATAATTTATTGATAGAGCATGACTTCCATGTAGTAAATGATGAATTCCCAATTCCATCTGATGGAATACTGGGACTAAATTTCATCAAAAAGTACAATTGTGTACTAGAGTATGGAATGGATCAGAACATGATGATGCTGAGACCAGAAAATTTTCAAACATCCAATATAATTTCAATACCTGCAAGATCTGAGGTAATTAGGAAAATTTATATAATATGTCCAAAGGGAAATGTACTAATCCCAAACTAGACTCTTCAGCAGGGGATATTCATAGCTGAAACGATAGTTAGAATAATTAACACAACAAGTAAAAGCGTAATACTCTCAAATTTTGAAGTACAGACTGAAAATTTGGATGATTACGAATTTACGAAAGCGCCCGGAACCGAAAGTAGCAATGAAAAGCTAGAAAAATTATCGAAGAATTTCCCAATGTTCGTGAAAATGAACTCAAGGAATTATGTAAGAAATATATAGATGTCTTTCTGCTTGAAACTGAGAAAATTTCAGTAAATAATTTCTATAGACAAAGATTAAGGTTAAAGGATAACAATCCAAGTTATATAAAAAATTACAGAATACCTCATACGCATAAAGAGGAAATTACGAAACAGGTAGACAAGTTGATGAACGATGGCATAATAGAGCCATCAGCTTCAGAATTTAATAGCCCGATTTTGTTAGTGCCGAAAAAGGCAATAGCCGGATGTGATAGAAAAAGATGGCGATTAGTAGTAGACTATAGAGGAGTTAATGAGAAATTAATTGCAGATAAATTTGCATTACCAAGAATAGACGATATTCTTTACCAACTTGGTAGAACTAAATATTTTTCATGCCTTGATTTAACTTCAGGATTTCATCAAATTGAATTAGATGAAAAACCAAGGGATATTACATCATTCTCAACGGATAAGGGTTCATTTCGATTTAAACGCTTACCATGTGGGCTCAAAATAGCCCCGAATTCATTTCAAAGAATGATGACAATAGCATTTGCTGGACTGTCACCAGCACAAGCTTTTCTGTATATGGATGATTTGGTTGTACTAGGCCGTTCCGAAAAACATATGTTAAAAAATTTAACAGATGTTTTTGAAACATGCCGAAAATATAACCTTAAGTTACATCCAGAAAAGTGCTCGTTTTTTGGTCACGAGGTGATTTATTAAGGGCACAAATGTACAGATAAAGGCATTCTTCCTGATGAGAGCAAATTCAAAATAATTCAAGACTATCCAACCCCCAAAAATGCCGATGAAACTTAACGATTTGTTGCATTTTGCAATTATTATAGACGTTTTGTTCCAAATTTTGCGGAACACGCTCGCCTTCTAACGAGGCTATGCAAGAAAAATGTGAAATTAGAATGGAGCAGTGACTGTGAAAAGGCATTCGAATATTTGAAAAAGTCATTAATGAGTCCTAGGATACTGCAATATCCAGATTTTAATGAAAAATTTTGTATTACAACCGATGCAAGCAAATATGCATGCCAAGAGTACGATGGGATACAACTCCCCATAGCATACGCTTCCAGGTCATTCACTAAAGGCGAATCAAATAAGTCTACTATAGAACAGGAATTAGCGGCTATACACTGGGCAATTACTTATATCAGACCATATATCTATGGCACAAAATTCATGGTAAGAAGCGATCATCGACCACTGTCATACCTATTTTCAATGAAGAACCCTTCTTTAAAACTGACGCGAGTGAGGTTAGAACTAGAAGAGTATGATTTTACCGTAGAGTAATTGAGGGGATTACACAATCACGCTGCTGACGCCTTATCTCGAATAGACTTCGATGATATAAAGAACATCAGAAATGTCTATATGGTAACGACAAGATCGAGATCGAAAAAAGCAGCGCTTGGAACAAAATCGGTCAATAAAAAGGACAGTATAACGGAAAATCCAAAAATATATGAAACATTGACCATAAAGGAGGCCAAGAAATTTGTTCGCCTAAAGTTTGACCTAAAAGGTAGAACACTGAGGTTTTACCTAAAAAAAGGGAAAACAACTTTAGAGAAAATTAGTGTAAATGACCTTATTGTTAATGGGAAAATTGATTTACGTCAATTCTTCTCTAGGTTGGAAAGTATAACCGACAGCAAGGGCATAGTTAAGTTGCAACTTACTTTGAATGATAATATATTTGATTGGATCCAAATTAATGAATTTAAAAATAAAGCGAACAAACAATTGAAGAATTTAAGAAGAAGAAGAACAATAATAAAGGCCGAGGAAGAGAAAAATAAAATTTTGGAGAAATATCATAACGATCCGTTATACGGCGGTCATCCAGGGATAGCAAGGATGACGGCAAAATTAGGTGAAAAATTTTTTTGGAGCGGAATGTCTAGGGACATACGAAATTACGTAAGAAAATGTGAACTATACCAGACCAACAAATCCCAACCGAAAACAAAGGAACCAATGATAATAACAGAGACGCCTGCCCGGGCATTTGACGTCATCATTATTGATACAATCGGTCCTTTTATTAGTTCAAAAAATAGCAGTGAGTACGCTGTAACCATTATATGTGACCTGACCTAATGAGAAATTAATTGCAGATAAATTTGCATTACCAAGAATAGACGATATTCTTTACCAACTTGGTAGAACTAAATATTTTTCATGCCTTGATTTAACTTCAGGATTTCATCAAATTGAATTAGATGAAAAACCAAGGGATATTACATCATTCTCAACGGATAAGGGTTCATTTCGATTTAAACGCTTACCATGTGGGCTCAAAATAGCCCCGAATTCATTTCAAAGAATGATGACAATAGCATTTGCTGGACTGTCACCAGCACAAGCTTTTCTGTATATGGATGATTTGGTTGTACTAGGCCGTTCCGAAAAACATATGTTAAAAAATTTAACAGATGTTTTTGAAACATGCCGAAAATATAACCTTAAGTTACATCCAGAAAAGTGCTCGTTTTTTGGTCACGAGGTGATTTATTAAGGGCACAAATGTACAGATAAAGGCATTCTTCCTGATGAGAGCAAATTCAAAATAATTCAAGACTATCCAACCCCCAAAAATGCCGATGAAACTTAACGATTTGTTGCATTTTGCAATTATTATAGACGTTTTGTTCCAAATTTTGCGGAACACGCTCGCCTTCTAACGAGGCTATGCAAGAAAAATGTGAAATTAGAATGGAGCAGTGACTGTGAAAAGGCATTCGAATATTTGAAAAAGTCATTAATGAGTCCTAGGATACTGCAATATCCAGATTTTAATGAAAAATTTTGTATTACAACCGATGCAAGCAAATATGCATGCCAAGAGTACGATGGGATACAACTCCCCATAGCATACGCTTCCAGGTCATTCACTAAAGGCGAATCAAATAAGTCTACTATAGAACAGGAATTAGCGGCTATACACTGGGCAATTACTTATATCAGACCATATATCTATGGCACAAAATTCATGGTAAGAAGCGATCATCGACCACTGTCATACCTATTTTCAATGAAGAACCCTTCTTTAAAACTGACGCGAGTGAGGTTAGAACTAGAAGAGTATGATTTTACCGTAGAGTAATTGAGGGGATTACACAATCACGCTGCTGACGCCTTATCTCGAATAGACTTCGATGATATAAAGAACATCAGAAATGTCTATATGGTAACGACAAGATCGAGATCGAAAAAAGCAGCGCTTGGAACAAAATCGGTCAATAAAAAGGACAGTATAACGGAAAATCCAAAAATATATGAAACATTGACCATAAAGGAGGCCAAGAAATTTGTTCGCCTAAAGTTTGACCTAAAAGGTAGAACACTGAGGTTTTACCTAAAAAAAGGGAAAACAACTTTAGAGAAAATTAGTGTAAATGACCTTGTTGTTAATGGGAAAATTGATTTACGTCAATTCTTCTCTAGGTTGGAAAGTATAACCGACAGCAAGGGCATAGTTAAGTTGCAACTTACTTTGAATGATAATATATTTGATTGGATCCAAATTAATGAATTTAAAAATAAAGCGAACAAACAATTGAAGAAATTAAGAAGAAGAAGAACAATAATAAAGGCCGAGGAAGAGAAAAATAAAATTTTGGAGAAATATCATAACGATCCGTTATACGGCGGTCATCCAGGGATAGCAAGGATGACGGCAAAATTAGGTGAAAAATTTTTTTGGAGCGGAATGTCTAGGGACATACGAAATTACGTAAGAAAATGTGAACTATACCAGACCAACAAATCCCAACCGAAAACAAAGGAACCAATGATAATAACAGAGACGCCTGCCCGGGCATTTGACGTCATCATTATTGATACAATCGGTCCTTTTATTAGTTCAAAAAATAGCAGTGAGTACGCTGTAACCATTATATGTGACCTGACCTAATGAGAAATTAATTGCAGATAAATTTGCATTACCAAGAATAGACGATATTCTTTACCAACTTGGTAGAACTAAATATTTTTCATGCCTTGATTTAACTTCAGGATTTCATCAAATTGAATTAGATGAAAAACCAAGGGATATTACATCATTCTCAACGGATAAGGGTTCATTTCGATTTAAACGCTTACCATGTGGGCTCAAAATAGCCCCGAATTCATTTCAAAGAATGATGACAATAGCATTTGCTGGACTGTCACCAGCACAAGCTTTTCTGTATATGGATGATTTGGTTGTACTAGGCCGTTCCGAAAAACATATGTTAAAAAATTTAACAGATGTTTTTGAAACATGCCGAAAATATAACCTTAAGTTACATCCAGAAAAGTGCTCGTTTTTTGGTCACGAGGTGATTTATTAAGGGCACAAATGTACAGATAAAGGCATTCTTCCTGATGAGAGCAAATTCAAAATAATTCAAGACTATCCAACCCCCAAAAATGCCGATGAAACTTAACGATTTGTTGCATTTTGCAATTATTATAGACGTTTTGTTCCAAATTTTGCGGAACACGCTCGCCTTCTAACGAGGCTATGCAAGAAAAATGTGAAATTAGAATGGAGCAGTGACTGTGAAAAGGCATTCGAATATTTGAAAAAGTCATTAATGAGTCCTAGGATACTGCAATATCCAGATTTTAATGAAAAATTTTGTATTACAACCGATGCAAGCAAATATGCATGCCAAGAGTACGATGGGATACAACTCCCCATAGCATACGCTTCCAGGTCATTCACTAAAGGCGAATCAAATAAGTCTACTATAGAACAGGAATTAGCGGCTATACACTGGGCAATTACTTATATCAGACCATATATCTATGGCACAAAATTCATGGTAAGAAGCGATCATCGACCACTGTCATACCTATTTTCAATGAAGAACCCTTCTTTAAAACTGACGCGAGTGAGGTTAGAACTAGAAGAGTATGATTTTACCGTAGAGTAATTGAGGGGATTACACAATCACGCTGCTGACGCCTTATCTCGAATAGACTTCGATGATATAAAGAACATCAGAAATGTCTATATGGTAACGACAAGATCGAGATCGAAAAAAGCAGCGCTTGGAACAAAATCGGTCAATAAAAAGGACAGTATAACGGAAAATCCAAAAATATATGAAACATTGACCATAAAGGAGGCCAAGAAATTTGTTCGCCTAAAGTTTGACCTAAAAGGTAGAACACTGAGGTTTTACCTAAAAAAAGGGAAAACAACTTTAGAGAAAATTAGTGTAAATGACCTTGTTGTTAATGGGAAAATTGATTTACGTCAATTCTTCTCTAGGTTGGAAAGTATAACCGACAGCAAGGGCATAGTTAAGTTGCAACTTACTTTGAATGATAATATATTTGATTGGATCCAAATTAATGAATTTAAAAATAAAGCGAACAAACAATTGAAGAAATTAAGAAGAAGAAGAACAATAATAAAGGCCGAGGAAGAGAAAAATAAAATTTTGGAGAAATATCATAACGATCCGTTATACGGCGGTCATCCAGGGATAGCAAGGATGACGGCAAAATTAGGTGAAAAATTTTTTTGGAGCGGAATGTCTAGGGACATACGAAATTACGTAAGAAAATGTGAACTATACCAGACCAACAAATCCCAACCGAAAACAAAGGAACCAATGATAATAACAGAGACGCCTGCCCGGGCATTTGACGTCATCATTATTGATACAATCGGTCCTTTTATTAGTTCAAAAAATAGCAGTGAGTACGCTGTAACCATTATATGTGACCTGACTATGTACTTAGTCTCTATACCTATTCCTGATAAGCAAGCCAAGACCGTGGCAAAATCAATTTTTGAGAATTTTATTTTGATATACGGTCCTACGCGTAAGATTCTAACTGATATGGGTACTGAGTACAAAAATCAGACCCTGCAAGAACTTTGTCAGCTATTAAACATTGAATATGTCACTTCAACAGCTTACCATCATCAGACGTTGGGTGCAATAGAAAGATCTCACAGGACTTTCAATGAGTATGTTCGATCATACCTTTCATTACACAGAACAGATTGGGACGAATGGTTAAAATACTTCACGTATTGCTTCAATACGACACCATCCACTATTCATGGCTATTGTCCATATGAGCTCGTCTTTGGTAGGAACATCCCGGACATAAAATTTCTCGATTCGAATGTAGTGGACCCACTGTATAACTTAGAATCTTATGAAAAAGAAGTTAAATATAGGCTTCAACAGGCACAAAAGCGTACCATAAGTATGATATATGATAATAAGGTTAACAGCAAGTCACAATACGACAGGGTCACAAGACCAATTGATATTCGAATAGGAGATTTAGTTCTGATGGAAAACAATGCAGGTCACAAGTTAGATAATTTATTTAAAGGCCCATACTCAGTTAAGGAAATCGACAATTTAAGCAATTGCACATTATCCATAAGCGATGATAAAACGGTCAAGGTACATAGGAATAGACTAAGAAAATTTAGTAGATAATAAAAATTCTTTTATTTTAGAAACATCTTGTAAATAGAATAAATAAACAATAAATAAATTTAAAAAAAATTTTATACTTAAAGTTAACAAGTAAATATTAAAAATAAATTTAAAATTAAAGTTAGCATAAAATTCTACATTAAAAAACTAAAATTAAATTTAAAACCATAAAATTAAATCTAAATTCAAAATTAAAACTAGAACATATAGATACAAATAAATAAACTAATACATAATTAAATTACCTATAATTAATAAAAAAAAAAAAAAAAATTTATTACCTACAGACAATTTATATCAAATATAACAGTAAACTTAAACGTAAATTTAAAATCACAAACTTAAATTTAACCTAAAATTGAGATTAGAGTTAAAATTTTAAAATTAAAACTTAAAATTTATTTTGACTGGCCAGCAATCGTTTACAAAAAAAATTTGTAATTAGAATTAGTTAATGTACACAATAATATTAAAGAATGGTCAATCGATAATTGATCATTCATTTTCTGTAAAAGGGAGGTGTAGTGTGTTTGATAAGTCGAAGTTATCCTACCTTCAGTACGGTAACTTAAATGGTAACCTTGAACCATTTATGTGAAACGATATCCGCACACACCAAACTTAAAGCCGTGAGAAATGCATTGCTTGCATTTCTACATATGTAAATAGTTATGTCTATCTTCATGAGAATTAGCAAGCTAAGCTAATTCTCATGCATATTTATACTTTAGAATACTAACCTAGAGTTAATGAAAATAAACTACTAACAATTAATAAATAAAGGTGAGAAGAAACAGTCGCACAAGCGGCTTTTCAAAACCAAAATATAAAGTGTGTTCTAACATATTATAACCGGAATAATCAGAACATATGCCAACCCCAGCCCGAACCGATGGGAATTGGTAGCTCGGCAAATCTTCAGATCGCTGCGAACACTAACGATGTTCCACAAAATAGGCAAATACAAAATTATAGTCAGAGACCACAATATGGACAATGGAAACATCGGCCGCAGAACACAAATCAATTTGGCCAAAGACCCCAATTTGGTTATGGCGCTAAGAGGCAACGGCCTAGCGTACAATGTAGTTCCCAACCAATTAGCAAAGCGAAAAGGATAAATAACGAACAAGATTTTTTAGACACGGCCCCGGACTGCCCTACATCATTAGGACAGAAGCATCCGGAAGAACTTACAGAATTTTAATTGACAGAAGAGCAACCAGTTGTTACTGCAGCCCAGTGACCTTAACAACAGACAGAAATTAGAAATTAAGAAAAGAGTGAGGACAATAAATGCTTATACCATCATAGGCTACTGCTACGAGGCGAGACTTCTTGGAGTTAGAGAAAGATTCTATGAAGTTTCCAACCTACAATCTGACCTTTTACTATGCTATAATTTTTTAAGAAAAGCAGATATAAAACTTGATTTTGAGGAAGGAACAATCACGTGTGGCGATAAGGTTGATAAATTTTTGAATTTTAGTAAACAGATGATAATACTGTTGACGGAAGTGAAGAAAATATTATAAATAAAATTATTAACTCAGGAAGTGATCTTGAGCATAATACGGAAAGCGATATAACTCTCAATTATGAGGGAACCGAAATCGGTAAATTAAATTATGACATTCACAAGGAAATAGTAAATTTGCATTCAAGAATTGACATTGTTTTACCATTCACAACAACATAAAAGCTGAGATACGTACAATTGCTGAAACTCCTATATGGAGTAAGCAATATCCCTATCCCCTTTCAGTAAATTATTTCGTAATTATCCCCTTTCGGATTATAAGTTCTAGTAAAAGTCCTTACAACTCCCCAATATGGGTAATGCCTAAAAAGGGAACTAACGATGACGGAACGCAAAGAACGCGAATGGTAATTGACTATAAAATATTAAATGAGAATACTATATCATATAAATATCCGATACCGGATTGCAATGTTATCCTCTCAAATTTGGGGAAGGCAAAGTACTTTTCCACCATAGATCTTGAATCTGGTTTCCAACAGATTTTGATGAAACCAGAGGATATTGAGAAAACGGCATTTTCCGTGAACAATGGAATGTACTAATTCGTCAGATTGCCTTTCGGATTGAAAAAGGTGCCGAGTAACTTCCAGAGTGCCATGGATAATATTTTGAGGGATTATAGTCTACCGAGAATCTGGAAGAACATAAAGAACATTTGAAAACGGTAGTTCAAAAACTTAGGGATTCGAATATGAAAATCTCTTTAGGAAAATCTAATTTTTAATTATTTTAAACTAGCGTTGCCTTATATCCCATCGAAGGTTCTTGATCCTGGTAAGATAAAAAATTTTATGGGGACACCATTGATGGAAAACATATTTAAAAGGACGTGATGTGTAATTTTTACGTTTCCTGCAATAGATTTCGCGCTTAATTTTTCCTGATTTGGTCTATGGTTTGTGACTAAATAAGGTTTTAAGTAATTCTTATTACTACCGGTATCTAAAATGAATTTGAGAGTTTGTCCGTTCCTCGTTCTAACTTGAAAGTATGGTAACGAGGAACTATTTAACCAAAAAAATTAAGATAGTTCAGTAAATCTTCCTGTGCGTAATCTGTTGTTATGGAATTATTTTTCTCGGTTTCGAGATCTTCAGGTGAATGTTCGAATATCTCAAGTACGCCGTTGGTAAATTCCCTATAACATTCGTCCATTTCTGTTATCCCCCCAATAGCGCCTTTTTCTTGGGCATATTCACAATCTAGTGGAACCTGGTCTAATTGCCGTTGGGTTGCCTGATTTTCGGTTATTACATGAAAATTCCTTTGGAGTTTGTTGATTGGACCTTGAAATGAGCCCGCAGCAGGTATCTTAGAAACTTGGTTAACTGGTGGTCTGTTCTGTAATTAATGTGTCCCGATTGGATAGATCTATCCACGTCCATAGGTTCTACTCTAGAAGTTGGTTTTTGATAATTCGGTGTTAAATATTGGGGCTTACTATATTGGTTCGGAAAACCGATTTGGTTTCCTTGATTAAATTGTGTTTTTGGGAAAAAATTTTGATAACCGGTTCGCCTAGAAATTGTGTTACGAGTATAATTTGGGTTATAATTTGGTATAGGACCATTACAGGGTGGCAATGGTGGTCTGTTATTTGTAATACCACCAACGTAAGCGAGCTCAGGAAAGAATTTCTGTCGATTTCCAAAAAAATGGATTGGTTACTACAATTCTATCTTTCTGGATATTACCTCTAGATATTTGTTCATGAGCGTAATTCAAACGAAATGTCATGTTATCCAATTCTAAGCAAATATGTAATGCTTCGGGCAAAGAAGTTGGTTCGCGCACGCTAAGCCACCGTGGAAGATCACCATTTAAACCTCTAACAAATGTATCCAGGGTTTTATCACTGTAAGTATTTGTCATTGACCGAAGGCATCCTTCGTCTAGATTTAAACATGATACTTTACCAAGTATCAGCGAAAAATGTTGATAGACAGCTCGATAAAATTTGGTTATACTCCTATTGCTCTGACACAGAACTGTCATATGATATTCTAAAGTATCAATATCTCTCTCATCGGAATAGTGCATCATCAGAAATTTTTTCATTCGAGGCCAATCTAAAGGTGTTCTCTACGATTCCAATGCAGCATCTGCATCCCCAGTAATTTTCGCACGTATAGTATGTAAAATTGCATAATATCGTCCTGTTCCCTTAAGGCTGGAGTATATGTCCAACACTCTGTCGACGGATTTTCGCCAAGAGTTGAACTCACCTGGTTTTCCAGAAAATTCCATAAGTATTTTACTATGTCTAGTACTATGTCTAATTCTCCTAATTCTGTCGTAACTGCACCTAGAGGTTGGTCAAAACCATCGTCTGAGAGAAAATCTGAAGGCGTTTTCAAAGCTTCGTTATTTCAATAATCTGGTTCCTCTGAATTT
Organism: Cordilura impudica; assembly: GCA_963682025.1. Classification (NCBI taxonomy): domain Eukaryota; kingdom Metazoa; phylum Arthropoda; class Insecta; order Diptera; family Scathophagidae; genus Cordilura; species Cordilura impudica. The sequence continues at coordinate 36,899,382 of OY821522.1, read as the reverse complement.
CGTTTAGTCCAGTTATGTTTTTGGCTGTTATCCCACTTGCAGACACCGACAGTGCCCTACTCAGTCTATCCGACAGTTGTTCAATTGCTTCGTCCGGCATTTTGTTTCAAGGAGAAAATTGGACTGTTAAGGGAAATTTAAAAATAATCTAACCCATAAAAACAATGTTTTTCTTAAAACTCTTTCTTTCCTTATGCATATGAGTCCCGAATCTCTCCGTGGCTGCGTGATTTGCGTGACTATTTTAAAATTAATCTGTGGTCACAACAAGACTATGGACAAAGTTTCAGATCGATCGGATGAAGGAAAATGACATTTAGATCACTCCGTGACTGTTCGTGACTGTGCGCGACTATATCAAAGTTAACCTTATTTCACAGCAAGTCTACGACCAAGTTTCAGATCGATCGGATAAGGGGAAATGGGTTTTGGATCACTACGTGGCTGTGCGTGACTGTGTCAGAGTTAATCTCTTTTCACAGCAAGTCTATCGACCTAGCTTCAGATTAATCGGGTAAGGGGAAATGAGTTTTAGATCACTATGTGACTGCGCATGACTGTGCGTGACAAAGTCAAAGTTAATCTTTTTTCCATACCAAGTGTACGGACCAAGTTTCAAATCGATCGGATGAAGGAATATGACATTTAGATCACTCCGTGACTGTGCGTGACTATGCGCGACTGTGCGTGACTATGTCAAACTTAATATTTTTTCACAGTAAGTCTATCGACCAAGTTTCAGATCGATCGGATAAGGGGAAATGGGTTTTTCAACACTACGTGACTGCGCGTGACCATGCGTGACTGTGCTTGACTAAGTCAAAGTTAATCTTTTTTCCACAGCAAGTGTATGGACTAAGTTTCAGATCGATCGGATGAGGGGAAGTGGCATTTAGATCACCCCGTGACTGCGCGTGACTATGCGTGATAACAGGACTATGGACCAAGTTTCAGATCAATTGGATAAAGGAGGAATGGGGTCCACCCACGACAGAAAGACAGAAGTATGAGTTAAAAGAAAGAGTTTAATAAGGTCTTATTATTTTTAAAAATGTAATGAAGAATATTTACGCAAATTTTTAAAGAATTAAAATTTAATTTTGTTGACAAAAATACAATGATGAATTCAAGGAGAAAGTAAATTTTAAAATCAGGTCTTATTATTTTTAACAAAAATGAAATGAGGAAAGTATACTCAAATTTTTAAAAAGTTAAAATTTAATTATGTTAACAAAAATACAGTGAGAAAAAAAAATTTTTTAGAGAACTAAAATTTAATTTGGTTTGGTTACAATTTTTTTTGACAATGATATTTTATATAAAACTAGCTGGACCCGGCAAACGTTGTTTTGCCCTCAATGAATTTTTATTTTAGTTAGAATCTGTATATACCTATATAAAATGTGTGACGAAGATCTCCAGATAATAAAATGAGAGCTTCACCAAAAAATCTTTCATTGCCTTTCAAATCTTTTATCAAATCAAATCACAATGTTTGTGAGCCATGGTACATTCATCCCAAATAAAAATACTGCATTTTTGCAGAACTTTTGCCATACCGGAATGTTTTTTGATATTACAGACGGCATTCTCATTTTTTTGTACGTTTAACGGTGATTTGAGTGCTGAATGAGCTGTGCGGCCACCATGCAATAATGTAGCGGCTTTTTCCTTCTTTTTCGTTAGAATATTTATATATAAAAACGTTTGTGAGTTTATTTATTAAAATTTATATAAATTTGACAACTCATTATTTTTCGAACGACAGCGCCATCTTCCGGGTCCAATAAAAAAATGTTTCTAACATACATATATGTACATTCTTAGTTTCATTAAAATCACACCATAAATAAGAATATTCGAAATAACTTTACCCAGCGCCACCTATCGGGTCCATTTATACATACAAAAATTTCTTATGACGAAACATACGTTCATTCTGAATTGCAGTCAAATCGCGCTGAAAGTAAAAATTTTTGTTTTTAACTTGACCCCAACGCCAGCTAGAGGGTTAAAACTAAAAAAAAAACACAGAAAAGCTCGAACCGAACCTATGCTGGAAATCCTACCTCGACAGCTCTTATGGTTCCGGAGATCATTCGTTACAATCGAATGCATCAACGTTTTTATATATACGCCACGCCCCTTTGCCCACTAACAACTTTATATAGCTAAGGTCTTATTATTTCGCAAAAATATCCTTTTGTGAAAATTTCATGACGATCCTTCCAGTAGTTTAGAAGATATTACGATTTTTTATTTTTCTAAAAAGGGGCGTGGTCCCGCCCACTTTTCTTCTTGTATGTATTTCTATTCATGCTAATACCATATGTACCAAATATGACTGCTGTAGGTAAAAAAATTCCCGTGATATGACTTTTTCAAATTTTTGGTTATATGGGCGTGGCACCGCCCCTTTGTCCAATCAAAAATTTATATAGCATATTATTCCTTCCAGAGTCATAGTAACACGCTCTGAAAATTTCAGGAAGATCGGTTCTTTGGTTTGGCCTCCTATAAAGCACAAACAAACACACATTCATTTTTATATATATAGATAGATTGAAAGCAGATTAATTATGATTTAAGATAAAATGGGGCGAAAAAGGGGGACTTGGTAATAAAAAAATGTATGGCTACCTTACCTGTAGATAAAAAGTGTATAAAACTTTAGATAAATACATATTACAAAAAAATTATTTTGTATAGCAAACATTGTTAGTGGTATAAGTAAAAAAAAAGGGGGCGGTGAAATGGGCGTGGTTCATAGTTATATGGCGACGTTAACAGTATTAAGAGCAATATACTACCAAATAAAAAAATCCGTTGGAAGGAACAAATTTGTACAGAGAAAAAAAAGTTTAAAACTTTCAAACAAAATTTGGCGTGAAAAGGGGCGTGAAAGGGGGCGTGGCGTAAGAAATGTTTATTTCTACCTCGCCTGGAGTATAATGTGTATACAATTTGAAGTAAATCTGTTAAAAACTATATGGGAGCAATTACATAATTTTAAAAAAGTGGGCGTAAAAGTGGGCGTGGTCAAAAAAAAAGTACCCTATTAATCATGCCAGAGTCCCAGTTAAATGCTGTGAAAATTTCAGGAAGATCCGTCCAGAGGTTTGGTCTCCTATAAGGTACACACAAACAAACAAACAAACAAAAAAACAAACACACATTCAATTTTATATATATAGATTATTCTTACATTAATAACAGCATCTCGTACTTCGATGATTACAGAAACATAATTAGTTGATGAATTTTCCGTGGTGATCAGATTTATTATAATTAGTTTTTTTTTTCTAGTCTTTACTTTTAAAAAAAAATTTTGTATTAATTTGGTTTTGTTTATTATAAATTTGTATATTTTTATATAAATTTGTATATTTGTTTATTTGTACATTATAAATTTTTTTATTGTTCACTTATATAAAAAAAAAATATTTTAGTGCTTAGTTGATAGTGTTTTTATTTTGAGTTTTAATTTGGTGTTCACATTTTTATTATTTTTCTATAGTTGTTATTAATTTTCTAATTTTTTTATAATAGTTAGTTTACTTTTTTTTCACCGTCTCTATAGTTTAGGGTGATAACACATTATTTTTGTTTTTATTTATTAAATGTTTTAAAAAAATTGTTTTTTACTTTATTTTTGAAGTTTCCTTTAATAAACTCTTAAAATTTTTTTTTATCTATTTTTATCCTTCTATTTGCTATAGTCGCTGTTTTCAATTAAGTTTTTATATATTTTTTTCTTATTCTTTTTATTATTTTTGATGTGTAAACATCTATACGCGCAGGGGGGTAAATTTCTATTTCACAATACAATCACAAAAACAGTGTAACACGTAATAGGTGAGAGCTGACCCATAACGCTGTGTGACTTATGATTGTATTGGTGAAAAAAATATGATATAACATTGTTTTTTTATGCCACTTTTTTAAAAGCGTTATCTATGTATCACTTATATACATATACATATATTGGGATATTTTTAACGTTTTACAGCAAAGGGTTGTTGAATTAGCTGAAACAGTTTTTGCTATAAGTGATACATATATGACGCTTTCTGATTGATTTTAAAAAATGACATTAAAAAATCTTTAATTACTAGATGTTTACACATCTTCCCTGTGATCGGACTCACATGGATTTTTTTAAAGTAGTTATTTAATTTTCGCTTTGCAAATTTCATTTTCTTTAATTAAATATTTTATATATTTTCTGTCACTATTATTTTTAAATTTTTATTTGAAAATATTTATTTCACTGTTAGAATTTTGTTTTCTTTGGTTATTGTTTCTTTATATTTTTATTGTTCATTTAAATATTTTTATTTTTAATTTTGTTTCTTATTTTGGTAAACTTATTATTACTTAATTATTTATCACTACGCGAATTTCACAACGCGTGCTTACCGAGCCGCGACTATACGTACGCTCCCTTTTGTCCTTTTTAACTACTGGGGCACTTGGTAAGGCTCGACTATATTTTCGTATATGCCGGAGGACCTTTTTCCCGCGGGTCCCTGCTCGGGCGCCAATTAAATACCCTCGAATGATTTTAGTTTAAAAAAATTAATGCGCTGATGGCGACACAACAACCGTCTTTATTTGTAATTCAAAATTAAAAGCAATTATATTCTTAAAACTACACTAATTTATAACAACAGGTTTGCTTCTAACGCCATTCAGGTATTGTGTTGTCATTCTGCCGCTCGTGCAATACTGTTCAAAGTTGTTGGTGTGAATTTACTACCTTGCAGAATTTCTGTGTTATGGCAGTCGCGCCGGATGTTGACCATTGGCGCTCATAATGGTATTATTGTAAAATGAGCTGCTTATTCATTGGCTTGTACAATGCCGTTCAATATTGTTGGTGGGAAAATACTACCTTGCAGAATTTATGTATTTTGGTAATGTCACCGGTTGGGGCGTACAACGGTATTGTTGTGAAATAACTGTTTTGTTGGATTTACATAAGACGCAACGTCAGCTTGTGAACTAATTTTTGTATTTTTTATGTGTGGTGTTGTTGTCAGCGAAATATTTATTTTAAATGTATTTTAATATATTTTGTATCAACTTATATTATTTTTATTGCTGGTGCAAAATTTTCAAGCACTCAGTTTTTTTTTCCTGTATCAGGATTATCAATTTTATTACTTCATTTAAGCACTGTTTGGTTGGTGCAAGTGTATAGAACATCAATCACTTTTAGTTTGATAGCATCGCCATGTGGTGTTAATACTCGGGGGTTATTAATTATTAATTTTGATGCTAACTAAAATAAAACACACTTGTTTGTTTTTGTTTTCAATCAGTGTAAATTTTGAACTGTCTTTATTTTGACAAAAGGGTCGCTTATAAATACATTATGAGAATTTCTAGACTTCTACTCTAAGAGTGACTTTTTAAAGTACATTAAATGACTTAAAATTCCAAGAGCGACTTTCTGAAGTACACTCAATGACTTTAGATATTATCAATGCATTTCTGGTCCCTCTCCATGCTAGTTTCTATTGATATAGTGTTATAATTTACTCTAAATCATTTAAATATTGTGTAAATAGAAACTGCATATGAGGCACTTTACTTATCAAATGGGTAACTAGTATCAATTGCATTATTCAATTGTGCTGGTCGCTTACCGCAAAAACTATATGAGTAATACGTAACATGAGTATTACTAATAATCTAACCCATAAAACAAAAATTTTATTAATACTCTTTCCTTCCTTACGCATATGAGTTTTGAAAATCTCCGTGACTGTGCGTGATTTTGCGGGACTATTTTAAAATTCATCTTTGGTCACAACAAGTCTATGGACAAAGCTTCAGATCGATCGGATGAGGGGAAGTGAGGTTTTAATCTATCCGTGATTGTGCGTGACTATGGTTGACTGTGCGTGACTATGTCAAAATTTAATCTTTTTTCACAGCAAGTCTATCGACCAAGTTTCAGATCGATCGGATAAGAAGAAATGGGGTTTAAATCACTCCGTGACTGTTTGCGACTATGCGTGACTGTGCCTGACTATGTCGAAGTTAATCTTTCTTTACAGCAAGTATATCGATAAAGTTTCAGATTGATGGGATGAGGGGAAATCCATTTTAAATCTCTCCGTGACTGTGCGTGACCATGCATGACTAAGTCAAAGTTAATCTTTTTTACACAGCAAGTGTATGGACCAAGTTTTAGACCGATCGGTTGAGGGGAAATGACATTTAGATCACTCCGTGACTATGCGCGACTGTGCGTGACTACCCCAAAATTAATCTGTAGTCACAACAAGACTATGGGTCAAGTTTAAGATCAATTGGATAAGGAGGATGGGGTTGCCCCATGACAGACAGACACACAGAGACTATGAGTTAAAAGAAAGAGTTTAATAATCTAACCCATAAAAACAAAGTTGTCGGGTCAGATCACCAATCAGGGTGCCATCACTGTTGATGGTGTCGTCACTGTTATTGTTTTGTCGTTTGTCTATCCCTTTTCCTACTTGTTTACGTGTTGTATATTGTAGTTAGCTAACCAACAGCAAACACTGTTGGTATGCTAACACAATGTACATACGTCTCTCATGTTATTGAGTGAGAGATAACTGTTCTTTTCGTCAAGTAGTTTGTTATTTACTTTGTCTTGTGATCTTCATATATACATATATTGTAAATTAGTTTTAAGAAAGGCAGTCGTAGTCGAATCTTTAAATAAAAACAAGTAAGAAAATTATAGTCGGTTTAGACCGACTATAGGATACCCTATACCATGCGTTTAGAGACCCTACCCCATAGGCCCAACTAACTGCAGATATGAAAAAGTTCATATCGGATGCTATATCTATATGGGGACTAGGCCCAAAAATGGACCGATCCTGACCATGTTTGGTAAGGTCTCTTGTATTTTGCAAAAATATATACAAACAAAATTTTAGAAGAATCAGTGCAATATTTTTGTTTTTTGATAGATTTAAGTGAAGATCGGGAAGCAGCTCTATATGGGGCCTATGACTAAGAGTTGTCCCATAGGGATCATTTTTGGACTACTGATTAATGGATGTAATAAACACATACAAACCCAATTTGACTAAGATTTATATGATAATTTGGATCTTATGGCAATTTAAGTCGATTTCATAGGGGTCATTTGTATGGGGGCTAGGTCTGAACATGGACCGATTCTCACCAATTTCAACAGCGTTCATCCCATGGTCGATAAAAGCTTATATACCAAATTTCATCAAAATATATTCATATTTGCGACCTCCAGTTTGATTACAAGCTTTACATGGACACACAGACGGACGGACGGACGGACGGACATTGCTATTTCGAGTCAAAAAGTGATTCTGAGTCGATCGGTATAATTAAAGATGGGTCTAGGGCGAATATTTTTGGTTGTTACAAACAGCAGCACAAAGTCATTATACCCAAACCACATAGTGGTATAGGGTATAAACATTAAAGAACTAAACAGTGCGTTTGATAAATTTTATTTGTTATACCCTATACCACTATGTGGTTGGGTATAATGACTTTGTGCTGCTGTTTGTAACAACCAAAAATATTCGCCCTAGACCCATCTTTAATTATACCGATCGACTCGGAATCACTTTTTGACTCGAAATAGCAATGTCCGTCCGTCCGTCCGTCCGTCTGTGTGTCCATGTAAAGCTTTTAATCAAACTGGAGGTCGCAAATATGAATATATTTTGATGAAATTTGGTATATAAGCTTCTATCGACCATGGGATGAACGCAATTGAAATTGGTGAGAATCGGTCCATGTTCAGACCTAGCCTCCATACAAATGACCCTTATGAAATCGACTTAAATTGCCATAAGATCCAAATTATCTTATAAATCTTAGTCAAATTAGGTTTGTATGTGTTTATTACATCCATTAATAAGTAGTCCAAAAATGATCCCTGTCGGACAACTCTTAGTCATAGGCCCCATATAGAGCTGCTTCCCGATTTTCACTTAAATCTATCAAAAAACAAAAATATTGCACTAATTCTTCTCAAATTTGGTTTGTATATATTTTTGCAAAATACAAGAGGCCTTACCACACATGGTCAGGATCGGTCCATTTTTGGGCCTAGTCCCCATATAGATATAGCATCCGATATGAACTTTTTCATATCTGCAGCCAAAAATAATAATAAAAATCCCACTCAAATTTGGTTTATGCTTATTTTTATACCCTCCACTCCAGTGTGCAGAGGGTATATATAAGTTTGTCATTCCGTTTGTAATAATTAGAAAAAAAAATCTGGACCCCATAAAATATATATATTTGTGATCCTTATAACAAGCGGAGTTGATATAGCGATGTCCGTCTGTCCGTCTGTGGAAATCACGATGACGGCTTCAATCGGGCAACTAGGTTGCCCGTTGGTATAAAAAATAATTCAGTGACATCCTGAAAAGATAGCTATTTAAAATCGTCCAAATCGGTTTATCTGGTCCCGAGAATTGAACGATGGAGTAAAAAAAGTCTTGAAAATATATGATTTGACTATGTTGTTCTTGTCACGATAACGTTCTCAATAGGACAGCTAGGGCGCTTGTTGATAGTGTGAATGATACACCAACATCACGGGAAGGTTTCTGTTTTTTAAATCGTGACAATAGGTTTCATAGGTGCCGAGAAATCACTGAAAAGGTAAAAAAAAATATGATGTTTTCCTATATTGTTATTCTAAATTTTGTATTTTGTCACAGCTGTACTTGTTGTTTTTATGGTCGTTGTGGTAATAATATAAAAATTCACCAATATCAACATTTTATGGTGTAATATTTAAGTTAGTTAATTAATAAAAGAAACTATATAAAATCAATATCAATATTCTGCGATTTTTATAAGATCACAAAATATTACAAATTGATACATACAGACTACTGTTGCAAATATCAAAATACTATAAATAACATTCATATATTCTGTATATGTATTTCGATAATAAGCGCATATTAAAAATAATAAAATATAAATTATTTTATTTATACAAAATATTGCAATTTTTAGGGTTGCAAAAAATAGTATGTTTTTAAGGGTTCTACTTTTAGTACATACTTGCATTCAAAAGTAGTATTGAAACCATAAAATTCTACTCTGTTAAAAATTGGTGTTTAAAAAAAAATTTTTTTCTCATGATAATAATATAATGTCAATAATATTTAATTATAATACATTTTTAAAATTTATTATTTAATGTTTGGCGCAGGCAAATGCCATTCCCGGACTACCGAGAATTTAATGCACGATTTATTCCGCTTTAGGAATAATCGCGGAGCTCAGCTCAATCAAAGTGCAATGATTAAGCCTAGCTCTGGGAAACAAGTGTTCATGCTTCCCTTTGCACAAACGCCATTCCCAACTACCAAAAATTGTAGGCACGAGCTATCCACATCAGGAATAGTCGCGGGCTCAACTCAATCAAAGTGCAATGATTAAGCTTCGCCCTGGGAAGCATATATTCATTCATTTCTTAGCACAAACCGAACTTCTTATGGCACATTAAAAATAAACTAATTGAGAAGTACAATTCATCATTACGCTGTATTATAATACTATTTTCTTATTTTACTACTAGCTAGTAAACAAAGTGATCGTATCATTGTAAACGAAATAGAATTGAAATTGTGTGCAGATTTGTTTTACTTAAAAAACTGTTTCTACAGATAGTGAATAAAATCCCAGTAAACATTTTATGCAATAAGTGATCATGTGGAGTCTTTTTTGACTCCTCTGTGCTATTAAAACAGTCATAAATGCGCTCTTTTGCTGATCACAAAATATTCTTTTGTTGGGAGGAAATATTACCTTACCACCGACTCTTCTTGAGAACCTTTTTTATCCAATTTTCTGATTAATTTCGACTTATTTTTGAGTCATATTTAATGTCATTTTTCTATAAATCACTTTTTAAGCGTAAGCAAAAATCATTTCTTAATCTTTTTCTAATACCGCATGTGATTAATCAGTTTTTAATCATCAAAAGTGCTCGAAGAAGACACAGTAAGATGATTTTTGTTAAAACAATCTTCGAAATGATTACTGGGATATCGTATATTTTTGTTTACACACACATATACATAATGGCACCAGTTAGCCGAACTCTCTCATGAAACACATAGACGACAGCGGCTACACGACTACAGCCTGTCAAAAATAAAATACACACGTTTATATGAAAACGATTATTTTGACACCAACACAGCTACACGACCACATGACACTTTTTCTGCTGTAGTCAACTTAGGCTAATTTCTGTTTTTGTTGGCACAAAATAAAAATATTGTTGACAATATAACAAAATATGTAAAAGATATTAGCGCTATGAAATATTTTATTTTGTTGAAAAAATTAATCGCAAAATGAAATGCTATAATAATTCTATTAATAAGTAAATTTATTTATTTATTTTTACGTTATAATAATGCATTATAAATAAGTAATATATTTAAGACAATTTTATATAGAATCATACATGTTTTTCTATTTTAATAAAGTTAAAAAAAAATATAATTGGCACTACTTAAATAAAAATGATTTTTATAAAAACAGCTGTTTATATTGTTGTTATATGTTGCTGTCGTTTTCAAAAAAATTAAGTAGTTGACTACACGACTACAATTGTAGCCAGCAGCATTTGTATCCGTGTGTTTGTGTAGCCTCTGTCGTCTATGTGTTTCATGCATAAGTAACAATTTCATTTAGTCTTATGAAAGCTTTTGAACAAAGCAGATATATGTCGCATTGTTTTGTGAAATCTTACATTGTTTTTTAATAGGTACCAGTGATGCCAGGAGATTTTTACAGAAATCTCTACGCTAATGAAAAAAAATCCCTTTTTTTCCCTACGCCCACTTTTTTTCTCTCTACATTTTTCCCTACACTACTTTTTTAAATTTTTAAAAAAAAAAAATTATTTTTAATTTGTTAATTTTCAATTTCAATAATGCAAAAATAACATAAAAACGAAAAAAATATCGTAAAAAATAAGATAAGAATATCATTAGAATTACATAAAAACAATATAAAAAATCAACAGATATTATAAAAAAAATATTTTTACTATTCTGTATAACTCATCTTTTATATGGCTAGATGTGCATTTAAAATTTACACAATTAATTAAAATGGCTTGCAAATGGGATCTTATAACGTAAACAGAATTTTGGTTGTTCGTTTTAAAAGATATTTTTTTAAGACATTGGTTATTAGCATGTACACTTAGATCTGATTTATCGCAATTTAATATTTTTTCACAAGCCTTGCATCTGTATTTAAAGTCGTCATCTTTGACCTGTTCTATCCCATTAGCTTCTCGTCTCTCAACTAACTTGAGTAAAACCTTTGTTTTCTGTATTTCTTTGATGTGTTTTCAGCATCATCGAAAAACGAATCGGACATTTTTCTAAAATCAATTATGTTTACATTTATAATATTTTAATATTCTTTTTATTTACAAACTTACTTAAGGTGCTATTACACGAAGTGTTTTTTACATATGTACTGTCACTTTTTTTATCCATATGAAATTCCTCATGTCTGTCAAAATTGTCTTTTACATACGATTCATAATTTTTGCTATCACACGTGCATATGTATTTCCGTATGACATAACCTCTAAGTGTAAACAACAGCTGATTTAATTTGTGAATTTACAAAAATTTATTGATAAAAAAAAGGTTATATCTTTTTTAATTGTTAATACTAAACAATTTATTTTCTTTCAATATTAATCTTTAAAATTTACTCTGTTTTTCTTTCGCCACAAGCAGTGTTGTATTTTCATGTTTGTCATGCAAAAATAGAACCTGTTCTAATTGAAAAATGTACATGTGACTTTCCTCATGTATTGTACATAAACAATGTTTCATATGTATCAGACGATGTGTACAACTTTTGTTGTGGGAAAATTTGACAGTACATTTGTAAAAAACACATCATGTAATAGCACCTTTAATAAATTCGAAGAGATCTACAAAGATGGCGTACTTATGTATGTATTAAAAAAAAATGCACAAAACAAGTAAACTGCACAAAAGTGTTTTTTACTTGTCATTCTTAGTAAAGAAGCCACGTATTTACTATCTCCATATTATAGAGTTATTACCAGATTTAAAAAAGATAGATATTTTTATACCCTATACCACTATGTGGTTTGGGTATAATGACTTTGTGCTGCTGTTTGTAACAACCAAAAATATTTGACCTAGACCCATCTTTAATTATACCGATCGAATCAGAATCACTTTCTTAGTTGATTTAACAATGTCCGTCCGTCCGTCCGTCCGTCCATCTGTGTGTCCATGTAAAGCTTGTAATCAAACTGCAGGTCGCAAATATAAATATATTTTGATGAAATTTGGTATATAAGCCTTTATCGGCCATGGGATGAACGCTATTGAAATTGGTGAGAATCGGTCCATGTTCAGACCTAGCCCCCATACAAATTACCCCTATGAAATCGACATAAATTGCCATAAGATCCAAATTGTCATATAGATCTTACTCAAATTGGGTTTTGTATGCGTTCGTTACGTCCATTAATGAGTAGTCCAAAAATGATCCCTTTGGCCCCATATAGAGCTGCTTCCCGATCTTCACCTAAATCTATTAAAAAACAAAAATATTGCACTGATTCTTCTCAGATTTTGTTTGTAAAATACAAGAGACTTTACCAAACATGATCAGGATCGGTCCATTTTTGGACCTAGTCCCCATATAGATATACCATCCGATATGAACTTTTTCATATCTGCAGCCAAAAAAATTAATAAAAATCCGACTCAAATTTGGTTTTTGCTTATTTTCTATGTCCAGTTAGTTGGGCCTAAGAGATAGGGCATGGTATAGGGTATCGTATAGTCGGTCTAGACCGACTATAATTTTCTTACTTGTTAATTTTAAAGTTTAAAATTGAAACGTATATAATATTAAGTTAAAAAAAATTTTTCAAAAAATCCCTACAATTTGACAAAAGTAAGAAATCTTTTGCATTAAACACATAGACGCAAATCCATTTATCGATGCGTTACAAATGGAATGTCATAATAAGATCGAAAAAATAAAACTGATTAACGCTAGTGCTTTTAAAATATAAGACACGGTCAAGTATTCCGAAAAAGATCAGAAATTTAAAAATATATTTTGTTTAATATCTTCTATTGACTTTAAAATTGTTAAACGTAAATGCAAAAAAATTCAGAGTATTTGTTGTAATAAATTACTAAATTGATCAAATTGTTTACATTTTCAAATATTTTATCAAAATTTGTTACAAATAGTGCAAGAAAACCTAGGTGGAGGGTATCAAAGATTCGGCATAGCCGAATTTTACACTCCTACTTGTTTTATATCCAGTTAGTTGGTCCTGAGAGATAGGGTCTCTAAACGCGTGGTATAGGGTATCGTATAGTCGGTCTAGACCGACTATAATTTTCTTACTTGTTTTTTAATTAACTTTAATTTTTTATCAAACATTTTTGGCGACCGTGACAGGACGGTCAGTGTTTAATTAAATTTAAATTTTCAATTTATTTTTTGTTCGGTTAAAACTAATTGGCCCGTAGAGCCACTACAAAATAAACAAGTAAGAAAATTATAGTCGGTCTAGACCGACTATACGATACCCTATACCATGCGTTTAGAAACCCTATCTCTTAGGCCCAACTAACTGGACATTGAAAATAAGCAAAAACCAAATTTGAGTGGGATTTTTATTAATTTTTTTGGCTGCAGATATGAAAAAGTTCATATCGGATGATATATCTATGAAGGGACTAGGTCCAAAAATGGACCGATCCTGATCATGTTTGGTAAAGTCTCTTGTATTTTGCAAAAATATATACAAACAAAATTTGAGAAGAATCAGTGCAATATTTTTGTTTTTAATAGATTTAAGTGAAGATCGGGAAGCAGCTCTATATGGGGTCAAAGGGAGCATTTTTGGACTACTCATTAGTGGATGTAATGAAGGCATACAAACCCAATTTGAGTAAGATCTATATGACAATTTGGATCTTATGGCAATTTATGTCGATTTCATATGGGTAATTTGTATGGGGGCTAGGTCTGACAATGGACCGATTCTCACCAATTTCAATAGCGTTCATCCCGTGGCAGATAAAAGCTTAAATACCAAATTTCATCAAAATATATTCATATTTGCGACCTGCAGTTTGATTACAAGCTTTACATGGACACACAGACGGACGGACGGACGGACGGACATTGTTAAATCAACTCAGAAAGTGATTCTGATTCGATCGGTATAATTAAAGATGGGTCTAGGTCAAATATTTTTGGTTGTTACAAACAGCAGCACAAAGTCATTATACCCAAACCACATAGTGGTATAGGGTATAAAAAGACATTTTTGATATATGCAACAATTGTGCCACGCAGTTCTCATTATCGTCGTTGGAGATAACTTAGGTGTTACAGTTGCTGATATACATACATTTTCGTTTCGAAGTTTTTTAAGCCGACATTAACCACTGCCGTCAATAACAATTTTGAAACAAAATTAAATTATAAAATTTTAATTTTGTAAATAAAACAATTTGTCTTCGTTTGCTCACCGAATTAATTTGGTTGATATTTCAACAATTTTCTAGCCCTTTTGTGGAATTTTTATATATATTAAAATTTGGAAATTTTAAACAGTGCCGTTATTATAAATACATAAGTGGTACATATATAAAAATAAAATCGTGCTTTTTCATTTAAATAGAAAGTAAATAAGTGTTTCAATTCCGAAGTGGTTCTTTGTAATTTTATTTGTAAAATTTTTGATTTTTCAAAATGGCTAACAATGATGTTGAAACTATTAATACTAGTGGCTCAGACTTAGCTTCGTTGAAACAACAAAGATGCTAACTTAAATAAAACACACTTGTTTGTTTTTGTTTTCAATCAGTCTAAATTTAGAACTGTCTTTATTTTCACAAAAGGGTCGCTTATAAATACATTATGAGAATTTCTAGACTTCTACTCTAAGAGTGACTTTTTAAAGTACATTAAATGACTTAAAATTCCAAGAGCGACTTTCTGAAGTACACTCAATGACTTTAGATATTATCAATGCATTTCTGGTCCCTCTCCATGCTAGTTTCTATTGATATAGTGTTATAATTTACTCTAAATCATTTAAATATTGTGTAAATAGAAACTGCATATGAGGCAATTTACTTATCAAATGGGTAACTAGTATCAATTGCATTATTCAATTGTGCTGGTCGCTTACCGCAAAAACTATATGAGTAATACGTAACATGAGTATTACTAATAATCTAACCCATAAAACAAAAATTTTATTAATACTCTTTCCTTCCTTACGCATATGAGTTTTGAAAATCTCCGTGACTGTGCGTGATTTTGCGGGACTATTTTAAAATTAATCTTTGGTCACAACAAGTCTATGGACAAAGTTTCAGATCGATCGGATGAGGGGAAGTGAGGTTTTAATCTCTCCGTGATTGTGCGTGACTATGGTTGACTGTGCGTGACTATGTCAAAATTTAATCTTTTTTCACAGCAAGTCTATCGACCAAGTTTCAGATCGATCGGATAAGAAGAAATGGGGTTTAAATCACTCCGTGACTGTTTGCGACTATGCGTGACTGTGCCTGACTATGTCGAAGTTAATCTTTCTTTACAGCAAGTATATCGATAAAGTTTCAGATTGATGGGATGAGGGGAAATCCGTTTTAAATCTCTCCGTGACTGTGCGTGACCATGCATGACTAAGTCAAAAGGGAAATGACATTTAGATCACTCCGTGACTATGCGCGACTGTGCGTGACTACCCCAAAATTAATATGTAGTCACAACAAGACTATGGGTCAAGTTTAAGATCAATTGGATAAGGAGGATGGGGTTGCCCCACGACAGACAGACACACAGAGACTATGAGTTGAAAGAAAGAGTTTAATAATCTAACCCATAAAAACAAAGTTGTCGGGTCAGATCACCAATCAGGGTGCCATCACTGTTGATGGTGTCGTCACTGTTATTGTTTTGTCGTTTGTCTATCCCTTTTCCTACTTGTTTACGTGTTGTATATTGTAGTTAGCTAACCAACAACAAACACTGTTGGTATGCTAACACAATATACAAACGTCTCTCATGTTATTGAGTGAGAGATAACTGTTCTTTTCGTCAAGTAGTTTGTTATTTACTTTGTCTTGTTACCTTCAGTGTTTAATTAAATTTAAATTTTCAATTTATTTTTTTTCGGATAAAAAACTAATTGGCCCGTAGAGCCACTACAAAATAAAAAAGACATTTTTGATATATGCAACAATTGTGCCACGCAGTTCTCATTATCGTCGTTGGAGATAACTTAGGTGTTACAGTTGCTGATATACATACATTTTCGTTTCGAAGTTTTTTAAGCCGACATTAACCACTGCCGTCAATAACAATTTTGAAACAGAATTAAATTATAAAATTTTAATTTTGTAAATAAAACAATTTGTCTCCGTTTGTTCATCGAATTAATTTGGGTGATATTTCAACAATTTTCTAGCCCTTTTGTGGAATTTTTATATATATTAAAATTTGGAAAACAGTGCCGTTATTATAAATACATAAGTGGTACATATAAAAAAATAAAATCGCGCTTTTTCATTTAAATAGAAAGTAAATAAGTGTTTCAATTCCGAAGTGGTTCTTTGTAATTTTATTTGTAAAATTTTTGATTTTTCAAAATGGCTAACAATGATGATGAAACTATTAATACTAGTGGCTCAGACTTAGCTTCGTTGAAACAACAAAGATTCACTATGAAACGAAACATAACTAACCTACAAAAGAAAAATAAAAAAGATGGCGACAAAATTGATACAACCATTTTGCAATGTCGGATGCAAATTTTAGAAGCTTATTTTAAGAAAATTTGTCACATACAAGGACAAATTGAAAAATTAAGTCCCAACGATAATTATCGAAGTGATTTATAAGAAGTTTTCATCGCTGCCAAAGCAAAGTTGTTGTCCCACATAAATAAAAGTCGTTGCTCAACTTCAGCAGAACTTAGTTTTTTGAACGCTTCAATGTCGGGAGTGTTACATCAAAGCAAATTGCCATCGTTGAAGTTGCCACGATTTGATGGGAACTATGGCGACTACAAAAGATTTATTACAGCGTATAATAATATGGTCCATGAGAATTCATCGATCACTGCTGTTGATAAATTCAATTATTTATTGAATTGCCTTTCTGGCCCTGCTTTAGCTGTTGTGGAGCCATTCCAGGTAACGGATGAGAATTACCCCAAGGCTCTGGAGCGGTTACAGGAACGATATGACAACAAGGTATTAATTTTTCTTGAACATATTACTGCTCTTTTTAATGTTTCTCAAATGTCAAAGGGTGATTGTATCTCATTACGTAACATCATTGATACTGTTTCGGCGATTCGTGGTTCGCTTTTATCGCTTGGTTCGGAAATGGACGTCATGAATGCAATAATAATTCATATTGTTTTGTCAAAGCTGGATGATGGATCCAGAGAAAATTATGACGAAAAACAGGAATTTAAATCACTACCATCTTGGGACACCTGCTACAATATATTGAGCCATCGTTGTCAATTTTTGGAAAGTCATGGTAAGAAAAGTGATTCAAATCATAAACATAGTGGTTTCAAACCAAAATCGAATGTCAATCGACCTTTAAATACTTTTGTGAATTCGAACACAAATTTAACTTGTTTATGTTGCAACAGCAATGAACATCATATTGCAACATGTACGTCATTTTTGTCGCTCGTAGTGTCGGAGCGGTTTAACTTTGTAAAACGTAATGGAAATTGCATCAATTGCCTTCGAAAGGGTCATTTGGTTTCGAAATGTCCCTCTAAATCTCGGTGCCGAGTTTGCCAGTCTCCACACCATTCTACGCTTCACATTTTAATGTTTCCCAATCAATCTTGAACATCATCGACAAATCTTGGCCAAAACCAAAAGCTCTCAACTACCCATGGTAATCCTGTGTCATTAGTAGCTCGTTCGTTTATGGTGAATTTATTACGACATCAAATTGGAAAATTCCTGAAACGATTGAATTAGCTGACCGATCGTTCTTCAAGCCTCAAAAAATCAATTTGTTGATAAGCACTGAGGTATTTTTTGATTTATTGCTCGATGGACGTATATCATTAGGAGAAGGCATGCCTTGTTTGATTAAAACAGTTTTTGGATGGGTTGTTGGTGGAAAATACAACTCTCAACCTATTTCTACAGCTCTTACGTGCAACTTGGCAATCCCTTCGTCAACAGAAGTTTTAGACAACACTTTGAAAAGATTTTGGGAAGTAGAAGAGTACACCAGTGGTTCCCAAACTTTTACTGCAGAAGAAGAAAGCTGTGAAGAACATTTTGTAAATAATGTAAATATTAATGGTGACGGTATTGCAGTCAGATTACCTTTCAAAATTAGTCCGGATTATTTGGGTGAGTCTTTTGAAATTTCTCGTAGACGATTTTTATCGCTAGAACGCAGATAAGAACGCGATTCTGATTTAAAATCAATGTATGTCGATTTTATGAACGAATATATGGCATTCGGTCATATGTCACCCTACAATTTGTCTTTAACACACCCTTACTATATTATACCACATCACTGTGTCATAAAACCACAAAGTACCACTACAAAACTTCGTGTAGTTTTTGGTGCGTCGACCCGTACTTCAACGAATCATTCGTTGAATGAGACACTCATGGTTGGACCTACAATACAACAAGATTTGATAACAACATTATTTACATTTCGTTTAAATAGATTTGCTCTCACAGCGGACATATCTGAAATGTACCGTCAGTTTCTTGTCGATGAACGCAATCGTTAATTCCAATTGGTTCCATGGAGAGCTAATAGAGAAGACAAACTAAAAGTATTTCAACTTAATACTGTTACATATGGGCTATCAGCGGCTCCTTGCTTAGCAATTCGAAGTTTGTTTTTTATAGCTGATAAATATATATCATCATATCCAGTTGGCTCACAAGTATTGCATGAGGATTTATACGTAGATGACGTTCTTACTGGCGCCGACAATTTCGAAGATTTAAATTTGAAAAAAACTGAAATTATGAAAATTTTACAACTACATGGCCTTCAGCTGGCCAAATGGAATAGTAATTGTATTGACTTTATTTCAAATGCTGATGAAGAAGTCACAATAAAAACAAATGAAAATGAAATCACTAAAACTATCGGCATGTCCTGGAATCCAAGGCAAGATAACTTTTTGTTTCGTTTCGAATTTCCCGACATAAGTTGCCCCACCAAACGGTCAATTTTGTCCATAGTAGCAAAGATATTTGACCTGCTTGGTCTCTTAAGCCCTATCGTTATTCGCTGCAGGATGTTGCTCCAAGAAATGTGGGTACAAAACATCGGTTGGGATGAAACTATCAACTCTAACCTCGTAAAACTTTGGATTCAAATAAAAGAGGATTTATCGAATATACACAACATTAAAGTACCTCGTTATGTTTTGACTTCAGAAAATACACTCGGAGAAAAACTTGGATTTGCAGACGCATCCCAACGCGCATTTGGGTGCTGTATATATTATCGTGTTTGTATAAATGGCTCTTACAGAACGAATCTGTTAATTGCCAAATCCCATAAAAACTCAATCTTTATCTCGTCTCGAATTATGTGCTGCAGTTTTGCTCAGTAAAACATGGTCCAAAATTAAAACCAAAATATCTAAATTTGTATCTCTTATTTTCTTTTCGACAGATTCGAAAATTGTTCTACAGTGGCTAAAACTACATTCATCAACACTGAATTGTTTTGTGGCAAACCGAATTTCTGAACTTCAGGGACTAACTAGAGAAGTTCAATGGCGACATGTTCCTTCGAAAAGTAACCCTGCAGACATTGTCTCTCGTGGCTGCAGCGCAGCAGAATTACCAACAACAATTTGGTTTAATGGCCCTCAATTTCTACTCGAAGACGCTTCTTGTTGGCCCGGTTATCAGGAGTTCAACGATACAGAAATTTTGGAGAGAAGAAACGCTGCTGTATTTACTGGTATAAAGGATGAACCACCTGTTTATATTATTGACAATATTATCGATAAGCATTCTTCATATTATACAATTGTTCGAATATTTACTTATATTTTCCGTATTTTTAATAGATCCCCTGTAAATCGATATTTAAAGGCAATGGATATTGTTCACCTCCAAGCTTCAGAGTTGGAAATTACTTTTTGGATAATAATATCTTATATACAGAGTATCAATTTTGCTGATGAAATCATTGCTCTTTCAAACAATAATTTAGTTCAATTCGCTACAGAAATTGGCTCCGTTTATTCAAAAAACTAAATTTAATAACAAAGAAGTTAAGCTGATTCGAGTCGGCGGTAGGTTGTCCAATGCACCCATCCCATATGATGTTCGATTTCCAGCTTTAGTGCCAAAAGATCATCGATTTATAATACTTTATATTGAGCATTTGCATCGCATTCATTTACATGCTGGCCTAAAGGTATTACTTGGACTTATTCGACAAAAGCTATGGATAATAAATGCTCGAGAAATAGATAGAAAGGCCATTAGAAAATGTGTACACTGCTTCCACTACAAGCCTAAATTGATGGGACAAATAATGGGTAATTTACCAGTCGATCGTTTAAGAGCACAACGCCCATTTCTAATTACTGGTGTCGATTTTTGTGGTCCGTTTTTAACCTCGTATCGAATTCGTGGAAAGGTGCCATATAAAACATATATCGCAGTTTTTGTTTGTTTTGGCTCAAAGGCAACTCACTTGGAGCTGGTTTCGGATCTCTCCACGAATAATTTCTTATTATGCTTAAAGCGGTTTGTTGGAAGGCGCGGCTTACCGCAATGCATCGTTTGTGATAATGCAACCAATTTCTCCGGTGCTCATAATAAGCTAAAGGAACTTACAGATAAGTTGTTCTGTGACGATGTCGTTTCTCAGCTCAAATCTTTTTCCATTCAAAGTGGTTTTGAATTCAGTTTTATCCCGCCTCGGGCTCCACATTTCGGTGGTTTATGGGAGGCGGCGGTTAAATCAGCTATAACGCTTTTAATAAAAAATGTTGCTCAAGCTCGTCTTTCGTTCGAAGAACTTCAAACACTTGTCGTTGAGATAGAAGCAATTCTAAATTCGCGACCAATTGCTCCCATGTCAGATGACCCCAATGAAGGCGAAGCTCTCACCACTGGTCATCTCCTAATTGGCTCATCTTTAATTTCTGTTCCTGATCAACATTTTGATTTGACAAACCTACCCACTTTAACTCGATGGCAGCAAATTTCATTTCTCAAACAACAATTTTGGCGAATGTGGTCCCGTGATTATCTTCTGTCGCTCCAACAACGATCAAAATGGTTCAAGCCACAGCCGAACATCAAGGTTTGACAACTAGTCATTATTCATGAAGATAATACTCCACCACAACGATGGCCACTTGCTCGAGTTACTCAGACTTTCACTGGTTCCGATGGAAAAGTTCGAGTAGTAGAATTAAAATCAGCAAGCGGCTTATATAGACGACCCATACATAAAGTGGCTCCTTTACCCTCTAATGAAGACTTTTGAAATGCAGACCTTTCAACGGGGGGAGAATGTCGGGTCAGATCACCAATCAGGGTGCCATCACTGTTGATGGTGTCGTCTCTGTTATTGTTTTGTCGTTTGTCTATCCCTTTTCCTACTTGTTTACGTGTTGTATATTGTAGTTAGCTAACCAACAACAAACACTGTTGGTATGCTAACACAATATACTTACGTCTCTCATGTTATTGAGTGAGAAATAACTGTTCTTTTCGTCAAGTAGTTTGTTATTTACTTTGTCTTGTGATCTTCATATACTTATATATTGTAAATAAGTTTTAAGAAAGGCAGTCGTAGTCGAATCTTTAAATAAAAAACATTAAAGAACTAAACAGTGCGTTTGATAAATTTTATTTGTTTTTTAATTAACTTTAATTTTTTATTAAATAAAAGTTTTTATTAAAACTCTTTCTTTCCTTATGCATATGAGTTTTGAATCTCTCCATGATATTGCGTGACTATTTTAAAATTAATCTTTGGTCACAACAAGTCTATGGACCAAGTTTCAGTTTGATTACATGAGGGGAAATGGGGCTTAAATCACTCCGTGTCAAAGTTAATCTTTTATTCACAGCAAGTGTATGGAAAAATTTTCAGATTGATCGGGTAAGGGGAAGTGAGGTTTTAATCTCTCCGTGACTGCACTCGCAATGCGTGACTGTGCGTGACTATGTCGAAGTTTATCTCTTTTCACAGTGTACAGGTATGAAGCAGGATCGTCAAGTAAGGTATTGTGTTTGTCCAAAAATAAAACACAATCAGATCTTCTTTGTTTTACCTTAAAACAATTATATCTTTATTTAATAAAATGCCCTGCTTATATATATATATATCGTATTCTAAACTTTTGTTCCAAGAGAGAACTTACTAAAGTTCTCTTAATAAATAATTTTATCAATCTAAGAGATAAAATTATAACTATAAATTGATTCAATATGTATTTTGGGCGTGACTACGCTCAACACATATTTTATCATAATTGTCAGTTTTACTTGTGGCGTTCAACTTAGCTCTCATTTCGATTGTTTCAAACAAAATGCAAGCGCAGCCGAATTCCAGATTACGTTGACTGTTATGCATAATATATGTGGCTCGTGCCATTAATTGGAGTACACCTGGAATACATTATATGCATGCATGTCGTTTGTTTATACTTGTTGTACATTCGTACTCTACTTCATGCATACACTGCACCCCGATCCCAAAAAAATCCTACAACTGTTTGTAATATGAGTTGTATGATTTTTAAAGCATTATACGTTTTTTTAAATTGAATTGTTTTTTTTTTCTTTAAGTATAATATGATTCACTTGTGTTTAAAAAATTTTTGATGAAATGGTTTTTTTTTTGACCAATATTCTGTAATTTGATTAGGTTTCCTTTAATTGTTGTTTATTTTCATGTTAATACGTATGTTTAATTGGTTTTGACAAAAAAAATGTTTATAAAAAAACGTTTAAGTTTTTTCTTTTTCTTTTTCCTCATAAAATTTAGTTCTCATGGTGTAGTTTTATATTTTTATTTTTAAATTAATTTTATGTTATTGAGTACTTGTATTTATACCCTATACCACTATGTGGTTTGGGTATAATGACTTTGTGCTGCTGTTTGTAACAACCAAAAATATTTGACCTAGACCCATCTTTAATTATACCGATCGAATCAGAATCACTTTCTGAGTTGATTTAACAATGTCCGTCCGTCCGTCCGTCCGTCCGTCCGTCCGTCCGTCTGTGTGTCCATGTAAAGCTTGTAATCAAACTGCAGGTCGCAAATATGAATATATTTTGATGAAATTTGGTATATAAGCTTTTATCGGCCATGGGATGAACGCTATTGAAATTGGTGAGAATCGGTCCATGTTCAGACCTAGCCCCCATACAAATTACCCATATGAAATCGACATAAATTGCCATAAGATCCAAATTGTCATATAGATATTACTCAAATTGGGTTTTTATGCGTTCATTACATCCACTAATGAGTAGTCCAAAAATGATCCCTTTGACCCCATATAGAGCTGCTTCCCGATCTTCACTTAAATCTATTAAAAAACAAAAATATTGAACTGATTCTTCTCAAATTTTGTTTGTACATATTTTTGCAAAATACAAGAGACTTTACCAAACATGATCAGGATCGGTCCATTTTTGGACCTAGTCCCTTTATAGATATAGCATCCGATATGAATTTTTTCATATCTGCAGCCAAAAAAATTAATAAAAATCCCACTCAAATTTGGTTTTTGCTTATTTTCAATGTCCAGTTAGTTGGGCCTAAGAGATAGGGTTTCTAAACGCATGGTATAGGGTATCGTATAGTCGGTCTAGACCGACTATAATTTTCTTACTTGTTAATTTTTAATTTTTTATTTTTCATATTTCAATTTTCATTTTCCATTTTTCAATTTTCATTTTTCAATTTTTCGTTTTCAATTTTAATTTTTCATTTCCCACTTTTCATTTTCCATTTTCGATTTTTCAATTTTCATTTTCCAAGTTTCAATTTTCATTTTCCATTTTTAATTTTTCCATTTTTCATTTTCCGTTTTTCATTTTCCATTTTAAATTTTTCATTTTTAATTTTTAATATTTAACTTTTATTTTTATTTTTTTGTTTTTTGTAATTTTTAATATTTAATTTTTATGATAAAACAAGTAGAAGTGTAAAATTCGGCTATGCCGAATCTTTGATACCCTCCACCTAGGTTTTCTTGCACTATTTGTAACAATTTTAGATAAAATATTTGAAAATGTAAACAATTTGATCAATTTAGTAATTTATTACAACAAATACTCTGAATTTTCAGCATTTACGTTTAACAATTTTAAAGTCAATAGAAGATATTAAACAAAATATATTTTTAAATTTCGGATCTTTTTCGGAATACTTGACCATGTCTTATATTTTAAAAGCTTTAGCGTTAATCAGTTTTATTTTTTCGATCTTATTATGACATTCCATTTGTAACGCATCGATAAATGGATTTGCGTCTATGTGTTTAATGCAAAAGATTTCTTACTTTTGTCGAATTGTAGGGATTTTTTGAAAATTTTTTTTAAACAACTTAATATTATGTACGTTTCAATTTTAAACTTTAAAATTAAAAATATCTATCTTTTTTAAATCTGGTAATAACTCTATAATATGGAGATAGTAAATACGTGGCTTCTTTAATAAGAATGACAAGTAAAAAACACTTTTGTGCAGTTCACTTGTTTTGTGCATTTTTTTTAATACATACATAAGTACGCCATCTTTGTAGATCTCTTCGATTATATTAAAGGTGCTATTACATGATGTGTTTTTTACATATGTACTGTCAAATTTTCCCACAACAAAAGTTGTACACATCGTGTGATACATATGAAACATTGTACAATACATGAAGAAAGTCACATGTACATTTTTCAATTAGAACAGGTTCTATTTTTGCATGACAAACGTGAAAATACAACACTGCTTGTGGCGAAAGAAAAACAGAGTAAATTTTAAAGATTAATATTGAAAGAAAAATAAATTGTTTAGTATTAACAATTAAAAAATATATAACCTTTTTTTTAACAATAAATTTTTGTAAATTCACAAATTAAATCAGCTGTTGTTTACACATAGAGGTTATGTCATACGAAAATACATATGCACGTGTGATAGCAAAAATTATGAATCGTATGTAAAAGACAATTTTGACAGACATGAGTGTAACATTATTGTATGTATGTATGTAACATTATTGTATGTTGCCAACATGGCAACCCTGATGATAGATGAAAAGATATGTAAAAACTATAGAAATTAAGTTAGTAGTTAAGAAGCAGTGTATGCGACAAGAATAGAAAAATAATAAACAGCGAAAGAGCAAACAACATAAATAAATGTGTTTTATTTTAACTACTAAAACATAGATGAAACATGGTGTCAGGTGTTAAATAGATGGAAAATAAACATTTTAAAGTGATGTCTGACCCTGGAAATGAGGAGGAGCAGAAAAAATTAACAACTGAAATTGAAAAAAATAAGGAAAAAGTAATGAATGCAAACACGAGTGCGGTGGTCATTAATGGCCCTGAACCAATGCAATTTGAAGACCCAGGAAAGCACTGGTCCATGTGGAAGCAACGGTTCAACATATATTTTTTAGCATCGGGTAAAAAAGAAGAAGCTGATGATGTCAAAATTGCGCTGTTGCTGCACTACATAGGTGAGAAGGGATTGGATATTTACAATTCATTTAATTTGTTAAAACATGAAGAAACTATGGTAAACGTTTTAAAAAAATTTGATGAATATTGCAACCCGAAGAAAAACATCACAATGGAAACGTTCAAGTTTTTTAATATAACGCAACAACAAGGTCAGCCATTTTGTGAATTTGAGACAGCGTTGCGAAAGCAAATTAAATACTGTGAATTCGCCTGCTCGGATAACTGTAAAAAATTTGAAGATCGTATACTTCGTGATAAGATAATTTTGGGTGTATTCGATAATAACTTACGCACGAAACTTTTGGAAGCTAAGGATAATGACTTAGATGATATTATAGCAAAGTGCAAAGTTGCAGAGCTGGCAGAAAAGAATAAAAAAACGCTTGAAACAAAAAATGAAAGTAAGATTGATGCATTGCAACGAAATGAAAGGGGTAAGAATGTAAAGCAGAAGGAAAACATATGCTTTCGATGTGGCTCTATATGGAGTTTGGATCATCGCCACCTATGTCCAGCAATGAAAGATGGTCGCAGATGTAATAAATGCAAGCAGCCAGGCCATTTTGCATTGATGTGCCGAATGAAATCAGTGGGAGGCGGAACAAACACTCATCGTGTGAATATGTTAACAGCTTCAACAGACGGAGGGGTGTCCAATACAGTTAATGTTGAGTACTTTGATGAAGGTAAAAATTCTGTAGACAGTTATAAGGAAAACTATATTATAAGTTTAATGAAGAGAATTTCTGATTGTAGAATAAACTATTTGGGTGGTGGCTGGTTTAAGAAAATATATATTAATGGACTGGAAGTTAGTTATACCCTATACCACTATGTGGTTTGGGTATAATGACTTTGTGCTGCTGTTTGTAACAACCAAAAATATTTGACCTAGACCCATCTTTAATTATACCGATCGAATCAGAATCACTTTCTGAGTTGATTTAACAATGTCCGTCCGTCCGTCCGTCCGTCCGTCTGTGTGTCCATGTAAAGCTTGTAATCAAACTGCAGGTCGCAAATATGAATATATTTTGATGAAATTTGGTATATAAGCTTTTATCGGCCATGGGATGAACGCTATTGAAATTGGTGAGAATCGGTCCATGTTCAGACCTAGCCCCCATACAAATTACCCATATGAAATCGACATAAATTGTCATAAGATCCAAATTGTCATATAGATATTACTCAAATTGGGTTTTTATGCGTTCATTACATCCACTAATGAGTAGTCCAAAAATGATCCATTTGACCCCATATAGAGCTGCTTCCCGATCTTCACTTAAATCTATTAAAAAACAAAAATATTGAACTGATTCTTCTCAAATTTTGTTTGTACATATTTTTGCAAAATACAAGAGACTTTACCAAACATGATCAGGATCGGTCCATTTTTGGACCTAGTCCCTTTATAGATATAGCATCCGATATGAATTTTTTCATATCTGCAGCCAAAAAAATTAATAAAAATCCCACTCAAATTTGGTTTTTGCTTATTTTCAATGTCCAGTTAGTTGGGCCTAAGAGATAGGGTTTCTAAACGCATGGTATAGGGTATCGTATAGTCGGTCTAGACCGACTATAATTTTCTTACTTGTTTTAAATTGGATTCAGGCGCGGATGTAAATTGTTTGCCAATTAAATATATACAGGAAATGAATTTGGAAAATAAAATTATTAATTCGAATACTCGGTTGTTTGCATATGGTGATTTAGAGATAGGAATAATCGGAAAAATTAAATTAATGTGTGTTGTCGATAAGGGCAAAGTGTCGGTACCTCTTGAGTTTGAAATAGTAGGCAACAACCATCAGCCAATATTAGGAAAGGAATCTTGTGTCACGCTGAAGTTAATTAAGAGAATAGATGTGCATAATGTGAAGTGTGAGGAACTTACATGTGATACTAGACTACCCTGTGCTTCAACAACTAGCAAAGTGGGTTGCGATTTGCCTGTGGGTAAAGAGGAATTTATTCGCAAGTATATTGAAGTTTTTGATGGACTTGGTGAAATACCTGGTAGGTGTTTGATAGAGCTGAAGGAAAGAGCGGAACCGAGACTGAATTATAAAAAAAGGATACCATTTAGTTTACAGGACAAGTTAAAAAAACAATTAGATCTCATGGTTAAGGATGGCGTTATAAGCAGGGTGAATAAACCTACAGAGTGGGTTAATAATTTGCAGATTGTTGAAAAACCAGATGGGTCCTTGAGAATTTGTCTTGATCCTAAACCGTTAAATGAATGTATCAAACGGGAGCGGTGTATTATACCCACTTGTGAGTCAATAATAAGTCGAATTGATGGCGCGAAATATTTTACGGTGATGGACCTTAAAAACGGGTTTTGGCAGGTTGTGTTAGATGAAAGGTGTTCAGAGTTGACGACGTTTATAACACCCTTTGGCTTATATAAGTGGAATAGGATGCCTTTTGGCTTGAATAATGCCCCGGAGATATTCATGCGGTATATGATGCAAATATTTGGTGACCTTGAGGGTGTAGAGGTGTATTTCGATGATTTGTGTATTTTTGGTAGAACTAAGCAGGAGCATGATGAGCGGCTACTAAATGTAATTGATAGGGCCAGGGAATTTAATGTGAAGTTTAACAGGAAGAAGGTTCAGTATAGGTCAAGGGAAGTGTGCTTTATGGGACAGGTAATATCGGAAGGGGAAATTAAACCGGACGGGAAATATTTGAAGGCTATTAGGGAGATCCCCATGCCAAAAAACAAACAGGAGGTATTACGGATATTGGGAATGTGTAAGTTTCTGGGAAGGTTTATTCCTAATTTATCGGCAATAACGGCGAATCTTCGGGAACTGACGCGAAATGACACAAAATGGCAGTGGAATGATGATCATTTTAAGGAAATTGAAGAGTTAAAGAGAATAATTTGTACGCCCCCAGTATTAAGAATCTATGATCCTAAGCTACCACTGGTTATTCAGACGGATGCGCCTAAGGATGGTATTGGTTGTGTACTGTTGCAGAATGGGTGTCCGGTGGCTTTTGCGTCTCGAAGCCTGAATAATAGTGAAAGGAGATATGCACAGATAGAGAAGGAGTTACTGGCTGTGGTTGTGGCATGTGGAAAATTTCACTATTTTATTTACGGTCGAGACGTGGAGGTGCATTCCGATCACAAACCACTGGAAGCGTTGATTAAAAAGGATCTAGACAAGGTTACGGCAAGACTTCAGAGGATGTTTATGCAGCTATTGAAATATCCAGGTTTGACTATTAAATATGTGCCGGGGAAGAAGATGTTAGTGGCTGACTGCTTATCACGTGCGTTTTTGACAGAGACTGTACCAGAGGATCCTGTCTTGAAATATGTTGTACACGCGGTAATAAGGAAAAGTTGTATGTCGGACGAAAATAGATTAACTTTTATGCGCGCTACTGAGTCTGATAGGTGTTTGAGTAATGTGTTGGCATTTATAAATGGAAAGTGGCCGATATACAAGAATCTGGGTGTTGAGGAAAACAAGTTTTATAGGATCAGAGATGAGTTGAGTAATGCCGATGGGTTAATATTTTTTAGAGATAGACTAGTTGTTCCCTTTGCACTGAGAGCTGTGACGTTGCGGTTATTACATTCTGCTCACCTGGGCGTTGAGAAGACGCGCTTGAGAGCTAGGGAACTATATTATTGGCCTGGGTTATCAATCGATGTTGAAGAGTTTGTCAATACTTGTAGAATATGTGAGGGAATGCATAGGAAGAATCAGAAAGAACCACTGCAACAGCACCCTGAGCCGACTTATGCTTGGGAACAAATTGCAATGGATATGTTTGATTGTTCAGGCGTATCGTACTTAGCTGTTGTTGACTCATACTCGGGTTGGTTGATCTCTGAGAGATTGAGAAATAAATCTATTGATGAAGTTATTAGTGTTTTACGGCAATTGTTTTCAAAATTTGGAGTTCCAACTGAGATTAGATCGGATAATGTTCCATTCAACAGTTATAAATTTAAAATTTTTGCAAATAATTACAATTTGAAATTAAAATTTTCGAGTCCTAACTATCCACAAAGTAATGGGCTGGCAGAAAAAGCTGTTTCTATTGCTAAAAATATTCTAAGGAAAAATGTTCTTGATGGAAGGAGTGATTACCAGGAGCAAATTTTGGAATATAATGTTACTCCTCTGCAGGATATGCTTTTGTCGCCAGCACAGTTATTTATGGGTAGGACGCTTAAAACGAAACATCCGATATCTGATTGTTTGTTGAGGTGTAATACAGATGGTAAACTAATTCGAAGTCGGATAGTGAAAAAAAGGGGGAAACAGCATTATATTACGACAAATCGGCAAAATCGTTAAGTAAGCTAAATATTAATGACAATCGTAGAGATATATAATGATAGATCGTACATAGTTAGGGATGCAAATGGCAATACGTATCGGAGAAATAGGCGACTGATAGTGACTACGAGGAACCAAGCGGATATTAGTTATTTTGATTATTTAGATGGATATGATAATGAAATTAGTAATAAGAAACAAAATGTAAACGATGATGAGACTAATTTAGATGATACTCACGATAATGTTGTAGTACCCAGTAATGTTCCTATTGGGATGGGAGGTGGTTCGGATGCCGATAATGGGATTTCTAATAGTGTGAGCATTCCCCCTATGGTGGATGAATATACGACGCGCACTGGTCGGATGATTCAAAGACCACAATTCTATGGGGAGTGGGAACACTATTAGAAGCAAGGACAGATATAGTTATATGTATGTATATGTAAAAAAAAAAAAAAAAAAAAAAAAAAAAGCATGTAACATTATTGTATGTATGTATGTAACATTATTGTATGTTGCCAACATGGCAACCCTGATGATAGATGAAAAGATATGTAAAAACTATAGAAATTAAGTTAGTATTTAAGAAGCAGTGTATGCGACAAGAATAGAAAAATAATAAACAGCTAAAGAACAAACAACATAAATAAATGTGTTTTATTTTAACTACTAAAACATAGATGAAACAATGAGGAATTTCATATGGATAAAAAAAGTGACAGTACATATGTAAAAAACACTTCGTGTAATAGCACCTTAAGTAAGTTTGAAAATAAAAAGAATAATAAAATATTATAAATGTAAACATAATTGATTTTAGAAAAATGTCCGATTCGTTTTTCGATGATGCTGAAAACACATCAAAGAAATACGGAAAACAAAGGTTTTACTCAAGTTAGTTGAGAGACGAGAAGCTAATGGGATGGAACAGGTCAAAGATGACGACTTTAAATACAGATGCAAGGCTTGTGAAAAAATATTAAATTGCGTTAAATCAGATCTACGTATACATGCTCATAACCAATGTCTTAAAAAAATATCTTTTAAAACCAACAACCAAAATTCTGTTTACGTTATAAGATCCCATTTGCAAGCCATTTTAATTAATTGTGTAAATTTTAAATGCACATCTAGCAATATAAAAGATGAGTTATACAGAATAGTAAAAATATTTTTTTTTATAATATCTGTGATTTTTTATATTGTTCTTATGTAATTCTAATGATATTCTTATCTTATTTTTTATGATATTTTTTTCGTTATGTTATTTTTGCATTATTGAAATTGAAAATTAACAAATTAAAAATAATTTTTTTTTTGAAAAATTGAAAAAAGTAGTGTAGGGAAAAATGTAGAGAAAAAATTGGGTGTAGGGAAAAAAGGGATTTTTTTTTCATTAGCGTAGAGCTTTCTGTAAAAATCTCCTGGCATCACTGGTACCTATTAAAAAAACAATGTAAGATTTCACAAAACAATGCGACGTATATCTGCTTTGTTCAAAAGCTTTCATAAGACTAAATGAAATTGTTAATTATGCATGAAGCACATAGACGACAGAGGCTACACAAACACACGGATACAAATGCTGCTGGCTACAATTGTAGTCGTGTAGTCAACTACTTAATTTTTTTGAAAACGACAGCAACATATAACAACAATATAAACAGCTGTTTTTATACAAAATCATTTTTATTTCAGTAGTGCCAATTATATTTTTTTTTAACTTTATTAAAATAGAAAAACATGTATGATTCTATATAAAATTGTCTTAAATATATTACTTATTTATAATGCATTATTATAACGTAAAAATAAATAAATAAATTTACTTATTAATAGAATTATTATAGCATTTCATTTTGCGATTAATTTTTTCAACAAAATAAAATATTTCATAGACTAATATCTTTTACATATTTTGTTATATTGTCAACACTATTTTTATTTGGTAGCCAACAAAAACAGAAATTCGCCTAAGTTGACTACAGCAGCAAAAGTGGTCATGTAGTCGTGTAGCTGTGTTGGTGTCAAAATAATCGTTTTCATATAAACGTGTGTATTTTATTTTTGACAGGCTGTAGTCGTGTAGCCGCTGTCGTCTATGTGTTTCATGAGAGAGTTCGGCTAACTGGTGCCATAATGTATATGTGTGTGTAAACAAAAATATACGATATCCCAGTAATCATTTCGAAGATTGTTTTAACAAAAATCATCTTACTGTGTCTTCTTCGAGCACTTTTGATGATTAAAAACTGATTAATCACATGCGGTATTAGAAAAAGATTAAGAAATGATTTTTGCTTACGCTTAAAAAGTGATTTATAGAAAAATGTCATTAAATATGACTCAAAAATAAGTCGAAATTAATCAGAAAATTGGATAAAAAAGGTTCTCAAGATGAGTCGGAGGTAAGGTAATATTTCCTCCCAACAAAATAATATTTTGTGATCAGCAAAAGAGCGCATTTATGACTGTTTTAATAGCACAGAGGAGTCAAAAAAGACTCCACATGATCACTTATTGCATAAAATGTTTACTGGGATTTTATTCACTATCTGTAGAAACAGTTTTTTAAGTAAAACAAATCTGCACACAATTTCAATTCTATTTCGTTTACAATGATACGATCACTTTGTTTACAAGCTAGTAGTAAAATAAGAAAATAGTATTATAATACAGCGTAATGATGAATTGTACTTCTCAATTAGTTTATTTTTAATGTGCCATAAGAAGTTCAGTTTGTGCTAAGAAATGAATGAATATATGCTTCCCAGGGCGAAGCTTAATCATTGCACTTTGACTGAGTTGAGCCCGCGACTATTCCTGATGTGGATAGCTCGTGCCTACAATTTTTGGTAGTTGGGAATGTCGTTTGTGAAAAGGGAAGCATGAACACATGTTTCCCAGGGCGAGGCTTAATCATTGCACTTTGATTGAGCTGAGCTCCGCGATTATTCCTAATGCGGAATATTTTGTGCATTAAATTCTCGGTAGTCCGGGAATGGCGCTTGCCTGCGCCAAACATTAAATAATAAATTTTAAAAATGTATTATAATTAAATATTATTGACATTATATTATCATCTGAGAAAAAAATTTTTTTTTCAAACACCAATTTTTAACAGGGTAGAATTTTATGGTTTCAATACTACTTTTGAATGCAAGTATGTACTAAAAGTAGAACCCTTAAAATCATACTATTTTTTGCAACCCTAAAAATTGCAATATTTTCTATAAATAAAATAATTTATATTTTATTATTTTTAATATGCGCTTATTATCGAAATACATATACAGAATATATGAATGTTATTTATAGTATTTTGATATTTGCAACAGTAGCCTGTATGTATCAATTTGTAATATTTTGTGATCTTATAAAAATCGCAGAATATTGATATTGATTTTATATAGTTTCTTTTATTAATTAACTAACTTAAATATTACACCATAAAATGTTGATATTGGTGAATTTTTATATTACTACCACAACGACCATAAAAACAACAAGTACAGCTGTGACAATATACAAAATTTAGAATAACAATAAAGGAAAACATCATATTTTTTTTACTTTTTCAGTGATTTCTCGGCACCTATGAAACCTATTGTCACGATTTAAAAAACAGAAACCTTCTCATCATGTTGGTATATCACTCTCACTAACAACAAGCTCCCTAGCTGTCCTATTGAGAACGTTATCGAGACAAGAACAACATAGTCAAATCATATTTTTTCAAGACTTTTTTTACTCCATCGTTCAATTCTCGGGACCAGATAAACCGATTTGGACGATTTTAAATAGCAAACTTTTCAGGATGTTACTGAATCATTTTTTATACCAATGAGCAACCTAGTTGCCCGATTGAAGCCGTCATCGTGATTTCCACAGACGGACAGACGGACATACGGACATCGCTATATCAACTCCGCTTGTTATAAGGATCACAAATATATATATTTTATGGGGTCCAGATTTTTTTTTGTAATTATTACAATCGGAATGACAAACTTATATATACCCTCTGCACACTGGAGTGGAGGGTATAAAAAGTCATGTTGAGTTAACATGGTATCGCATATATGCGCCTGAATCACGTTTGCCGACGGCGAATAAAACTCAGGCACAATGTTTTTTTTTAACTTACGTTTTTATTTTTAAAAAATATAAATTATATTTTAAAATTAATTTTCTTAAAATATCCTTTAAAAAGTTATGTCTTTTTCAAAAGTTTTTGTTTTATGTTTAAGAATTAAATTTAAAAATCTACATTAGAACACAAAGATATTTATAAATAATTAATTGAATCGATATTTTTGTTCGAAGAAAATATCAGAGATGATAGTTAAATCATTAAAGATTAATAAAAATATTAAATATTACAAGACATAAACACATAAATAATAAAATCATTTAGAGCCGCTATTATTTATATCAAAAATACAAGTCTAAATAGTTGATTTAAATTTTTTTTTAATGATACCGGCAATCAATGATATGACGACCACTACGTACATAAACACAAAATAGAATGAAGTTCCATGAAATGCCCACAAACGTTGCGATCGAGTTGGACAACTTGCCAGAAAATCAAAACTTTTTGATTTTTCGTGCAACCAAAACACAACTTAATACAACGACCCCACAAACGTTGCAATCTCGTGCCCAACCCATTCAAGTTGTACCAACCGTCGCAACGTCTATGGCCTGCATTATGTTTACATCATCTATATTAATTATCTTGTATGCGCCCTTATAAGGTGGTTCATATTTCTTTCTGTTCTCTACTTTAACTAATACTAAGTCTCCTATATTTAATTTTATGATAATTTCCTTATCGAAAGATTCTAGTCTACGTTTATTCTTAACTCCTATTATTATTTCTCTAGCATATTCTGGTGATTTTCTTAATCTAATTTTCAATTCCTTAGCATAGTTATCTATATCGTATATCATGTCATGGTTTGTCAAATTTTCAACTGGTAAATTTGGTAGTTTTTCAAAAACTAATTCAAAGGGAGAATACTCTGTATCAATATGTGGTGTTATGTTATATGCAAATGTGTAGTACGAAATCCATTAATGCCAATTGTCTTCATTAACGAAAGACAAAAAATACTCAATACTTCTATTTTCAATAAATTGCATACTTCCCTCAGATTTTAAGGTCTTAAAAGTTCCGTATTTCAATATCAAACCTTTAGTCAAAGCGACTGCCAGTGATTTGGCTTATTTTGACTCCTTAGGAACGGCTATTACAGATTTCGTCAATTCACACTTCATTGTCAGTATGTACCTGTAAAATCATGAAGGACGTAGTGGTCCAACTGTATCAATGACTATGGTCTCCAAGCTATTCCTAGGTATGTCCGTTATATTGAAAAGTTCCCTTGTGTGTCTTATTTGCTTGTTCCTCTGACAAAGATCAAGCGCTGAAACATACCTTCTTACCAGTTTGTGCATATTTTTCCATATATATTTCTGTTTAAGTTTCAATTGGGTCTTTCTTATTCCGATATGACCTCCACATGGTGTGTTATGATACAATTTTATTAATTTCATTTTCTCTTCGTTATCAGTTATGTTCTGAGGATTGGTATATTATATAATTTTGACGTCATTTTTATACCCTCCACTCCAGTGTGCAGAGGGTATATATAAGTTTGTCATTCCGTTTGTAATAATTAGAAACAAAATTTTGGACCCTATAAAATATATATATTTGTGATCCTTATAACAACCGGAGTTGATATAGCGATGTCCGTCTGTCCGTCTGTGGAAATCACGATGAGGGCATCAATCGGGCAACTAGGGTATTCGTTGACATAAAAAATGATACAATAACATCCTGAGAAGTTTGCTATTTAAAATCGTCCAAATCGGTCGATTAGGGCCCGAGATTTGAATGAAGAACTAAAAAAGTCTTGAAAAAATATAATTTTATATGTTGTTCTTGTCACGATCACGCCCTCAATAGGACAGCTAGAGTGATCATTTTTAGTGAGAATGATTCACCAAATTTATGGGAAGATTTCTATTTCAAAAATCATTAAAATCTATGGAATAGGTCCAGGGAAATCTCTGAAAAATTAAAAAAAAAAAAATTAAAACATGATTTTTCTATATTGTTCTTGTTGTTATTCTAAATGTTGCATTGTTGTCATAGCTGGACTTGTTGTTTTTGTGGTCGTTGTGGTAATAATATAATAAAAACAAACCCTTTGTACATTTTTTTATCAACTCTGGTAGAAAAATTTAAAAGTTTCCATTGTTTTGGCATCATTGAAAAAATTTGTTAGATCATTTCTGCCATTGCCACGAGCTTGCCTGCAAAATCAGATCGATTGGGTCACGGGAAAGTGGTTTAAATCGATCTAAAATTTGTTCGACAAGCAGACGCTTCGAGTTAATATAAAGGGAGTAAAAATTCACCAACATCTAAAGCAATTAATGCTAAAATACCTAGTTGTTAATAAAAAAAACAATTGGGCAATTCACAATGGGTTTTGTATCGTTGTATCTGTTGTATCGTGTATCACTTTAAAATTAAAATAATATATGGCAAATAACGCAAATAACGCAAATACATCGATAAGTTTATTTATATAAAAATTAATGTTTATATTTTTAGTATGTATTTTCTCTTTCAGTACCAACCAAAACATTTAAAATAAATTTTTTTTTTCATTATAAATTAAAATGGAAGAGGTACGTAACTAAAACTACAGGGTATATCTCACGACCAAAAAGCAAACACTGACAAGTGTTTTCTCTTATACGAAGTAGCAGAAGCGACGAAGCGATCTTTCCTAGTTGGATCGAAAATTACTAAAGAAAGCGTTTTACAATATGAAAATACAACTGAGTGTTCACAACAAATAATTGTATTGTGTATTTCAATACAACATACAATACAGAACACCTGTTGTGAATTGCCCAAATGTAGATTTAGCAAAAAAAAAAAATAATGTATTAATTTATTTAAAGAGAAAAAAACGTTTGATGTTGTATTTTTTGTGTGTACTATTTAATTAAACATACATACACATATGAAATAATACAAATAATATACATATATTATATATATGTATGTATGTATGTATATTCATAGTAACTGCATGTTAGAAATAAATCGGTATATTATTTTATTTACATAAAATTCTGCAATATTTTGTTGTGGGGAAAATACATTTCTTTTGCATTAACAGAGTGTCACTTCATTTTGCTCAGCGTGACTATGCCGCAGTAGATGGCGCCATAATTTTTGTTCTAATTAGC
Organism: Cordilura impudica; assembly: GCA_963682025.1. Classification (NCBI taxonomy): domain Eukaryota; kingdom Metazoa; phylum Arthropoda; class Insecta; order Diptera; family Scathophagidae; genus Cordilura; species Cordilura impudica. The sequence goes on along the minus strand of OY821522.1, from coordinate 36,861,947 downwards.
TTTGCAATAGTTATTTCTATTTTAACATGAATGTCAATATTTTCAACTAGATATCATGCAGAACAATGTAAAGAGTATACACGTGCTGGTCTTTTATTTCATACGTTTTTTCATTATTCTTCTATAAATATGAACATAAGTTTGGCATGTTAACTTTTTGTTGTCTTTATAAAATAGAGTTACCGAGTTCATCAATGAGTTTTTTGCTTTCAAAACAGTTCTACATAGTTTTTTTTTGTTTTTTTTTTTTGTTTTAATATACTCACGTGAAAAGATAATATATAATCTTTATTCCATTAATAAATAAATTTACAATTCAATAATTAGTGCCTCAGCGTCCAATGGACATTATAGAGGCGAGTTCGCAAACTATTTTAAACAAGAACTAAATATCTATATATATAAAATTGAATGTGTGTTTGTTTATTTGTTTGTTTGTTTGTGTGTACCTTATAGGAGACCAAACCTCTGGACCGATCTTCCTGAAATTTTCACAGCATTTAACTGAGACTCTGGCATGATTAATAGGGTACTTTTTTTTTGACCACGCCCACTTTTACGCCCACTTTTTTAAAATTATGTAATTGCTCCCATATAGTTTTTAACAGATTTACTTCAAATTGTATACACATTATACTCCAGGCGAGGTAGAAATAAACATTTCTTGCGCCACGCCCCCTTTCACGCCCCTTTTCACGCCAAATTTTGTTTGAAAGTTTTAAACTTTTTTTTCTCTGTACAAATTTGTTCCTTCCAACGGATTTTTTTATTTGGTAGTATATTGCTCTTAATACTGTTAACGTCGCCATATAACTATGAACCACGCCCATTTCACCGCCCCCTTTTTTTTACATATACCACTAACAATGTTTGCTATACAAAATAATTTTTTTGTAATATGTATTTATCTAAAGTTTTATACACTTTTTATCTACAGGTAAGGTAGCCATACATTTTTTTATTACAAAGTCCCCCTTTTTCGCCCCATTTTACCTTAAATCATAATTATTCTGCTTTCAATCTATCTATATATATAAAAATTAATGTGTGTTTGTTTGTGCTTTATAGGAGGCCAAACCAAAGAACCGATCTTCCTGAAATTTTCAGAGCGTGTTACTGTGACTCTGGAAGGAATAATATGCTATATAAATTTTTGATTGGACAAAGGGGCGGTGCCACGCCCATATAACCAAAAATTTGAAAAAGTCATATCACGGGAATTTTTTTACCTACAGCAGTCATATTTGGTACATATGGTATTAGCATGAATAGAAATACATACAAGAAGAAAAGTGGGCGGGACCACGCCCCTTTTTAGAAAAATAAAAAATCGTAATATCTTCTAAACTACTGGAAGGATCGTCATGAAATTTTCACAAAAGTATATTTTTGCGAAATAATAAGACCTTAGCTATATAAAGTTGTTAGTGGGCAAAGGGGCGTGGCGTATATATAAAAACGTTGATGCATTTGATTGTAACGAATGATCTCCGGAACCATAAGAGCTGTCGAGGTAGGATTTCCAGCATAGGTTCGGTTCGAGCTCTTCTGTGTTTTTTTTTAGTTTTAACCCTCTAGCTGGCGTTGGGGTCAAGTTAAAAACAAAAATTTTTACTTTCAGCGCGATTTGACTGCAATTCAGAATGAACGTATGTTTCGTCATAAGAAATTTTTGTATGTATAAATGGACCCGATAGGAGGCGCTGGGTAAAGTTATTTCGAATATTCTTATTTATGGTGTGATTTTAATGAAACTAAGAATGTACATATATGTATGTTAGAAACATTTTTTTATTGGACCCGGTAGATGGCGCTGTCGTTCGAAAAATAATGAGTTGTCAAATTTATATAAATTTTAATAAATAAACTCACAAACGTTTTTATATATAAATATTCTAACGAAAAAGAAGGAAAAAGCCGCTACATTATTGCATGGTGGCCGCACAGCTCATTCAGCACTCAAATCACCGTTAAACGTACAAAAAAATGAGAATGCCGTCTGTAATATCAAAAAACATTCCGGTATGGCAAAAGTTCTGCAAAAATGCAGTATTTTTATTTGGGATGAATGTACCATGGCTCACAAACATTGTGATTTGATTTGATAAAAGATTTGAAAGGCAATGAAAGATTTTTTGGTGAAGCTCTCATTTTATTATCTGGAGATCTTCGTAACACATTTTATATAGGTATATACAGATTCTAACTAAAATAAAAATTCATTGAGGGCAAAACAACGTTTGCCGGGTCCAGCTAGTATGTATACATAATTCAGTTTAGAGTTATATATATAAAAAAAGAAAAAAAAAAGTATATATATATAAATACACATTAAGTAAAATAAAAAATAAAAATCTATCTATAAGAAAAGTAATTAATTGTATATTTACAATGAGATAAATATTCTTTGTTGCAAGATCTAATTACGAAAGAAGCATTTCCAATTTTTCAAGTAAATATTCTTTTATCTTTCTTTTAAAAACTGATATTCTTTCAAAGTTTTTGAGATGTTGTGGAAGATTGTTATATTCCAAACTACCCATGTGCTCCACTCTCTGTCTTGTGGTTTCCAATCTACACCTTGCAATTCGCAAATTCATGTTGTTCCTTGTATTAAACGCTGTTTTATTTCTGGAATATGTAATGGTATGATGACCAATATCATGTAAGGATTTATAGACATGAGGCAATAATTGCATTTTATGTAATCCATAAATTGGCAAAACTGTCAATGATACTTCTTTATAAAGAGATAATGTTGGAAATGTTAGTGGCAGACTAAAGACAGACTTCAATGCTTTATTTTGGACTCTTTGTAATGATTTTAATTCGGTGCTTTTTTTATAGGCATATATTATTGGCAAATAATTCGAATGGCTATGTATCAAGGCTTGGTAAATAAGAAATTTCGTTCTGGTATTGAATTTATTTTTAAATTTATAAATCAAACCAATAACAGCTACAATTTTTGATCTGATGTGTTGCATATGAACATCCCATGACAAATTAGTTTGCATGCCAAGATATTTTGTTGAAGACGTTTCAAAAACTTCCCTTCCATCAATAAATATACTAAAGTCTTGGTTGTCATTTATATATGGTCTGAATCTCAATAGTTTAGTTTTCTCAGAATTTAAGACAAGTTTGTTTATTCTAGCAAACTCTGATATCAACGCTGCATCACGTTCCATGTGAGCTTTCAAAGCTGTTTCATGTTTATAAGGGTAAAAGATACATATATCATCCGCATAAAAAACAAATTTCCAAATAAACCAAGATTCATTATATCATTCAGATAAACAGTAAACAACAATGGGCCCAAAACACTTCCTTGTGGTACTCCATATTCAACACTACCAAGATAACTTCTATGGTTGTTAACTTCAACACACTGCTTTCGATTAGTTAAGTAGTTTTTTATCAAAGCTATTGATTTTCCGTTCACACCATAGTATCTAAGCTTATGTATTAGTATATCATGATCTACAAGATCAAATGCCTTCGAAAAATCGTAAAAAATACCAGCCACACCCTTAAAACCGTTATCCAATCCTTGGCAAATATTGTTTATAACATTTACTACAGCATCTTCTGTACCACATCCCTTCTTAAAACCATATTGACAACTATATAATAAGTTATTTTCGTTTAAATACGATGAAAGCTGTTTATCTAATATTTCTTCGAAAATTTTATCAACTAAGGGAAGCAAGGCAATAGGACGAAACCTTTCTACTTGTGTAGCATGAGACTCTTTTGGTATAGGTATAATTTTAGCAATTTTTAAATCATTTGGATACAGAGAAGTATGAATCACACGATTAAAAATGTTTGAAAGATATGTACATAAAATATCTTTGCACTCAAGAAGCATTTTTGGTGAAATTCCATCATAACCACAGCTTTTGGCTAAATCAAGTTCTGAGATAATTTCAGCTATTTCCAAATCGGTAGTATTAAAAAAGTCAAATGTTTGTTGACATTGACTTAATGTTCTCAGTCCATTACATGAATCCCCAGGTAAGTATTCGATTCGCTCTTTTAAAGTTTTTGGTATTTGAAGAATGTAGTGATTAAATAGGTCAGCTTTGACTTGGTTGTTTGTAATAAAAACTCCATCAACATTTTTTATATCAACCTCCCTTTTCAAGTTTCTACCAAGATTTTTATTTAAGAAATTCCAGCTTTTTTTCGGATCGTGCTGAATATTGCTTAAATTTTTATAATAATATTCATTCATGGATTCCCTGGAAGCTTTCCTGATTATATTGCTTATTCTTTTTAGTCTACTTTCTATTTCATCACATCGACGTTTTCTCCTCAATTTCAAAAGACTTTTCTTGAATAATATTAAAGCTTGCAAATTTTTATTTATCCATGGAGTTATTTCATTTTTTATCATCCTTTTATCTCGTTTTTCTATAGTCGAATTCTTTACTGCATTTGATATTAGAGTCATTATACGTGTGGTGTCAGTAGACGGATTGCCAGTTTCCACAAATGTTTGTAAAGTATTACAAAGTTTTTCTTTAGCATGTGTATAGTTACAAATTTGACGCACTATTTCGATATATTCTGATATACTTGCTTGAGTCAAAAAGCTATAAAATCATTTAAAGCATTATGGCCACTACTAAATAGAAGGTCATTTCTAAACCCCAAAAACAAAAATCTACTCTTCAAAAGTGTTATAAGGCCGCTATTAACATACGCGTGTCCTATTTGGAGTGACGCTGCCAACTGCCACCTAAAACGCTTACAAATTATACAAAACAAATGTCTTAAAATGATAAATAAAAAGCCCTGGAGGTATCCTACAAATCTTCTTCATGAAGAAACAGGTTATGAAAAAATTATCGATTTCATAACAAGGATTAACAATAATTACTTTGCCAAAATTGAAAATTCCTCTTACCCACTGATAAGAGAATGTAGAGAAATAACGTAAAATTAAAAAGAAATCACCAAATTGAAAATTATATGCTTATAGAGGTCTATTATTTCTAATAAACCTTCTATAAGCATATAAATATTTTCAGATAGTATTTGAATTTATTAAATCATATAAAGGTTTTTTTCCTCCCATTTTCCTTTAAAAATCATTAAAAAATAAAATAAAAACTATTTAATGTCTTTAGATCCTATATATTATTTGTTGCAATATCTATATGTAAAGATAAGATCTCATATGTAAATATCAAATTTGTTAAAATATGTAAATAAAGGAAGAATGTATAATTGAAAAAATTATTTTGCATGATAGTAGATTGTGATCTGTTGAAGAACAGACAATAGTATCGATAAAAATAGATTCCTTAATATTAGTGAAAACATTATCGATTGATGTCCCAGATTCAGGGCGTGTTATCAAGGTATGGCAATTCCTATAATAAAAAGTTGATAATAAATTAATCAAGTTTACCGATAGTGCACGCTGTATAACATCAATGTTAGAATCACCAACAACAACACTGGGGAATCTACCGTTACTAATTAATAACTTTTCAATAAAATTTAGAAACTCCGTAGTATCACACTTTTGAGATCTATAAAACGATGTGAACCTGAGTGGTTTTCCATTAATCTTGATATTTTCCAATGATAACGTTATCGTTTCAATAAACTGTTTACTTTCGCATCGTTCAACATTAAATTTAATATCCTTATGGATGTAAATAGATGTTCCACCATAATTACCTCCTCTACAGCAATGGACCACGTTGTATCCACGTTTCTTGAACTGCTATAATGCTGGGTAGTTTTGGCAATTTTGAAAGTAATATTTTAAATTTATTAAATTTTTCAATAGATGAAATGCTTCTTATGTTTATACATACAATATTAAATATTGGAAATTTCAAGTTATCTAAATAATTGTTAAATGTTTGAAAATTAAGAAAATGATTATTACTCATAAAAAAAGGTATTTAAGGAACATTTCAAAGTTATATGTTTTATACTTAAATTTCTAAACAGGTGATACCAAAACAGCACCGTTTTCACCATCATCATCATCTCCATCTGTATATTCCGCTGAATCGATTGGCTGAATTTTTGATCTAGGCCTGGCGAGTCTATTTGTTGTAGCGTCCATCAATATTTCATCAACTTCATCCTCACTTCTTATTAATTTGGGTTTAGAAATATCACTTTTCTTTACATAAGCTCTTCCACTGTGAGTGTACACCGACTGATAACCAACTTTTTTTAGGGCTTTGGCATGATTAAAAACATTTAATGTTTCTTTGCTTAAATAATCGTTCACATAAACTGATTTTGTTTAAATGGTGTTTCATCATTCTCTCTTAGTTTTGGCTTTCCAGACATTAACCCATCTTTTGATTTTTTAGAGCCAAATTTTACCACCATGGTTCGTTTTTTACTCGAGGCAGTTTTATTCCTAAGAAAATAAGCAACATCAACATCATTTTCTGTTAACTAGTTATATAAACTATTATTCTGCTTTACCTACAAAATATCTGATTGCGATTATATCTAATTTTTAAAAATTGTTTATAATTACTAAAGCATTATTATTCACATAAATACAAAATTTCATTTTTTAAACTTTCCATTCAAATTTAAGAAAATATCAATTCTAAAAACTGGAATTAAAATTTCTAATTATAAATTAGGAAATATTAATTGAATTTCAGAAAATCATGTCAAAACGTCGGAAATAATAATTTTTAAATTTAGAAGACATCAATTGCATCTTTAATATATAAATTTTATTCGTTAAACACAAATTGAAATTCAAAAAAAAAAACACCAAATATGTTTACATTTAAAAATGTTTACATTTAAAAAAAATATTGCCATTCAGGAGAAATTAGTAACTTTTCAGTACCGCGATTCAGTAACCCCCATATCGCACATCACACTGCAAGTTCGAAAAACTCAATACACTCACATTTTTTTTTACTGATACACACACATTTTCAGCAGTGGTCACACTAATGGCACCAAATTTTTCGTGCGAGTAGTGGCTGCCACTAACGATGATTAATAGGCCGGGTCGATTTGTGGGGAGGCAAAAAAATCGCCCATTGCTCAGTGAAAATCGTATTCTTGGGATCAAAATAAGAAACTTTGCCGAAGGAACCATACCTCTAAAACGAATTCTGATGTCCCAGAATTTGGGTCGAACTTTTGGGTTGGGGCAAATTTTGAAAAATCCCACTTTGACCCATTTAGAGTGCTCCAATCGAGTCCAAATGTATGGCCGACCCCCACTAACTTTGGAGGCCCGACCCATCCATGCCAGTGGCATACCCCCTGGAACTCCCCTGTGGGGTTCCCCATATAAACATTTCAAAAAATCGCCAGTTTTGGCACTTTACATGAAAAAAATCAGCGAAATGCCTATGTTTTTTTCTTTTTGGAGTTTATTTTTCTCTTTAGAAATTTATTTAGTCAGAACATATGTAAATGAAAAAATGAATTTAACTTAGTAATAGAAAAGAAATTAAAAAAATTTATTAGAAATTAGCGTTTTTTACAACCCTTTTAAAACCAAGGCATCACCGTGATGAATTTGTATGTCGTAAACTTAGTTGTGTGGGTTTTTTATTCAACCCTTTTAAAAAATGAACGTATCACTGTGACACAATTGCAGGTCATGAAATTGCTTGTGTGGGTTTTTAAGCCACCACAAGACACAGCAGGTAGAATTGAAATTACCATTTCATTCTTATTACCTCGTCTCGTAGACCGTATATAACGCAACAGTTTTTGTGAATGCATTAAGTCGTTGTGAAGAACTCAAAGTGTGAAGTGCTAATTTCAGATAAAAAAATATTTCAAAAAAAAAAATAATAAGTTAAGTGACCATTCCAAATCAAAAAGTCTACAATGAATCCACAATCATCTACACCGCAAGATGAAGCAACAACAACTATCGAAAACCCAATGAGTCATATACCCAAGCATGATGTTACTGTTACTTGTGTGTCTATTGATTTGACTGATCTTAATTTACCAACCCATCTGGATATCTTGAGATATTATTTTTACTTAAGCGAACGTGCTAAAACAGAAAAAAAAAAGTTTTCCTATAAATCATTCACTATTCAAGTACAAGATAAGTTGATTGGAATTTGGGAAAAACTTGGTATGGAAATAATGCTGAAAAAAAGTGTATGTAATAAATTGAATAGATTGCTTGACAAATATCAAGAATAAATCAAGAGAAGAAACAAAACCCAACAATTTACAGAGTATGTAAAATCTTTGGAAACAATTTTTTACATTGGAACATGTAAATGCGATTTGAAGGCAGCTCCATGTGCATGCGGCTTGGTTCCCGAACGCCTCAAAGAGTTTATGCACGATCAACATAATCAGAGAAGGCTAACAATGGATGCATTTGTGATGGAAATTGAAGGGCAAGGAGCAACGTGTATGTCATCAATGCCAACATACCAAGATCCCGATGATTCAACATACGCACCGCCACCGGTTCAAGAAGATATGGATAGAAACACAAGTTCAAAATACACAGAGAGATACGATTGTTTTAACTTTGCCTTGGTATGTGACAGATTTGGTGTGCCTGATGGAGTAGCATCAGCATTGGGAACCGCTCTTTTTCAAGATTTTAAAATTAAAGATAAGCATGGGAAACATCTCATCATGGATAAATCGAAAGTTCGCAGAGAAAAAAAGAAATGCAGACAAGAAGTGCTTCGCAAACGGTTAGATGATACCAATTTGTTAGCGTTTTCATTCGATGGCAGAAAAGATGATACTTTAACGACAGATAAAAGTGATGAGAAGTATCATACTAGGATGGTAAAAGAACCTCATCTTGTTATTTTGAGAGAACCCAACTCTGAATTGATTGGTTACGTAAGACTGGAACATGAAATCGCTGAATACAAACAACCAAATTAAATGATTTTTTCAACGATAAAAATATATCACTGGATGCATTAATTAGGAGGTAATCTCCGTAACCACCCATCTGATCTTCCTGAAATTTTCACAGGGTCTTACTGCGGATATGGGAAGTGCTATAGGCTATAATTTTTTAAATATTTTTGGTGGGCGTGGGACCTCCCACACAAAGTAAATTTTTAATATCATATACATATATTGAGTACTATGATAGGGAGAGCTTTGCAAATTTGTGTGAGGTCACCTATTGTTAATATTAGTAGCTACACCGGAAATGGACGGGATCGGATAAGTGGGCGTGGTACCTCCCATACAAGTAATAGTTCAATATTATATATCTCGAGTAATGTGACAGAGAGAGCTTTTCAAATTTTTCTGATGTCACCTATTATAAATGTGAGTAGTCGGATGCAAAATGGACAGTATCGGACCAATAGGCGTGGCACCTGCCATAAGTAATTCGTTTGATTAGTTACACAAAAAATGGGCATGATCGGAGCAGTGGGCGTGACACCGCTAATACAAAGTAAATATATGATATCATATAACTGGTGTGCTAAAAAGGAAGCTTTGACACTTTGCACGAGCCTATCAGATCTTAGTGTGAGTAGTCGAACAAAAAATTGGCGGGTTCACACCAATGGGCGTGGCACTCCCCATGCAAAGTAACTATTTAATGTCATATATCTGGAGTACTGTAAAAGAGAGAGCTTTGTGACTTTGCGTGAGCCTATAGGTTCTTTGTGTGATTAGTCGAACAAACAAATGGGCGTGATTGGAGCAGTGTGCGTAGAACCGCCCATGCAAAGTAGATATCTAATATCATATAACTGGTGTACTATAAAAGGGAAAGACTCGACATTTTGCATAAGTCCATCAGATATTAATGTGAGTAGTCCAATAAAAATTGGGCGGGATGGGATTAGTGGGCGTGGGACCTCCTATGTGAAAAAATATAAAGCACTATGAAAGCGACAGTCTTTTGACAAGTTCATTAGTTATCAATGTGATTTCTCGTGGAAAATATATCGCCAGAATCAAAAATCGCCAAACTCAAAAATTGCGAACAATTAAAATCTCCCATAAACAAAAGTCTTCAAATCAAAAATGGGCAAAATCAAAAATCGCTAAAAAGAAAAATTGCCAAATGATATTCTAAGTTCAAGGCCAATAGTTAAGTGTTGCCAGATCTAATATTGATAATCCATCTTCTTCTCATGGGCAGCTACATGTACCTTGCTCCAGAGTAGGAACGCCGAAAAATCTGATAATTGTTGTACCGAATGAAAAAACAAAAAACATTGTATATCAGCATCAGCAAGCATAGAAATAAAAAAATCTATACTTATAATCTATACTAACATAATAAAGAGGTAATATTTGTTTGTTTGTTTGTTTGTAGGAGGTAATCTCCGTAACTACTCATCTGATCTTTCTGAAATTTTCACAGAGTCTTACTGCGGATATGGGAGTGGTACAGGCTTTAATTTTTTTTAAAATATTTTTAGTGGACGTGGCACCTCCCATACAAAGTAAATTTTTAATATCATATATATTGAGTACTATGATAGGGTGAGCTTTGCAAATTTGTCTCAGGTCATCTATTATTAACGTGAGTAGTCATACAAAAAAATGGGCGGGATTAGACAAATGCGTGTGGTACCCGCACACAAACTTAATATAAAATGCGATATATCTGAATTACTACATTAGTGAGAGCCTTGGGACTTTGCGTGAGCCCTTTCATAACGATTCGGAAGGTGGAGGGGAGGGGGAGGGTGTAGCGAAGCACACCGGGTTGCATCTAGTTTATTATAATTGTCAATTTTATTCGTTAAACACAAATTGAAATTCAAAAAAAAAAAACACCAAATATGTTTACATTTAAAAATGTTTACATTTAAAAAAAATATTGCCATTCAGGAGAAATTAGTAACTTTTCAGTACCGCGATTCAGTAACCCCCATATCGCACATCACACTGCAAGTTCGAAAAACTCAATACACTCACATTTTTTTTTACTGATACACACACATTTTCAGCAGTGGTCACACTAATGGCACCAAATTTTTCGTGCGAGTAGTGGCTGCCACTAACGATGATTAATAGGCCGGGTCGATTTGTGGGGAGGCAAAAAAATCGCCCATTGCTCAGTGAAAATCGTATTCTTGGGATCAAAATAAGAAACTTTGCCGAAGGAACCATACCTCTAAAACGAATTCTGATGTCCCAGAATTTGGGTCGAACTTTTGGGTTGGGGCAAATTTTGAAAAATCCCACTTTGACCCATTTAGAGTGCTCCAATCGAGTCCAAATGTATGGCCGACCCCCACTAACTTTGGAGGCCCGACCCACCCATGCCAGTGGCATACCCCCTGGAACTCCCCTGTGGGGTTCCCCATATAAACATTTCAAAAAATCGCCAGTTTTGGCACTTTACATGAAAAAAATCAGCGAAATGCCTATGTTTTTTTCTTTTTGGAGTTTATTTTTCTCTTTAGAAATTTATTTAGTCAGAACATATGTAAATGAAAAAATGAATTTAACTTAGTAATAGAAAAGAAATTAAAAAAATTTTTTTACAACCCTTTTAAAACCAAGGCATCACCGTGATGAATTTGTATGTCGTAAACTTAGTTGTGTGGGTTTTTTATTCAACCCTTTTAAAAAATGAACGTATCACTGTGACACAATTGCAGGTCATGAAATTGCTTGTGTGGGTTTTTAAGCCACCACAAGACACAGCAGGTAGAATTGAAATTACCATTTCATTCTTATTACCTCGTCTCGTAGACCGTATATAACGCAACAGTTTTTGTGAATGCATTAAGTCGTTGTGAAGAACTCAAAGTGTGAAGTGCTAATTTCAGATAAAAAAATATTTCAAAAAAAAAAATAATAAGTTAAGTGACCATTCCAAATCAAAAAGTCTACAATGAATCCACAATCATCTACACCGCAAGATGAAGCAACAACAACTATCGAAAACCCAATGAGTCATATACCCAAGCATGATGTTACTGTTACTTGTGTGTCTATTGATTTGACTGATCTTAAATTACCAACCCATCTGGATATCTTGAGATATTATTTTTACTTAAGCGAACGTGCTAAAACAGAAAAAAAAAAGTTTTCCTATAAATCATTCACTATTCAAGTACAAGATAAGTTGATTGGAATTTGGGAAAAACTTGGTATGGAAATAATGCTGAAAAAAAGTGTATGTAATAAATTGAATAGATTGCTTGACAAATATCAAGAATAAATCAAGAGAAGAAACAAAACCCAACAATTTACAGAGTATGTAAAATCTTTGGAAACAATTTTTTACATTGGAACATGTAAATGCGATTTGAAGGCAGCTCCATGTGCATGCGGCTTGGTTCCCGAACGCCTCAAAGAGTTTATGCACGATCAACATAATCAGAGAAGGCTAACAATGGATGCATTTGTGATGGAAATTGAAGGGCAAGGAGCAACGTGTATGTCATCAGTGCCAACATACCAAGATCCCGATGATTCAACATACGCACCGCCACCGGTTCAAGAAGATATGGATAGAAACACAAGTTCAAAATACACAGAGAGATACGATTGTTTTAACTTTGCCTTGGTATGTGACAGATTTGGTGTGCCTGATGGAGCAGCATCAGCATTGGGAACCGCTCTTTTTCAAGATTTTAAAATTAAAGATAAGCATGGGAAACATCTCATCATGGATAAATCGAAAGTTCGCAGAGAAAAAAAGAAATGCAGACAAGAAGTGCTTCGCAAACGGTTAGATGATACCAATTTGTTAGCGTTTTCATTCGATGGCAGAAAAGATGATACTTTAACGACAGATAAAAGTGATGAGAAGTATCATACTAGGATGGTAAAAGAACCTCATCTTGTTATTTTGAGAGAACCCAACTCTGAATTGATTGGTTACGTAAGACTGGAACATGAAATCGCTGAATACAAACAACCAAATTAAATGATTTTTTCAACGATAAAAATATATCACTGGATGCATTAATTAGGAGGTAATCTCCGTAACCACCCATCTGATCTTCCTGAAATTTTCACAGGGTCTTACTGCGGATATGGGAAGTGCTATAGGCTATAATTTTTTAAATATTTTTGGTGGGCGTGGGACCTCCCACACAAAGTAAATTTTTAATATCATATACATATATTGAGTACTATGATAGGGAGAGCTTTGCAAATTTGTGTGAGGTCACCTATTGTTAATATTAGTAGCTACACCGGAAATGGACGGGATCGGATAAGTGGGCGTGGTACCTCCCATACAAGTAATAGTTCAATATTATATATCTCGAGTAATGTGACAGAGAGAGCTTTTAAAATTTTTCTGATGTCACCTATTATAAATGTGAGTAGTCGGATGCAAAATGGACAGTATCGGACCAATAGGCGTGGCACCTGCCATAAGTAATTCGTTTGATTAGTTACACAAAAAATGGGCATGATCGGAGCAGTGGGCGTGACACCGCTAATACAAAGTAAATATATGATATCATATAACTGGTGTGCTAAAAAGGAAGCTTTGACACTTTGCACGAGCCTATCAGATCTTAGTGTGAGTAGTCGAACAAAAAATTGGCGGGTTCACACCAATGGGCGTGGCACTCCCCATGCAAAGTAACTATTTAATGTCATATATCTGGAGTACTGTAAAAGAGAGAGCTTTGTGACTTTGCGTGAGCCTATAGGTTCTTTGTGTGATTAGTCGAACAAACAAATGGGCGTGATTGGAGCAGTGTGCGTAGAACCGCCCATGCAAAGTAGATATCTAATATCATATAACTGGTGTACTATAAAAGGGAAAGACTCGACATTTTGCATAAGTCCATCAGATATTAATGTGAGTAGTCCAATAAAAATTGGGCGGGATGGGATTAGTGGGCGTGGGACCTCCTATGTGAAAAAATATAAAGCACTATGAAAGCGACAGTCTTTTGACAAGTTCATTAGTTATCAATGTGATTTCTCGTGGAAAATATATCGCCAGAATCAAAAATCGCCAAACTCAAAAATTGCGAACAATTAAAATCTCCCATAAACAAAAGTCTTCAAATCAAAAATGGGCAAAATCAAAAATCGCTAAAAAGAAAAATTGCCAAATGATATTCTAAGTTCAAGGCCAATAGTTAAGTGTTGCCAGATCTAATATTGATAATCCATCTTCTTCTCATGGGCAGCTACATGTACCTTGCTCCAGAGTAGGAACGCCGAAAAATCTGAAAATTGTTGTACCGAATGAAAAAACAAAAAACATTGTATATCAGCATCAGCAAGCATAGAAATAAAAAAATCTATACTTATAATCTATACTAACATAATAAAGAGGTAATATTTGTTTGTTTGTTTGTTTGTAGGAGGTAATCTCCGTAACTACTCATCTGATCTTTCTGAAATTTTCACAGAGTCTTACTGCGGATATGGGAGTGGTACAGGCTTTAATTTTTTTTAAAATATTTTTAGTGGACGTGGCACCTCCCATACAAAGTAAATTTTTAATATCATATATATTGAGTACTATGATAGGGTGAGCTTTGCAAATTTGTCTCAGGTCATCTATTATTAACGTGAGTAGTCATACAAAAAAATGGGCGGGATTAGACAAATGCGTGTGGTACCCCCACACAAACTTAATATAAAATGTGATATATCTGAATTGCTACATTAGTGAGAGCCTTGGGACTTTGCGTGAGCCCTTTCATAACGATTCGGAAGGTGGAGGGGAGGGGGAGGGGGAGGGTGTAGCGAAGCACACCGGGTTGCATCTAGTTTATTATAATTGTCAACCATTATTAATTATTTTATTATTACATATTTTCATGTGGTGGACGGCTTCCAGAAAATTGAGTTGCAAAATATGCCCCCTGCTCCAGAAAAAATTGAATTTTCCACCGATTCGAAGTACTTATACGACATGGCCCATGCAATTTCTAGCGGCGGGGTTTCGGTGGATCTGGCTAACATCAAACCAGGGAAAATTGTACATTCTCGGTGGCTCACCAAGGCCGCTAGATTATTACGATTATATGTGACAACGGAAAATCCAGATGCAAATTTAAGAATTCTGGTTGAATTCATAATTAAATGTTATGTGCCAATGTACTTCAATATCAAGTATTACAGCTCTGTCGTGTACGGCAGTGCATTATTTTTCAAGTTCATTGGTTGGTCACGATTTCTAGAACCTCGTTTACGCAAAATTGTCAATCAAGTAATTAAAGATAATTCATATTATGCGCATTCGGAAAATATCTTGTTATCAATGTTCTTTGATGATAACAAAGAAAAGCGCGACTGTGCTATCAAAAAATTCTACGCTATCGAACCGATGTTGACGACCCAACGCAACTTAGAGCTTATAAAAAACCAGATATAAACTTTAATTGCACAAGTTACACGGAAATGATCAATATGAATGACATAAATAACGTATTTGAACCGCCATTCACGCGAAGCATTCCGTACGATACATTGAAAGAATATTTATATCAAGATGATCCACCGTTTAATGATCCAAAAATTCCATCACACATACAAGGAACGGAACGACATGTTCAATTGCTAGCTAGCGTTTCCAAACGGGTTATACCGGAAAATGTAGAGGCTGTTATGGCGACGACATTAGAGAGCCGTGCGAAATTGCCCAGACTTGAAAGTAAAAAAGACTTCAAACAATAATTTTTTTAGTTTCTTTTCTATAACTAACTTTAATTAATTTTTTCATTTACATATGTTCTGACTAAATAAATTTCTTAAGGGAAAAAATAGATATTATCATAAATAAAAAATAAATATTATTATAAATAAATAAATAAAAATAAAGAAAAAAACATAGGCATTTCGCTGATTTTTTCATGTAAAGTGCCAAAACTGGCGATTTTTTGAAATGTTTGTATGGGGAACCCCCAGGGGAGTTCCAGGGGATGTGCCACTGGCATGGGTGAGTCGGGCCTCTAAAGCTAATGGGGGTCGGTTATACATTTGGACTCGATTGGAGCACTCTAAATGGGTCAAAGTGGGATTTTTCAAAATTTGCCCCACCCAAAAGTTCGACCCAAATTCTGGGACATCAGAATTCGTTTTAGAGGTATGGTTCCTTCGGCAAAGTTTCTTATTTTGATCCCTAGAATACGATTTTCACTGAGCAATGGGCGATTTTTAAATCGACCCGCCCTAATGATTAATGTTACCTTGTTATAAATTTAATGCAAATTTACTGGATTCTGCAAAATTGTAATTAAAGTTTTAACTTGTTAAATGTATTATTATGATTTTTTTCTTGAAATGCGCATTTAAAAACGCAAGTTTGTTAATTATAGAGTATAAATATTATTAACTATTATTAAAATAAAACTAATAATAATATATGTAAACATTTTCCCTCAATCATGTGCCTGTAACATAAACTCGGTAACTCTATTTAAAAAAAAAAAAATAAGAGAGAGAAGTAAACAAATTTTTTCAAGTTTACGCTTCGACAACATTTTAAAAATGAGATTGCAGTCAGATGTGTGAGCACAAAAGTTAATGGCGAACAATTTTTCTTTGATAATACGTACACAACGATCTTACAATTGCAGTGTGATGTGAGATAGGGGGGTAACTTCTTTTAACGACAGTCGAATCGTTAAAAAAAGAAAATTGCAAAATTATCAATAAAATTTTTAAACGATATTCGCTATTGTTAAAGTCAGCTGTTGTTGTTATCTAAACGACAACCATTTTTGTGTTGTTTATTCAATCGATAAAAACTTAAATTTTTAGGTTGAAATATCGTCACACATAAATAAAAATCATAAAATAGTGAAAATATTTTGCTTTTATTAAAAAACTTTTTTAAAGAAATAAAAAAATTAAATAGCATATTCAATTCACTATTTCATTTTCAAATAAATAAACAGAAATATTAGTAAACAAAATAAAGATATTAAACATAAACATAAAATCATCCTGTCAAACACGAAGTAATTTGTTTTTTTCTATTCATTGTGTTTTTCGCTTATTTTGACAGAGATACCACTCGTTTACAATTTAAATAAATAGAAAAATAGATTTGTCGATTGTCGTTAAGATGTACGTACTTAGTGAATCACTTAATCCTTAGTGCAAACAACAATAGCTGTCGATAAATTTTGCGATTGTCGGATCGTTGAATTTACAGAATCGCACTCAGAAAACATTAATTTAAATTCAATGAATTTTAGAAAACCTCAAATGATATTTAAGAATTGCTAACATAAAAACAAGTAAGAGTGTTAAATTCGGCTATGCCGAATCTTTGATACCCTCCACCTAGGTTTTCTTGCAATATTTGTAACAAATTTAGATAAAATATTTGAAAATGTAAATAATTTGAGCAATTTAGTAATTTACTACAACAAATACTCTGAATTTTCAGCATTTACGTTTAACAATTTTAAAGTCAATAGAAGATAGTAAACAAAATATATTTTTAAATTTCGGATCTTTTTCGGAATACTTGACCATGCCTTATATTTTAAAAGCACTAGCGTTAATCAGTTTTATTTTTTCGATCTTATTACATCAGTTTGTCATTCCATTTGTAACGCATCAATAAATGGATTTGCGTCTATGTGTTTAATGCAATAGATTTCTTACTTTTGTCGAATTGTAGGAATTTTTTGAAAATTTTTTTTAACAACTTAATATTATATACATTTCAATTTTAAACTTTAAAATTAAAAATATTTATCTTTTTTAAATCTGGTAATAACTCTATAATATGGAGATAGTAAATACGTGGCTTCTTTAATATGAATGACAAGTAAAAAACACTTTTGTGCAGTTAACTTGTTTTGTGAATTTTTTTAATACATATATAAGTACGCCATCTTTGTAGATCTCTTCGATTATATTAAGTAGTTTGTAAATAAAAAGAATATTAAAATATTATACATGTAAATATAATTGATTTTAGAAAAATGTCCGATTCGTTGTTCGATGATGCTGAAAACACATCAAAGAAATACAGAAAACAATGGTTTTACTCAAGTTAGGAGACGAGAAGCTAATCGGATGGAACAGGTCAAAGATGACGACTTTAAATACAGATGCAAGGCTTGTGAAAAAATATTAAATTGCGATAAATCAGATCTAAGTATACATGCTAATAACCAATGTCTTAAAAAACCAACAACCAAAATTCTGTTTTCGTTATAAGATCCCATTTGCAAGCCATTTTAATTAATTGTGTAAATTTTAAATGCACATCTAGCCATATAAAAGATAAATTATACAGAATAGTAAAACTATTTATACCATACACCACTATGTGCGGTGATTCTATAGGAAAAATATTAAAATCTGAAAAATATTATAGAATAAATTTTAAACGTATTTAATAGGATATGCATTTAAAATGCATAAAGTCTTTAATGCGAAAGTTATCTGCAAAGTAAATTTCTTGAATTCATCAAAATTTGACAAACAGTATACCGAAGATTTTAATTTAGTAAAATGTGGAATGTGTTCAAATGTATATTATATCCTCCACACGTCAGTGGCAGAGGGTATATATAGGTTTGTCATTCCATTTGTAACGCATCGAAAAACTAATTTTCGACCCCATAAAGTATATATATTCTTGGTCCTTATCGCAGCTCGAGTCGATATAGCGATGTCCGTCTGTCCGTCTGTCTGTTGAAATCACGCTCATTCACAATGACTTTGACCTACACCTATCTTTAATTATACCGATCGAATCAGAATCACTATCTGATTCGATTTAACGATGTCCGTCCGTCCGTCCGTCCGTCTGTGTGTCCATGTAAAGTTTGTAATCAAACTGCAGGTCGCAATTATGAATATATTTTGATGAAATTTGGCATTTGATCTTCTATCGGCCATGGGAGGAACGCTATTGAAATTAGTGAGATTCGGTCCATGTTCAGACCTAGCCCCCATACAAATGACCCCTATGAAATCAACATATATTGCCATAAGATCCAAATTGTCATACAAATCTTAGTCAAATTGGGTTTGTATGTATATATTATATCCATTAATCAGTAGTCCAAAAATAATCCCTATTGGACAACTCTTAGTCATAGTCCCCATATAGAGCTGCTTCCCGATCTTTACTTAAATCTATCAAAAAAGAAAAATATTGCACTGATTCTTCTCAAATTTTGTTTGTATATTTTTTGCAAAATACAGAGACCTTACCAAACATGGTCCGATATGAAATTTTTCATATCTGCAGCCAAAAAAATTAAGAAAAATCCCTCTCAAATTTGGTTTATGCTTATTTTCTATATCCAGTTAATTGGGTCTGAGAGATAGGGTCTCTAAACGCATGGTATAGGGTATCATATAGTCGGTCTACACCGACTATAATTTTCTTACTTGTTTTTTTATAATATCTGTTGGTTTTTATGTTGTTTTTATGTAATTCTAATGATATTCTTATCTTATTTTTTATGATATTTTTTTCGTTTTTATGTTATTTTTGCATTATTGAAATTGAAAATTAACAAATTAAAAATAATTTTTTTTTTTGAAAAATTGAAAAAAGTAGTGTAGGGAAAAATGTAGAGAGAGAAAAAGTGGGTGTAGGGAAAAAAAGGGATTTTTTTTCATTAGCGTAGAGATTTCTGTAAAAATCTCCTGGCATCACTGGTACCTATTAAAAAACAATGTAAGATTTCACAAAACAATGCGACGTACATCTGCTTTGTTCAAAAGCTTTTATAAGACTAAATGAAATTGTTACTTATGCATGAAACACATAGACGACAGAGGCTACACAAACACACGGATACAAATGCTGCTGGCTCCAATTGTAGTCGTGTAGTCAACTACTTAATTTTTTTGAAAACGACAGCAACATATAACAGCAATATAAACAGCTGTTTTTATAAAAATCATTTTTATTTAAGTAGTGCCAATTATATTTTTTTTTAACTTTATTAAAATAGAAAAACATGTATGATTCTATATAAAATTGTCTTAAATATATTACTTATTTATAATGCATTATTATAACGTAAAAATAAATAAATAAATTTACTTATTAATAGAATTATTATAGCATTTCATTTTCCGATTAATTTTTTCAACAAAATAAAATTTTTCATAGCACTAATATCTTTCACATATTTTGTTATATTGTCAACACTATTTTTATTTTGTAGCCAAGTAAGTAAGTAAGTAAAATTTTTATTAAGTCTTCTTTTCTTTCGATAACATAGATTGTCTTACATACGATGAGAACAATAATATTCTTAGAGCTATATTTGTCTTACTCTAATAGCTAAGTAAATGTAACAAGCAACATTGCTAAAGTGAGATGTGTAAATGTAAAAAATGTACAAACTGAATAGTTTGACAAGGCTTGCTTTCGGCCTTTAAAATCGCTAACAGAGCAAATGTAATTAACATACTAAAACTAAATAACAATTAATAATAATCAACAAAAGATCTGTTATATACATTGACACACATGTTCATATCACAATTCATGTGGACGTATCAAATTAGAAAATACATCGAGTATGCATAAATGGTAAGTTTAACAATAAAACAAAACAGATTGTTCAGGTACAGAGTAAAAAAATAATTAAATAAATAGAATATAAATATCACAGCGAATAGAGTTAAACTCTTGTAGGTAGTTACTTTGTCATATGTAAATTTTGTGCAGAATTAAATTCAATCTTCTTTTTCAGCCCCTATGATTGCCGGCAGCTGAGCTCATATAGAATGAGGGGAGGTCACGGGGGACTGGATCGTCGTCAGTATGTTCGTTGATGATTCCAACAGGTGAGAGGTAAGTAGACCCAGTCCAGATGATGTTTCTCTCTGTGTTGTATATATGGCTGACTAGAGCGTTGTCGTGAAGCGCAAGTTTTACCACAAATCTGGTTTGCAACAACATGGCGTATCTACAGAAGGGTATAACATCTGCATTTTCATACACGTAGGTATTTGAAAATCGTTTTATGAAATTTTCATAATTCTTTCCGATGCATTTTCTTAGGATTTTTCGTTCAAATATCTCCAATTCCTTAGCTACTATAGGGGATATAGTGAACCAGATTGGGAATCCATAGGAGAGAACCGATCTAATGGCGACCTTGTAGAGTAAAAGCTTGGTGTTCTTAGGTAAGTATGTGTTGTTCATTAGTGTTGCAAACATTCCAGAGATTCTTTTCGTTTTCTCTAGGAGATTTCTAGCGTGGGCATTAAATTTCAATAATTTGTCAAAGTGAACCCCGAGGTACTTAATGGTGTTCTTAAATGGTATATTTACGCCATCCAGTGAGAGTTGTAGGAGTTTACTCTCCGGCACAACGTATCTTGGACATTTACCCGATGCGTTCCTGATGCATATTGCCTCTGATTTGGCTGCATTGATTTTCATGCCCCATTTCATGTAAAAGGCACTTATTTCTCCCAGATGAAAAGCAGCAATATTCAGAGCTTGTATTGGTGATTTGTTGTGAGAGTAAATTAGACAATCATCAGCGTAAAGGATAGCCTTTGAATTTCCAGATTGGTGAGGAAAATCATGCAGGAAAATATTGAACAATAAGGGAGCCAGTATGCTTCCCTGTGGTACCCCACTTTTCACAAGTCCTAGTTCTGAGGTTATGCTGTTGATTTGGATGCCAAATTTCCTATTTTCGAAGTAGCTGCAAAGTATTTTTACCAAAAACGGGTCCACGCCAAGTATTATAAGCTTATAAAGTATTCCGTTATGATAGACAGAATCAAACGCCTTTTCAATATCCAAGGATATTGCCACGGTGCATGTTTTATCCCTTAAATTGCAGGTTACGTCGTTATGAAATTTCAACAATGCATGTTGTGTTGAGTGAGTTTTTCTGAATCCAAATTGGAAATCTGATATTGGTTCCACAATGAACTCACTTTCCAGTTTTTCCTTAATAACATGTTCAAACAATTTTCCAACGTTGGATAAAAGGGATATTGGGCGGAAATCTTCAGGCTTTTTACTGTCCTGCTTCTTTTTCATCGGTAGTATTTTGGCTTTCTTCCAGACCGATGGGAAATAACCGTTATTAATGCAATTGTTGAAAATGGTAGCTAATAGTTTTAGTGTTGAATCAGGAAATTTTTTGATGATAAAATTGGAGACACCGTCAAAACCAAAGGACTTTTTGCTGTTAATGTTTTTTATGAGTATTCTAATTTTATTTGCGTTTGTGAAATGGTAATTATCATCGTTTTCTTCGGCCGGGAACGTTTCATCAAATGTATAAATATTTTGTGGGAGTCTATTAACGCAGGACGAGATTTGATTTTCTATATTATTGACTGGTCTTTCAGGAATTACTTCTTTGAAAATTTCAGAGTAATGGGATCTAAAAATCTCCGATATTTGAGAGCTATTTGTTGTGATGGTATCATCATGTAAGAGTTGTTGGCAGAATGGAGACTTATTTTTACCAATGATCTGAAATACATCTTTAAACGCAGTAGGACCTGGTTTTATTTTTGAGAGTTTAAGTCTAAAGTTTTTAGCATCTTCAAGATTTATAAGCTCATTAATTATTGTTTTTAATAATTGTATTTGTTTTGATAGAATTTTATACTCACTGCTAATTTTATTGCCAGTTCTGTGGTATATTTTCTTAAGGTTTTTCTGCCATGTATACTTTATTTTGAAAAATTTTTTGATGTTATCTGGATACGGACGTTTACGATCATTTATTTCTATTTTGATTGAGTGACTGTCATGGATTGAGGTAAGTGTATCATTAAATGTGTTTATGAGTACATCTAAGTCATCATTATTTAAATTGCAGTTGTTGGAAGGTAATATGGCAATGGAGGCTTCTTCTAAATCTCTCCTGAATGCGTTCCAATTGGTGTTTTTATATGAAGTTATTGCCGGAGGACTTCTTAGTTGTAAACTGGCTGCATCACCTTCAAGCTTCAGTACTAATGGGAAATGGTCTGAGAATGTTGGAAGACTTCCGATCTGATAATTAGGTTGGACTCTATTAATTATGCTGGGACTTAGTAAAAAGTGGTCTAGAAAAGAGGACCCGTTTGGAAACGATGGAGATATATCGCAAACGCGCGTTACATCTAAGCAATTGTTCTGTAACCAGTCATGTAGAGCTTTTCCATTGGCGTTTTCTGCAGAATCACCCCAGTTTAAACTTTTCGCATTTAGGTCACCACCAAGTATAAACCCATCATAATTATTGCTTAATTGAAGAATCTGGTCCAAGCTGTTGTTTAAATCTTGTGAGGCATATACACAGGGAATATAAATAGACCCCAATAAATATTTTTTTCTAATGTTGTTTATAATTAATTCTATTTCAATAAATATGTTATTAAATTGTATTCTATTGCAAACAATTCTATTGTACTGTATATTGTTTTTGATGGCGATTGCTACACCTAAATCCGAATTGTCATAAATGAAATTATATCCATTTAGTTTTATTTTTCTATTTACATGTAAATGGCATTCTTGAATGAATCCTACATCAATTTGGTTTTGATGTAAGATATTTGACAATTCAATTTGGCGACTGGTACTTATAAGGGAGCGGACGTTAAATGTCATAAACGTAATAATTCTATGGGCCATATTTACTATTAACATTCTTTAGAAGCCGCAAGAACTCTGCTTTTGCTTCATTTTTTGGCATGGTTTTGAAATTGGTTAGAAAATTTGCAATTTGCTGTTCTAGTGGCAATTCTTCTGGTACAATGAACATATTGGCAAGTTTTAAAAACTCCTCAATTATTGATGGTTTTTGTGATGATGTTTGGGTAGTATTTACCTGAAAAAGGCTAGCGAAGGATTTGCCTGGAGATCTAAAAGATTGGCTCATTAATTTGTTAACATTGCTCTTGGCAACAATTTTCACCTTATTAGCCTTTTTAATGCGCTCTCTTCGTACTGCAAGATATTTTCTATACGCAGGGCATCCCCTCCAGTTTGCTGGATGGCCATTTACTCCGCAATTTACGCAGTGGGGTTCTGATGATTCTGTGTTTGTTCGCTGACATTCTCCTTGAGGGTGTCTTGTGTCGCATTTTACACATTGAAACTCGGAATTGCCGTTTTTAGCAATGTGTCCCCAACGTTGGCATCTGTGGCATTGTACCTCCTTATCTTTTCTTTTAGGTTTCTCCCAATAAATTGATTGGCTTAGTAGGTATTTAATATGTGCAATGTCGGATATTGTTTTGCCAGGGATTAATGTCACTAGGAACAGGCCCGTGTCGAAAGAATTTTTGACTGAATATGGTGTTGTGAATTTTGAAATTTTTGAGACAACATTAGGAGCTGTTTTGTCCATTGTAGATTTAACTTCTTCAATATCAGTACCATGATAGAGTCCTCTCAATATAAAAGAGGCTTGTCTGAGCTCCTTAGGAGTATATGAATAGGAGTGAATGTTCTTCTCCCTCAGTAGTGCCATCATTTCAGCATGTACTGTAGCATCAGCCAAGTACAACTTACTTTTATGTTTATTTACGTTTCTAATTTTAAACATAATCTTGGGCGATTTTGCCTCTAATTGGTCCACTAACCTTTTAATGTTGACGTTAAACAAAAATATTGGCGGGCAAAAGGTTTTACTGTTTGCATTTTTGGCTTTGGCTGTTTTTTCATCTTTCCTCTGCTTGGGAGTAGCCTCTTCATTCTCAATTTCCAGTCCAGCAAGTGCAGCAAATCTGTTTTCACCCAGATGGGTGACGTCAATGTTTGCCGGTGACAATACCACCTCAGATCTTCTGCGCTTTGCATGAGTGCTGTGAGCCTGTTTGCCTTCAATAGACGGGTGTTGAAAAATCGTGTCATCGTCGTCCACAAAGCTCAATTCCATGATTGGACTGAGCACTGGTACCACAATTGCAACTTAATGCACAACTACACTTCTAGTGTATTTTTGTTAAAAAAAATAAAAACTTTAAAATTAATAAAAATTTAATCCGCGCTAAAAAAAGTATGTCTGCTTCACTTAAACGTCAGCCGCAGTTTTTCTTCTTTTGTAGCCAACAAAAATAGAAATTAGCCTAAGTGACTACAGCAGCAAAAGTGGTCATGTAGTCGTGTAGCTGTGTTGTTGTCAAAATAATCGTTTTCATATAAACGTGTGTATTTTATTTTTGACAGGCTGTAGTCGTGTAGCCGCTGTCGTCTATGTGTTTCATGAGAGAGTTCGGCTTACTGGTGCCATTATGTATATGTGTGTGTAAACAAAAATATACGATATCCCAGTAATCACTTCGAAGATTATTTTAACAAAAATCATCTTACTGTGTCTTCTTCGAGCACTTTTGATGATTAAAAACTGATTAATCACATGCGGTATTAGAAAAAGACTAAGAAATGATTTTTGCTTACGCTTAAAAAGTGATTTATAGAAAAATGACATTAAATATGACTCAAAAATAAGTCGAAATTAATCAGAAAATTGGATAAAAAAGGTTCTCAAGAAGAGTCGGGGGTAAGGTAATATTTCCTCCCAACAAAAGAATATTTTGTGATCCGCAAAAGAGCGCATTTATGACTGTTTTAATAGCACAGAGGAGTCAAAAAAGACTCCACATGATCACTTATTGCATAAAATGTTTACTGGAATTTTATTCACTATCTGTAGAAACAGTTTTTTAAGTAAAACAAATCTGCACACAATTTCAATTCTATTTCGTTTATAATGATACGATCACTTTGTTTACTAGCTAGTAGTAAAATAAGAAAATTGTATTATAATACAGCGTAATGATGAATTGTACTTCTCAATTAGTTTATTTTTAATGTGCTATAAGAAGTTCGGTTTGTGCTAAGAAATGAATGAATACATGTTTCCCAGGGCGAAGCTTAATCATTGCACTTTGATTGAGTTGAGCCCGCGACTATTCCTGATGTGGATAGCTCGTATCTACAATTTTTGGTAGTTGGGAATGGCGTTTGTGCAAAGGGAAGCATGAACGCATGTTTCCCAGGGCGAGGCTTAATCATTGCACTTTGATTGAGCTGAGCTCCGCGATTATTCCTAATGCGGAATAACTCGTGCATTAAATTCTCGGTAGTCCGGGAATGGCGTTTGTCTGCGCCAAACATTAAATAATAAATTTTAAAAATTGTTTATAATTATATATGATTGACATCTATATTATATTATTATCATCTGAGAAAAAAAATTTTTTTTAAACACCAATTTTTTACAGGGTAGAATTTTATGATTTCAATACTACTTTTGAATGCAAGTATGTACTAAAAGTAGAACCCTTAAAATCATACTATTTTTTTCAACCCTTAAATTTGCAGTATTTTGTATAAATAAAATAATTTATATTTATATTATTTTTAATTTGCGCTTATTATAGATATACATATACAGAATATATGAATGTTATTTATAGTATTTTTATTTTTGCAACAGTAGTATGTATGTATCAATTTGTAATATTTCGTGATCTTATAAAAATCGCAGAATGTTGATATTGATTTTATATAATTTCTTTTATTAATTAACTAACTTAAATATTACACCATAAAATGTTGATATTGGTGAATTTTTATATTATTACCACAACGACCATAAGAACAACAAGTACAGCTGTGACAAAATACAAACTTTAGAATAACAATATAGGAAAACACCATATTTTTTTACCTTTTCAGTGATTTCTCGGCACCTATGAAACCTATTGTCACGATTTAAAAAACATAAACCTTCTCATGATGTTGGTGTATCATTTTCACTAACAATAACCTTAGCTGTCATATTGAGAACGTTATCGTGACAAGAACAACATAGGCAAATCATATTTTTTCAAGACTTTTTTACTCCATCGTTCAATTCTCGGGACCAGATAAACCTATTTGGACGATTTTAAGCAGAAAACTTCTCAGGATGTTAGTAAATCATTTTTTATACCAACGAGCAACCTAGTTACCCGATTGAAGCCGTCATCGTGATTTCCACAGCTGGACAGACGGACATCGCTATATCAACTCCGCTTGTTATAAGGATCACAAATATATATATTTTATGGGGTCCAGATTTTTTTTTCTAATTATTACAAACGCAATGACAAACTTATATATACCCTCTGCACACTGGAGCGGAGGGTATAAAAATTGTTACATAAATAAACGCAATTTGATGAGAATGTTATTTATATATAAATTTTCACAATTTTTTTTTTAAGTTTTTCAGAAAATAAAGATAGCAAATTATTTTATTTAAATTGTTTGGGCCTTTTGGTTTTTGCGTTTGGCATTTGATTATTTATTATTATAAATTTATTCTCTATGTTTTCAAAATATGCCAATATTTTAATAAAATTTGAGAGAGCTTTTTTTTTTTGGTTATTATTTTGTTACTCCATCCGACCTATAAGGCCACAATGAAGAAATATTTGGCCAGTTAAAAGAAACTATACAGCCATCTCCAATTAGCACGATTTAATGCATATAGCCACCCTACACAACCATTACCTTTGCAATGGAGGTTGGGGCGAGCTATTTAATTAGCAAAAACTAAATTAAACGAGCAGTTATGTCATATAACCGGAAACGCATGCATAAAGGTTGTTTACGTGAGAATTAAAGAGGCCCCACTGTTAGAAGCGACTTGTCGAATTGGTATGGAATTTGAAATCCAGAGGGCGCTTTAGTTTTTAAGCCTTTCTTTTGATTGACATTTATTTGAATTTTTGTGAAATGTAATATCTTTTAAACCGCGAATTTCTCACTCGAAAAATTATCGTCAACGACTTGAGATCGTGTGCGAAGCAGCCACTAAATCTGTTGTAATTTTTTTAATTTGTAAAACCGCCATTTTCGGAGAGAAAAAATAAACGAAAGTTATTTTGGAATTACTTAGCAGTTTTATATATAAAAAAAACCTAATCTTTCTTGTTTATTTTTTTGCGATTTTTTTTGGCAGCGTAAGTCCTCGGTTCCACACTTTTTTTTGGAAAACCAACCCCTATTTCGCCAAGAAATATTTATTGGTCCTTCGAACCGGATAATTGAGTTAGTGGAACAAGCTGCCTTAATTAAAAAACAACAAGGATTTTAAGTTAAAGTGCCTTTTGTTCCTTTTTAATTTTTGTTGATATTAAAGCTGATCGTCTAAACGAAAAAAAACCTCGCTATAAAATTATAAAGAAATAACTTTAACATTTATTGGATTTTCAAGAGGTAGTAAAGTAAAATATATAATATTTTTTTTTTTACTTTTATAATAAAGTTAAAAACTGTATTATCATATAATTTACTTATATCGATAGCTACAACTCTACAACTCTGTTACGTGTAAATACGGCCATCTGTCATTTGCACTTATTTCACATATTGTTTTTTTTCTTACATACATAGTGGACTGTGTTTAATTTTTTGTTTCGTTTAATATATTGTGTTTTGCAAAATTTACATAAAAACGATATATATAAAAGAACGGTACGTCTGAAAATATAAGTGCGACCAAGTGTGTGTGTTTTGTTGTTATAACGAACATCGCGTAAAGAGAAAAAAAATTCAATGCTTCAGCGAGTCTGTGTATATTGGTTTAACAGCAGTGGGCAACAAAATTAGGTACGTTGTTTTGAACATTTTTTGTTTTCCAACAAATGAAAATTTGTGTTTTATTTTTTCTTTATTTTTCTTTTCTGGGAGTGCTTGTGCAACAGGGCGACTCTTTACATGAATAAAATTTTATGTCGGGATAGTGCAGAGCTGTTAAAGTATAGTTTCTCTGTGAAAATAGACCGTGGTAAAAATCGCAAGTGTTGAGTATTTTAGCTGCTGCTGAAATAAAGCGAAAGCTGGTAGAAGTTACAACTAGTGCTTTAAAAGGATAATTCCTTTGGGAATTAAAATTTTTATTTTGCTATTACGTTGAAATTTTGTTGTAATTTTTGCAGTGCAGTAAAGGAGTGATTTATTTATCCGACATACTTAACGTATACATACGTTTTTTTTTGTGCAGTGATTTTTGGTTCATATTGGACTCAAATTGCAGAATCATACAGCACTAAGAAAGAATTAATTCTTTTTACAAATTTAAAGTTGGAATCGACCTTTTTCCGAATTTTGTAATGAGTTTTATACTGTTGTACAGAGTGACCGACTTATTTGGCCGAATCGAAAATTTTTGATGATTTGAAAGTTTTGTTTTAAAATCGGCTTTATTAGCCTTAAAAACTTCAATGGGGAGTTAAAATTTGTGGTACTTGGGATTTTCGACAATTTAGTTTTGGTTTTTGGTATTAAATCGTAATATATTTTGAAAGAATCTTTTGAATCTTTTAGTAAAAGAAATTCTTGTTTTGATAGAATTTTTACTTTTTTTCCGTTCTTTCATAAAAAATTGTAGAAAATCTAGTTTTTGTTTTGATATTTAATCCTAACAGCAAGCTTTGATGAGTGCTGTGAACTCTTTCTTGAATCTCTTGGGTATTTTTATTGTTATATTGATGGAATTTCGAAATTATATCATTAATAAAATAAAATTTTCGGCAACTTCGTATAAGTTTTTTTAAAATTCAATTGTATCAGCTTTGCAGAAGTTCCTTGAGATAATTTTGGAAATCTTTCAAGTGATTAAAGTCTTTGTTTGTTTATATTTATTATTATTATTTTTTTTTTGAGTAACAATTTCTTGTTTTGATAGATTTTTGGTTTATAGATTTGGTTTATTTAATTACAATATCGGAAAATAAAATTCGTATTTTGAAAGAATAATTGTGTTTTTTTAGTTTCATTGAATTAAATATAATTTGGGACTTCATTATGCCGAAATCAGGAAAGTTAGTAAAATTTGAGAAGACTGCCAAAATTTTCCTCGATTTTGAGAAGGAATACGATGAGTCCTCTCAAGAAGATCGTACATTTTTTTCGGTCGAAGTTCAAAAAGAGGAGTTCAAATCTCTACGAGAAGAAATTAAGCTCTCTTATGAAGATTTTGCAACGAATAGTGTTGAGGAGGATACAGATTCAGACTGCGAAGCGGCGACAGAACTTTTTAAGCATTTTCGCTTAAGTTATATTTCGCTTGCGGCGCTAATGGGCGAACTTTCACAATCATTTGTGAATAAATCGGCGATGTCTTCCACTCAAGCCGCGGCTAACTCTGGTGGGAATACTACGACAATTGAGAGCCGATTTAGAAATCACCAAATGAAGTTGCCACCTTGCACTATGGAGGTTTTTCATGGCGATTACCAATCTTGGCCATCTTTTCGTGATATGTTCACGGCAGTTTATATAAACGGTGCCGACTTAGCCTCCGTTGAAAAATTATTTTATTTACGACAATTCACTTGGGGTGAGGCGTTAGAAATCATAAAAAAATCCCCTCTCACTAACGAAGGGTTTTTAGGTGCGTGGGGAAATTTGAAAGATAGGTACGAGAAAAAGAGGATTTTGGTGAACGCGCAATTGAAGGTTTTGTTTAATCTGGTACCAGTAAAATCAGAATCGGCAACCGAGATAAAAAGGTTGCAACGCGATATTAATAATTCAATATCAGCACTTCGGCTGCATGAAATTGATATCGTAAATTGGGACCCAATTTTTGTGTACCTGTGCTCAACGAAGTTGCCAGTCCTTACCTTATCTTTATGGGAACAGACAGTGATGAATAAGACTGAAGTTCCACAATGGACAGATCTGGATGATTTTTTGAATCCAGGTTTCAATCATTGGAAACCATTTCAGACATTCGAAGTCTGGAACAAATGAAGCCTGCCGTAAATCCTAATTTTGGAAATGTTGCCAATTTGGTAAAAAGAGTCAGGGCGTATCCAACCAAAGTGGCGGAGAAATCTTGTGTCTCTTGCTTGAAAGAACACCTCTTGAAAACTTGCCCCAAATTTTTGAAAATGGGTCCTAGGGAAAGATTTTTATTGGTTAAAGAGCATAACCTCTGTATCAATTGTTTAGGCGACGGTCATCGGGTAAACGCTTGCCGGAGTAATTTTAGTTGTTCGAGGTACCATCTTAAGCACCATTCATTATTGCATATGGAAGTGCCTCGATCTTCCCCAGTTGATAATTATGCAGATGAACCGAGTACTAGCCAGGCGGTTATGGAAAGTACAACCATTCAGAACTGTTTTGCTACGGCATCAGGGCAGATACTGTTAGGGACAGCTGTTGTTAATATTGTTCTTCGTGGTGAAGTGTTTAGGGCAAGGGCACTTATTGATTCGGGTTCGCAGGCAACGTTTATCTCAGAGAAGTTTCAGAAAAGCCTTAATTTGCCGGTCCGCATTATCGATGCGAAAGTATCTGGGCTAAATAATTTTATCACGAGCTCGGTCCAAAGGCAATGTTCTTTAACTTTAAGTTCTCCTTTAAATTGTTAATTTAAACTGGAGGTAACTGGTTTAGTTTTACCGAAATTGACGGGAAATTTAACCAATAAAACCATAGATGTTTCTGGTCCCAATTCGTTGTTTGACCTTGATTTAGCTGACCCAATCGGAGGTGACGTTTATTCTCAGATAATGCGAGTTGGAGTGAAAAGAAACATTTTAGGTAACTTGATGGCTCAAGAGACCATATTGGTTGGATTTTGACCGGGCCCCTTCCTGAAAAAAGCCATAAAGCATTCGCCTCGTGTGTGGCTTCTTACACGAAAGTTGATCGGCTCAAAAGACGGAGCCGAAAATTTCTGAAAACAGATTTCCAGATCGGTGATATGT
Organism: Cordilura impudica; assembly: GCA_963682025.1. Lineage (NCBI taxonomy): Eukaryota > Metazoa > Arthropoda > Insecta > Diptera > Scathophagidae > Cordilura > Cordilura impudica. Next base: position 36,830,348 of record OY821522.1, on the reverse strand, counting down.
TTGTCACTCGTGAAGATAACCTGCCGACGAATGAATGGCAATTAGGCCGAGTTGAAAAATTGCACAAGGGCAAAAATGGTTGCGTAAGAGTTGTAGAGTTAAGAACCGAGCGTGGCTTAGTTATTAGGCCAGTCGTGAAGCTTGTAGCTCTTCCAACGTATTAGCCTCTACTACATATACTAATTATATGTTTACAGTATCATGGTCTCTGCTATATACTGAAGGTCGTCGTACCGGGAGAAAAATGATTTGCAGAATATGCCTGGGGGATCAGCCTTTGCGTTTTTGCAAAAAGTTCCTCCAGGTTGATTATAAAGAACGGATGCAACTGGTGTCAATATATAAGTATTGTGCGGGATGTCTGAGCCACGCTTATACCTGGCGTACTTGTGAAAGTACCGGGAAGTGCAAACGCTGCGGAGATATGCACCACACATTGCTACATAAACCGGCATCGGGACCTCGTTCGTCCGCTCGTGAAGGTGGCAATAAGGTGAAGCGTTTGAAACGGGGACCTAGTTCGTCGACCCGCCCAAAGAGTAGAAGACCTCGTTCGTCTCATAACTCAGCCAGGGGACCTCGTTCGTCCGATGGTCTGGAAAGTGAGGGACCTAGTACGTCTCAAGCTTTGGTTCCGAGTCATTCGAGGAACAATAGGAGTCCTGCACAAAGGAAGGTTGGTCGTAAAAGTAGACCCCAGCATGCTGTATCGCTGCCCATATACCACATCAACGAGAAAGTAATGTTGAGGCCAACAGCGGTGATTAAGATTGTCTCCGGTGAGAAGTATATTTTGGAGAGGGCTTTGATTGATCCAGGAGCGGAGTGCTCAATTATATCAGAGGAAGTTGCTCGCCGTCTTGGTACGAAGACTGTTCGTGTTGGAAACCAGGAAAGATGTTTGATTAGCATTCGGGGTAATCATGGTATGAGTGCTACAGTCGAAACCTACGCGGCAGTACGCCGAAAGCACAATATAATAACCCCTCAGAAAAGCATAGATGTCAAGATTGTGGACGAGTTTCCTGGATTGCAGCTAGCTGATCCTCAGTTTCACGTAGCTGCTTCCGTTCATATTACGTTGGGTGGAGATATATATCCCCGTATAATTCGAAACGGAGTGATGGGTGGTTCCTTGGGTAAACCCTCAGCCCAATTTACCATATTCGGATATATTATATCTGGAACATGTTCCCAATAATTTTTGTACGAGTGTTGATTGTCTCCGATTTTAACCATGATACATAAACTAATTTGAATATTTTTTCTTTTTTTTTTTCAACTATGTAGTTATTTTTATGGCTTGGAGAAACTGGTGGCGGTGGTGAAAGATCTTTTAGCTCCCGTCTATGGAGCGATTGTTTTTAAGTGAATTTTTTATATATTTTTTATTTATATATTTTTTATTTATATATTTTTTATTTTGAATTATTTTTCTTTACATAACAGAAAATAATAAATGGATTTTCTCAATTTTGAATTCCAGAGGTATTTTTTTTCCTTTTTTTTCTTTTCCTTTGATTGATTTCTTAGGCGGACTGGAGTCTTGACTTGTTGCAGTATTGCAAGGCGGCCGGGATGTTTACGTGAGCATTAAATAGGTCCCACTGTTAGAAGCGACTTGTCGAATTGGTATGGAATTTGAAATCCAGAGGGCGCTTTAGTTTTTAAGCCTTTCTTTTGATTGACATTTATTTGAATTTTTGTGAAATGTTATATCTTTTAAACAGCGAATTTCTCACTCGAAAAATTATCGTCAACGACTTGCGATCGCGTGCGAAGCAGCCACTAAATCTGTTGTATTTTTTTTAATTTGTAAAACCGCCATTTTCGGAGAGAAAAAATAAAGGAAAGTAATTTTGGAATAACTTAGCAGTTTTATATATAAAAAAAACCTAATCTTTCTTGTTTATTTTTTTGCGATTTATTTTGGCAGCGTAAGTCCTCGGTTCCACACTTTTTTTGGAAAACCAACCCCTATTTCGCCAAGAAATATTTATATAACCTAAATGCATGGCGATCAGCAACCACGATGACCAAAAAGCAAACAACGAAATAAATGCGAAATAATAGAAAAGACGAAAACCAACCCAAAGAATTTTCTGAAATAATTTGGTATTAAGTTTAACAAATTGTTTACTTTTACCAATATTTTGTTTACATTTATTATCAATACTCAAACCGAGGTGGAGGGTATCAAGGATTCGGCACAGCCGAATTTAACACTCTTAGTTGTTATTCTTAATTTTGTTAATTTATTTTTTAATTTCCCTAGGGTTATAATATTAAATATTACATCACTTTTTTCCAGTGCGAATATGGGATAATTCAATCTGCTTAACTCGAAATATAGTTTCTCCAACACGTTGTCTAAATAAATGGGATTATCGCTACATTTTACGGCCGTGTAGTTCAGAGAATGACTATCTTCATTTTTTAATTTCTTTGTCGACTTCATTAATATAAACTTTAATTTTCTCGCGCGTTCTATATCTTATGGATGTACACTCCCTTCTTGAGTATATGATGCTCAATAGGAGACCATTCATCCTTTTCCTCATTAATACTTTCATTTTCATTACCAATTTTATTTTCATTTTCCTCATTTTGTATCATTTTCTTTTCATTGTTCTAGTAATCACCAGTGTTTTCTTACTAAATTCATCATCTTTGTTGGCTGTCATTTTCTTTAGCATCTCAGAATCTAATTCTATTTTTGATAATGCGTCTGCATTTGTATTACTTGTCCCTTTTTTAAATATTATCTCGAAATCATAATCCGATAATTCTAATCTAATTATCTTTAACTTGGAATTTGGGTTCTTGTGAGAGAATAATGCAACTAATGGACGATGGTCAGTCACAACTCTGAATTTTCTGCCATATAGGTATGGTCGAAAAAATTGTATTCCCCAGTATATGGCTAATAATTCTTTTTCTATTACCGATTTGTTTTTCTCATCTTTATTTAATGAGCGGCTTGGGAATGATATTGGTCTGTCTTTGCCAATTTCTCCTTGTGATAGTACAGCTCCTAATACATAATCCGATGCATCTGTTGTCAATATGAATGTTTTATCGAAATTTTGATACTGTAGAATTGGTGGACTAACTAATCTACGTTTCAATGTTTCAAATGCCGTTTGGCGTTTTTCTTTAATAAAGTATTTAAACAATTTGCTATTTTAGCAAAATACTTAACAAATCTCTTATAATAGTTACAAAATGCTACGAACCTTCTCACTTCGTCTGCATTTTTTGGAACGGGATATTTGGTTATTGCTTCAAACATTGATGGATCTGGTTTGACACCATTAGGGGTAATCAAATGACCCAGATATATTACCTCACGTTTTAAGAAATAACGTTTATCTGGATTCAATTTTAAATTGTATTCCTTTAATCTGTCACAGGACAACCAAATACTATAATATCGTCAACATAAGGAAATGCCTCAGACTCTAGTATGGACAGTGCTATGGTTAGCATTCGTTGGAAACTGTTGGATGATATCTTTAATCCAAAAGGTAGTCTCGTATATTGATAATAACCACTAGTTGTAGAAAACGCCGTATAAAAATTGACTGATAATCTTTTAATACAGACTTAAGTTCTTTTTCATCTTTATCATTCAGATCCTTCAAATTCAAATGTTGTAACAGTTTCTCAAAGCTTTTCTCCATATTTCTATTATTATCTCCATTGCGTTTCTGCTGAAGGTTAATACATACTTATCATAGTCGATATTACATCGATATCTCGTCAAGAAATCTCTACCCAAAATTCCGTCGGTATTTATCGGTATATTATCTGCAACTAATTGTATTTTATGTTCGATTATTATTGTATGTTTATTGCTATAGTTGTAGAACCAATTCGACAATTTCCTTTGAAATTCCCGTCAGATTGCAGTAATCATCTTGATCTTCCTGGTAATTCTACAAAAATTTCTGTTTACATAATGATATATCCGCACCAGTATCTACCATAAATGTAAGCTACTTGTCTGTGTTTTCGATGTTCAATCTAATGTAATTTCTAAAGTTTGGTGCTATACTATACATTTTTCTGGTTTCTAAATTGCTATCTCCGAAGACTGGGATGTTATCATCTCCGGAACTTGGAAGTTTCCCTGGTTCTGTATTTGGTTAACATTACGATATATATTATTAATATTTCTGTTGTTACCTCTTTGTCTGTTGCTATAATCCCTGTAATTATTGTTGCTATTATTTCTGTATGTATTATTTGTGTTGTTCCAATAGTTGGTATTGTTGTTGTGATTATTATCCAAATTTCCATTATTGCTGTAGTCATTCCTATTTACATTGTTTCGGTTCATATTGTTTCCTTGGCCTCTATTATCACGCCAATTATTGTATCGTCGACTATTGTTGTTATTAAAATGTCCGGCATTGTTAGAGTAGTTGTTATGTCTGTTATTATTATTATTTGTTGTAGAATTCTTGAAATGTGCACTATGGAATAAAACTTGGTTCTGCTTTATTCTTGATTCTGACTTTTCAGCAATTTTCAAAGCTTCTATGAAAGTTGTCACCTGACTGGCATCTATCGTAGACACGGTCTGTATATTTTGTAAACCATTTACGATGTGTTATATGATATTCTATTATTTGTATTTATTATCGACTGTCTGTTTGCTTCCTCAGAAATTTGTATCTCATTTAGTTCTGCAACTAAACTCTTTATTTTCAGTCCGGTCAGGATAGTATTTGAACTTTTGAGCGATCTATACGTGGCCTTTAGAGCTGCTAAAAGTTCATCTATTGTAGTTGGTACATTATTCTGTTTATATAACTTTGTGTTAAAAATAAATTCTAAGAAAATAGTTTTGTTTTTCCTGTGGTATTGTTTGTGGTATTAGTCTCCCATTTGATGCAAAAGTAATCAAATCTTCCTTTCTTCCAGTAAAGGTTGGGATTAGTTTCGATATCGTCGATAATTCGCTTAACTCCATGAAGGTTGTAACAATGTTTACCTGTGATTGTTCTAAAGTGTTCTTTATTTCACTATGTCGTTCTAATAGGACAAGTGCTTCCTCCTATAATTTTCTAAACCTTTCCACAAGTTTTCTACTAATGTCATAAGGGATTTTGTCATCCACTATCGTATCTTCTTAATCCCTCTGTAAATTTTCTATTTCTATTTTCTTTGTATTTATGGTTTCCTGTGAATATGGACTGTTAAGGGATTTTTTAGAATTTGCAATTATTGTTTCCAGAATTTCTACTATATTCTCCATATGAATTAATTAATGTATTCCTATTGGTTATTATATGTCATTTATCTTATTTTCATTAATTGGCCTTTTTTTGTCTTTTTTTTATTATTAGTACTTTCTCTAATATCCATTTTGTCGCATTCAAAATTTCATCCTCTGTAATGTTTCTTTCTAAGCTTAAAATTGTTTCTGTTCTTATATATTTTGTTCTATTAAAAACAATTTTTTTATCATTAAAAAAAAAATTATTTATTGTATAGTCCAATGCAAAAAAAATTCATTTGCAAGTAGATTTTTCTTATATCTAAATGTTTTTTTATTATCTTGTAAAAATAAACTTTGTTTCAATCTATATATATAAAATTGAATGTGTGTTTGTTTATTTGTTTGTTTGTGTGTACCTTATAGGAGACCAAACCTCTGGACCGATCTTCCTGAAATTTTCACAGCATTTAACTGGGACTCTGGCATGATTAATAGGGTACTTTTTTTTGACCACGCCCACTTTTACGCCCACTTATTTAAAATTATGTAATTGCTCCCATATAGTTTTTAACAGATTTACTTCAAATTGTATACACATTATACTCCAGGCGAGGTAGAAATAAACATTTCTTACGCCACGCCCCCTTTCACGCCCCTTTTCATGCCAAATTTTGTTTGAAAGTTTTAAACTTTTTTTTCTCTGTACAAATTTGTTCCTTCCAACGGATTTTTTTATTTGGTAGTATATTGCTCTTAATACTGTTAACGTCGCCATATAACTATGAACCACGCCCATTTCACCGCCCCCTTTTTTTTTACTTATACCACTAACAATGTTTGCTATACAAAATAATTTTTTTGTAATATGTATTTATCTAAAGTTTTATACACTTTTTATCTACAGGTAAGGTAGCCATACATTTTTTATTACCAAGTCCCCCTTTTTCGCCCCATGTTACCTTAAATCATAATTAATCTGCTTTCAATCTATCTATATATATAAAAATGAATGTGTGTTTGTTTGTGCTTTATAGGAGGCCAAACCAAAGAACCGATCTTCCTGAAATTTTCAGAGCGTGTTACTGTGACTCTGGAAGGAATAATATGCTATATAAATTTTTGATTGGACAAAGGGGCGGTGCCACGCCCATATAACCCAAAATTTGAAAAAGTCATATCACGGGAATTTTTTTACCTACAGCAGTCATATTTGGTACATATGGTATTAGTATGAATAGAAATACATACAAGAAGAAAAGTGGGCGGGACCACGCCCCTTTTTAGAAAAATAAAAAATCGTAATATCTTCTAAACTACTGGAAGGATCGTCATGAAATTTTCACAAAAGGATATTTTTGCGAAATAATAAGACCTTAGCTATATAAAGTTGTTAGTGGGCAAAGGGGCGTGGCGTATATATAAAAACGTTGATGCATTTGATTGTAACGAATGATCTCCGGAACCATAAGAGCTGTCGAGGTAGGATTTCCAGCATAGGTTCGGTTCGAGCTCTTCTGTGTTTTTTAGTTTTAACCCTCTAGCTGGCGTTGGGGTCAAGTTAAAAACAAAAATTTTTACTTTCAGCGCGATTTGACTGCAATTCAGAATGAACGTATGTTCCGTCATAAGAAATTTTTGTATGTATAAATGGACCCGATAGGTGGCGCTGTGTAAAGTTATTTCGAATATTCTTATTTATGGTGTGATTTTAATGAAACTAAGAATGTACATATATGTATGTTAGAAATATTTTTTTATTGGGCCCGGTAGATGGCGCTGTCGTTCGAAAAATAATGAGTTGTCAAATTTATATAAATTTTAATAAATAAACTCACCAACGTTTTTATATATAAATATTCTAACGAAAAAGAAAGAAAAAGCCGCTACATTATTGCATGGTGGCCGCACAGCTCATTCAGCACTCAAATCACCGTTAAACGTACAAAAAAATGAGAATGCCGTCTGTAATATCAAAAAACATTCCGGTATGGCAAAAGTTCTGCAAAAATGCAGTATTTTTATTTGGGATGAATGTACCATGGCTCACAAACATTGTGATTTGATTTGATAAAAGATTTGAAAGGCAATGAAAGATTTTTTGGTGAAGCTCTCATTTTATTATCTGGAGATCTTCGTCACACATTTTATATAGGTATATACAGATTCTAACTAAAATAAAAATTCATTGAGGGCAAAACAACGTTTGCCGGGTCCAGCTAGTTATATATTTTTTTATTTTCTTAAATATTAGTTTCTTATTTAATTGTTATATAACATATAATATGAGAAATATTCATTTATTCTTTTCCTTTCTATATATTTGCTCATATATTTTTATTTGTTCAGTGTTCTTTCATTTTAATTTAAAAATTTTGGACAATTTTGTTTCTTATTCAATTTTTTTTGTCTCTCGTTAAGATCCTTATATTTCTTTCTGCATTCTCCTCATAAATTAGTTCATGGGACTTTACAGAAATTTGCTTTTTCTTCCGTGCTAATGCACCTCTTCTTGATTTATAGCAGTTTGGCAGCGGGAATATTTCAATAGCTGGCTCCACTGGCTTTCTGTTTTTTGTAAATTTTGGTCTCGGGCCGATATTCAGGATTTCTGGTTTTGGCTAGTTGTCTGCGTTGCCTTCCTCCAGAATCTTCGCAAATCTAATCTGTGTCTGCTGCACCTCTTCCCATAGTTCTTTCAAATCTCCGCCCATGAAATCCTTTTTCTCCAAAACAATACAAATTTCCTTTTCTGATATCTTCAAGCCATAAAGGATTAAGACTTAGCGTAAGCTCTACTTGTCTTTTATCCTTTTGCTGTAAGATTAAGCAAAATTAAATTTAACAAAATTAAATTGCTATATTTTTTAATTTTTATGCTTTTTATCTTGTAGCAATCGGCAGGATCAGAAGATTGCAGGAAAGTTAATCAGGAACGCCATGTAAAGGTATGAAGCAGGATCGTCAAGTAAGGTTTTGTGTTTGTCCACAATCAGATTTTCTTTGTTTTACCTTAAAACAATTATATCTTTATTTTATAAAATGCCCTGCTTATATATATGTTCTAAGAGAGAACTTACTAAGAAATAAAATTATAACTATAAATTGATTCAATATGACTACGCTCAACACATTGTCATAATCGTCAGTTTTACTTGTGGCATTCAACTTCGCTCTCATTTCCGAATTCCAGAAAAAGTACGTTGACTCTTATGCTTAATATATATAGCTCGTGCCATTAATTGGAGTACACCCGGAAATACATTATATGTATGCATGTCGTTTGTTTATACTTGTTGTGCATTCGTTCTACGTCATGCATACACTGCAACATCAAGTCTATCGACCATGTTTCAGAGCGATCGGATAAGGGGAAATGGGTTTTAAATAACTCCGTGACTGTGCGCGACTATGCGTGACTGTGCGTGACTATGTAACAATTAATCTTTTTTTCACAGCAAGTGTATGATCAAGTTATAGATCAAACGGATAAGGGGAAATGATATTTTGATCACACCGTGATGGTGCGTGACTACCCCAAAATTAATCTATAGTCACAACAAGACTATGGGCCTACTTTCAGTTCAATTGGATAAAGGCGAATGGGGTTGCCACACGTCAGGCAGACAGACAGAGAGTATGAGTTAAAAGAAAGAGTTTAAAAAGAACAGAAACTCAACCGCACCATAAAGCATTGTCGTATGCATTGTGAATTTGTTTACATTAACGTGCCGAAGGAGGATTCAGAATTGAGCGGCACAACAACAATTACGGAAAAAGTACTTTAACTTTCACTTTGCCAAAAGTATTAAATAGGTAGCCAGTAGACATAATCAACACTAGTAATATGTATAAAAGAAAAAAACTTTTAAAAAATTCTTCTTAAATTCGCAATGAATTAATTTAAATAAATGAATTAAATATTAGCGTAATAAATAAACTCACCAACGTTTTTATATATAAATATTCTAACGAAAAAGAAGGAAAAAGCCGCTACATTATTGCATGGTGGCCGCACAGCTCATTCAGCACTCAAATCACCGTTAAACGTACAAAAAAATGAGAATGCCGTCTGTAATATCAAAAAACATTCCGGTATGGCAAAAGTTCTGCAAAAATGCAGTATTTTTATTTGGGATGAATGTACCATGGCTCACAAACATTGTGATTTGATTTGATAAAAGATTTGAAAGGCAATGAAAGATTTTTTGGTGAAGCTCTCATTTTATTATCTGGAGATCTTCGTCACACATTTTATATAGGTATATACAGATTCTAACTAAAATAAAAATTCATTGAGGGCAAAACAACGTTTGCCGGGTCCAGCTAGTTATATATATTTTTATTTTCTTAAATATTAGTTTCTTATTTAATTGTTATATAACATATAATATGAGAAATATTCATTTATTCTTTTCCTTTCTATATATTTGCTCATATATTTTTATTTGTTCAGTGTTCTTTCATTTTAATTTAAAAATTTTGGACAATTTTGTTTCTTATTCAATTTTTTTTGTCTCTCGTTAAGATCCTTATATTTCTTTCTGCATTCTCCTCATAAATTAGTTCATGGGACTTTACAGAAATTTGCTTTTTCTTCCGTGCTAATGCACCTCTTCTTGATTTATAGCAGTTTGGCAGCGGGAATATTTCAATAGCTGGCTCCACTGGCTTTCTGTTTTTTGTAAATTTTGGTCTCGGGCCGATATTCAGGATTTCTGGTTTTGGCTAGTTGTCTGCGTTGCCTTCCTCCAGAATCTTCGCAAATCTAATCTGTGTCTGCTGCACCTCTTCCCATAGTTCTTTCAAATCTCCGCCCATGAAATCCTTTTTCTCCAAAACAATACAAATTTCCTTTTCTGATATCTTCAAGCCATAAAGGATTAAGACTTAGCGTAAGCTCTACTTGTCTTTTATCCTTTTGCTGTAAGATTAAGCAAAATTAAATTTAACAAAATTAAATTGCTATATTTTTTAATTTTTATGCTTTTTATCTTGTAGCAATCGGCAGGATCAGAAGATTGCAGGAAAGTTAATCAGGAACGCCATGTAAAGGTATGAAGCAGGATCGTCAAGTAAGGTTTTGTGTTTGTCCACAATCAGATTTTCTTTGTTTTACCTTAAAACAATTATATCTTTATTTAATAAAATGCCCTGCTTATATATATGTTCTAAGAGAGAACTTACTAAGAAATAAAATTATAACTATAAATTGATTCAATATGACTACGCTCAACACATTGTCATAATCGTCAGTTTTACTTGTGGCATTCAACTTCGCTCTCATTTCCGAATTCCAGAAAAAGTACGTTGACTCTTATGCTTAATATATATAGCTCGTGCCATTAATTGGAGTACACCCGGAAATACATTATATGTATGCATGTCGTTTGTTTATACTTGTTGTGCATTCGTTCTACGTCATGCATACACTGCAACATCAAGTCTATCGACCATGTTTCAGAGCGATCGGATAAGGGGAAATGGGTTTTAAATAACTCCGTGACTGTGCGCGACTATGCGTGACTGTGCGTGACTATGTAACAATTAATCTTTTTTTCACAGCAAGTGTATGATCAAGTTATAGATCAAACGGATAAAGGGAAATGATATTTTGATCACACCGTGATGGTGCGTGACTACCCCAAAATTAATCTATAGTCACAACAAGACTATGGGCCTACTTTCAGATCAATTGGATAAAGGCGAATGGGGTTGCCACACGACAGGCAGACAGACAGAGAGTATGAGTTAAAAGAAAGAGTTTAAAAAGAACAGAAACTCAACCGCACCATAAAGCATTGTCGTATGCATTGTGAATTTGTTTACATTAACGTGCCGAAGGAGGATTCAGAATTGAGCGGCACAACAACAATTACGGAAAAAGTACTTTAACTTTCACTTTGCCAAAAGTATTAAATAGGTAGCCAGTAGACATAATCAACACTAGTAATATGTATAAAAGAAAAAAACTTTTAAAAAATTCTTCTTAAATTCGCAATGAATTAATTTAAATAAATGAATTAAATATTAGCTTAAATTCCTGCGGACAACCAAAAAGGCTTCGCGAGCCTAGACGTAAGTTTCATTGCTACTTTCTATTACTTAATAAAAACTGAATTTAAAAATTAAAAAAAAGGTGTCACGATAAATAATCGTTTATATTTTAAAACACCATCTCGACTATGTTAAAGCTAAGTTAAAGCTGACAATACATGTACAGCACTATGTCGGATGATGCCGAATACTAGAGGTCCTAAATACCTAAGACGGAAAATCCTAGCTGCAGTTATCCGAAATATAATCCTCTATGATGGTCCAATATGTGCAGAATCCATCAGACTCCGGACCTATGGTGCGAGGATTTACTATGATAATATGTTTACGGCGCTTCGGGTGTATTGTGCATACAGAACTGCATCCGAATAAGTGGCCTTTATAGCTGTGGCTATTATACCAATTCATAAATTAGCGAGAGAGGCTAAGTATGTGTCGGAGTCACATGGCTCATTGGAGAATGGCAGTATTATAAGTGATGCTAGGAGAAATAGTATTGCAGAGTGGCAGGCGAGGAAGAGATATCTACAAAGGGTAGATGGATATACGCATTGATACCGGATGTTGACGGTTGGTGCAGCAGACGGCAGGGTAGTATGAGTTTCTATCTAACTCAATTTCTAAGTGGACACGGTTATTTCAGAGCGTACTTGTTCCGCTTCGGACGTGACAGCTCTGCGTCTTGTGCGTATTGTGGTGAGAATAATGAAGATCCGAAACATGTATTTTTGCCTGTCCGCGGTTTGTTTTGGAGAGAGCAACATTGGAACGACAAGTTGCTGGTAGCATTTGCTAAGGGAATATTTGGAACTTCGTAGGCAAGAGGAGATTAGCAAGAGAGAATCTAGGAATAGTTGAGGTTTTTGCTATACCTTACCCCACCCTGCGAGGAAATACTTCTGCGGTAGTTCCGCAGAGATTTTGGAATTGTGAATCGAGTTTTTTTTAGCGTGTTCAAGTCTCGTTCAAAGTCTCTCTATGATTTTTACCTCGTATAAAAAAAGTTAGATAGAAAAGTTCGCTGCGATTGAAAAGCCGTCCCCGACCAAGGACGGCAGGGTCTTCTGGGGTACTATAGAAAGGTACAAGTGACCAGAAAAGACACTCTGGCATGGCGAAGGATGCCGCCATTAGCTAGGTATCCCACCACCAGAGGTGCGCTCCAGAGAGATGCAATCGGAAGAGTGACGCCTTCGTGGATCATCCAGTCGACTCCATCCCAGAAGCGTCTGACCCATATTGGGCGGCTAACTGTTTGGCATACGTTTCCCTGATTAGGGACGGCCAAAATACGTGAATCTTGGTGGCTACATTAAAAACGCTATGAGTAGGATCCCGGAAAATGAAACAAAGATGGAAAGGTTAGTCAAAAAATGTAGTTATGGTGCAGGGAGTAATGAACCCAGTGGCGGCGGCTTTCGGTGGTGCGCGAGGAAGATACCAGTCATCGATATCTAACGACTGCAATGATACCCCGGTAGGCTTGGTATGGTTTTAAAAAATGCTACAAGAAAAGTCCCTTTATCAGGAGCACAGTAATATAGAGGACACCCCATCAGGACATACGACTTTGGTTGTTAGTGAAACACTAGCACAAGGAGCGGAAAAAACCGGAAACCCTGTCATTACAGAGCTCATGGAATGTGTTGAAATTAGATATAGTGTACACTACGTGAAAAAGGAGCAAGTTCGTGAGAAGAAAATAACCTACAACAAGTCCCGAGATAAGGGAAAAGGGGAAGTACAGATCAGGACTGCAAATTAATAACGATCTGGCTGGAAACGTTTCAATTGGAACTTGCCGCACATAAAACAGAAGCAGTTTTAATTAGCGGATGAAGGAAGAGAGAAACTAGAAGTGGGTAATATGGATATCACATCCTCACAGGCGGTTACATATCAGGGCCTTAAGATAGATGATCGGCGGTGCTTTAAAACCCATCTGGAATGTACGTGCCAAAAGGCAGCATCTATTGGCAACGCCCTTTCTAGTATAATGCCAAACACCGGTAGACCCCGTCAGAGCCGAATGATCCTGATCGCGAGAGTAGTGAACTCCATATTGCTGTCTGGAGCTCTAATCTGGGCAAAGACTATAAAAGCTCATCAAGACGAAACGTACTTTCGTTGTTCAGGCAAAACTGTCTCAGAGTTTGCTGTGGGTATAGGACCATATTACTGGAGGCAGTATGTGTGCTAGCTGGAATGATGCCAATTGACACAGAAATACAGAGAGTCTATGTACCCCGAGGAAGATAGAAAAGGGAGGCGGCGCAACGATGGTGGGATAACACACCCAAAGGGAGGTGGACCCATAGGCTAATACCAAGTGTTAAGAAGTGGATGAATCACAAACACGGCGAAGTTAATTATAACTTGACGTGATTCTTAACGGAGGTTTCAGGAGATACCTCTTAAAGTGCCGACATGATGATTCGCTAGTATGCCCAAGTAGTGAAGTAGTGTTTTCTTTGAATTTGCCAGATTTAGGGCTAGAGACGCACAGTAAACAGGTAAATTGGTAAAAATATAGACCCCGAGCACATAGCAGCGAAGTAATACATATCGGTAGTCCCGCGGGGAGACTGGTCGCAGGCTTGGGAAGTGGTTCTTAGTGCGTAGACGACCCATACGGGTTGAACCTGACAAAAAATTTATAGATAGTTAGATGATACTGGCGGATGATATGAGCATTAGTCGGTCGATATAAAATTGCATTTAGTCTGGCCAAAAAATTTCAGGATTTGTTAAACATTTTTCGAGTATGCATAAAATTTAACCCAATTTTTTTTCATAAATTTGGCATAATCCAACAGCTTTCATATTATGTTTAAGAAGTGAACCTTTTTGTATCGAACTCATTTCGCAGACATTTTAGCAGTAACTGAAACTTAAGGAATTTTTTTGGCAAACTGATATTAAGGTTTGTAACTCTAGAAAGCGAATTTTTTACATATAACCTAATACTACAAGAATATATAGGAACAATTTTCATTGAGATACATTAAAAACCATGATGATTTTATACTTAGCTATTAAAAGCGTTACGTATACTTATATATAGATCCTTCATTCCAATTTGTTTAAATATAGAATACACATAAATTTATGCCATTTTGCTCTATTTTTAGTCGTATTCTACAGACGTGGCCGAAAAAGAAAAACATTTGAATGTTGTTTAACTACATCTTTAAGCCACAAGTTGGGTTTAAAGACATACTAAAGGTTATATATGTTCAGATACGCAAATACGTAATATTTTTTACCTTTAACCAAAACCCGAACCACATCTGTCTACTCTCCTCTGTTGGGCTCATAAAAATATTATGCTGGTCTAATGATATATTACTTTAGTGTTAAGACATAACATCATACATAAACGAAAATTCAATTGAACTTAACAAAAAAACAAATAAATGACAAACCTGAATACGTGCCTCTGGTAAACCTATTTTTTCAGCAAGTCTTTCTCTTGCAAACACGTCTGGATAATGAGTCCTTTCGAATTCTATAATCAGAAAAAACAAATATGTAACACAAAATGGAAAAAAATACAATTATAATAACCTTTCTCCAAATAATCGATTTGTTCGTTGGTGAATGATGTTCGATTACGTTGCAATTTACGTTTCAATCTCAAACGCATTTGAGAGTCTTCATCACCCGATGAATTATGATCTGAGTTTCCATCTGAAGTACTTTCATGTGAGTTGGCGTGGGATATATCGCCAGCAAAAATTTCTGTAAATATAATATTACTTAAATTAAAATCATATATCTACAAAGTATCATTATATATCATTAACTCATTGTATGCTAGTAAGTTGTAAGGCTAGGCGACCATACAAATACAAATACTGAAGTATGTTAAGCTTAATATTTAAAACACAAAAATTTATTTCACGTTATAACAAGAATACATTGTAGACTGCGATTGTTCATGCCAATAAACATCGCAACATCACCCACAAGAAGATAAAGCGAGTCAACAAATAAAATTCAACAAGTGATCATCAAAGCACAGTCAACAGCCGTGAAGATACGACAGCACAAACATATAGTTAGTAAATAAAAATACATAATTTTCAAACCCAATTAAAAAGTGAATTTCAACAAAATATACTTTAATTTAAATATGACATATCTATATATTAATACGTGAAGGTAAATTTTTAGTTCCCTTTTTAAACAATATGCGGGCACGAAGGAAGGGTGAAAATTGGGTGAAAAGTAGTTGTAGTTCATATCAGACGCTCTGTGTTGAATTGTGAATTGCTAAAATGGATTAACATATCTTTAGGCTCATTTAAATATTCATAAATTTTTTATATATTTATATATAAAATTGGAAGACAAAAATGTTTGCGTTGCAATTTGTAGCCAATGCCAACTTGGTAGGAAATAAATAAATTTAGTTTAAGACACTAACTCACCAAACGAAGTCTTTTTGTTTATTGGAAAGAAATACCCAACGAGAAGAAGTCTACGATACTAAATACAACAGAGATTTCCTCATTGGCGCCCAACAGGAAAGAACCGTAAAATTCATCAGAAATATGAAATTATTAACTTCAATAAACACCACCACTGCCGCCAACACCACCACGGAGAATTATATTTAGAAATAAAAAAAATTTAAGTAGAGTTTCCAATTTTCATAGAGTGACTTTAAAGGGAAAAATAAAAAGAATATTTAAATTGAATATAGTGCTATCGTGTCCTTACGGTTTTAATTATCAGTGTTTTGACCTTTTCTATTGAGCTGAAATTAAAAGTGTGCTGACGGTTTTACGAAAAATAGAGCTATTATATTTTTATTTTTAAGTGATTTGGAGGAACTGTTCGACAGTTGCCGTATTACAGGAAATTGAGAAACGATGTCTCAGGAAGAAGTACAGAGTATGCTTAACAGGCCGTAGCTACGCAAACACAATATCAGTTTAGACTGTTCATAGAAAAAATTAAGAACTCAGTGAGAAAATAGCTAGTTTAGAAGTTGGTAGACTGGACGTAGAAGGATTTAGGGAAGCTGCTATGGACCCTTCAGTGGCATGCAGCGAAATGCTTGACTTAGTAAAACCATTGCCCGAGTTCGATGGTAAATTAGAGCAATATGTCTCTTGGAGACAGGCAGCACATACTGCCTATAAGGGTTATGAGATTTTTGATGGTAGTTCTAAATACTACTAAGCAGTGGCCATTATGAGAAAGAAGATAAGGGGAGCGGCAGATGCCGTTCTGGCCTCATTTAATACAGTGCTAAATTTTCGAGTTTTAATCGGTCGCTTAGATTTTACATATGCGGAGAAACGACCAGTATGTAATAGTTCGGTTTTGCATTTTTATGATAGTGTTGAACGAAAACTTACATTATTGACAAATAAGACATTGATGATGTACGACAGTGACGTCGTAAATGTGCTTAATGATAAGTATAGAAAGGATGCACTACGCACCTTTATTTCAGGTTTAAGAAAACCTCTATGCGACATCTTATTCTCGTAACGACCTGTGAAACTACCAACAGCGTTGGCACTCGCACAGGAACTCGAATCCAACCACGAGCGGTACGTTTTTGCAACCACCTATGCTGACAGAACCGACGGGAAAAATAGAATTATTGCTCACAACATAAGGGATACTAGAAAATTGCCCAATAAAAATCATTTTAACGAGAAAAATCCATACTATAATAGGGTCCAAGCTCAAAGGCACCTGGGTCAAGTCAAATGGCAAGATATTCCAGAACCAATGGATATTGACCCATCGTCTTCAAGGTTCAGACAGTATACGACCGGTTGAAAACAAAATTATCAACTTACAAGAAAACAATCAGGGTCGGACAGACAAACGGGATCCAGGTTTCAGAGAATCAACCATGTGACAAATGAGGTGGAAAAATGTTCCTCACAGCTGACAATGCAGTTTTAGATATCGAACAGCATGCTAACAGTAATGATTTTGAAAGTATCAATTGTTAGGGCATGCTCCCAGCTACCATTCATAGAACGGGTTCTTGCTGGGGAGACAATAAAAATATTAATAGACACCGGTGCATTGAAAAATTATATTAGACCAATTGAACAACTTAAAGGTATCAATCCCTTTACAGTTCATTCGATTCACGGAGAAAATGACATAGATAAAAAATGTGTCGTAAATTTGTTTGGAAAAATTCAATTTTTTTGTGATAGAGAATCTTTAAGCATTTGATGCAATTGTGGGGTTAGAATTTATAAATCAGGTTAATGCCAACATTAAGAATATTATTAACAATAACAAAGAAGTTTTTTCAGACCCAAAAAAATCGCTGTCGTATAGCACAAATATAATAGCGACGATCCGGACGCAAACGGATGGAGCAATATATTCGAAATCGTATCCATATCCAATAGGGATATCGGACTTTGTAAACGAGGAAATTTGACAACTTCTGGCAGACCACATTATTCGACCATCCGGATCTCCCTATAATAACCCAATTTGGGTCATAGACAAAACTAACGTGGGCGAATCAGGAAATAGGAAGAAACGAATGGTAACAGATTTCCGAAAGCTTAACGAAATTACTGTTAACGATTAATATCCTATTCCGAATATGTCGGTAATTCTAGCAAACGTGGGAAATGTTTTAAATATTTTTCTACCCTGGACCTTAAATCTGGTTTTCTCAGTTAACAACGGAAAGTGCGAATTCTGTAGACTACCTTTTGGGTTAAAAAATGCTCCGAGTACGTTTCAGAGAGCTATCGACGATATTCTTAGGGAAGAAAATGACCAACTTATGCATGTAAATTGGGTTCTCATGAAGCTTCGGGAAGCACATATGTGCGTTTTCGCCGAAAAGTCAAAATTTTTTAGGACTAGTGTGGAATATCTTGGTAACGTGGTGACGACGGAAGGCATACGGAAGTCTTCAGAAAATATTGCGCCGATTCTAAGATTCATTCCACCTTCTAAACTGTTTCAATTAAGATCCTGTAGAGATCCACCAAATGAATTTCTGTTGCTAACAAAAAAAACTTAAATTCAAAATAACATGTATGAAATATAAATCCAAAAAAATTGATGGCACACTTTGTTGCTACTCAAATACAATGTTTAGCTTAAATACAATGTTTAGCCTTTAATTACCAAAAGTGAAAAATGACACTTTTCATGAAGGCCACTCATTGTTTCTTTTTTTTTCAAGTTCAAGTATAAATTTTGTTTACACAATCTTCATTAATGAACACATTTTTTTTATTTAAATATTTTTTTGAACTTATTTTTTTGTTTTACATTTATTGATTTGATTTTATTTGAATTTGATTTTTATTTTTATGTATGTATAAGTAAGTAATTAAAATTGTAAATAATAAAAACCAAAAACATTAAGTGCTGAATTAGCACAAAAATAATATAAAATAAAGACCACTGTTGGAGAACAGAATGATTGGTGCTCTGACAGTTGGTAGGCAAACTTGCCCTAACTAAAAAAAAAAATTGTTTGATTTCAAAAGGATTAAACACTAAAACTGGTCGGCAGGTTTGCCCCAGAATTAGTTTGAAAAATTAACCAACATAAATACTACCATAAAAATATTATATGGCGATCCTTATCCTGCGTATCCTGGAACTCTGATGACTATTTGGTAAAAAAAAAAATTTTACATCCTATCCAGAAAATTTTATTTTGAAAACTATCCGAAGTATCCTGATTGGAACACAGCTGAACATTTTGACATTCCACAACAGCAGACTACTAAAGAAGAAATCTTATGGAAGGTCCAAAGGCACTCACCGAGTACGAATACTACAACAGATTGGCGCGCAATAAAGAAACTCATCTGACGGCTATACCCAAAGAGAACTTGAAACTTAAAACTAGAGGCGGCTATAAAAAGAGGCTTAGAGTGGAGAAGGCAAAGCTAAAAGCAATCCAGAGGGCATCAAACAACAAAACTGGTGGAAATTACTTTTCAAGAGCATTGGCAGCTGAGCAAACCATAAGTCTATTAAAAACCGAGCTCAAAGCAAAACAACACGAAAGAAGCGAAAACATTTGGCATAAAATAGAAGAAACAAAAAAATTTGCATATGGGGAACTGGTGGAGCAGCGACAAAAAAGAGGAGGTCATAATCAACCAAACTGCAGCCAACAACAACAGCAACAGCATTTTGGACAATAAGATAATAACACAAGATGTAATTTTTTTATTCATTATATTTATTGCACTCCTATATTTTTTCAACAAAATAAATAAATACTACAAAGCTTATTTACATAAGCACCTTAATAGGAGCAGGGAAATAGTATAAAAAAAAAAAAAAAAAAATTTAAATCTTTTAACTCATAATATTTCACTAAGAATTACATATGTTTAATTAAAATAATAAATTAATTAATAAATCTTAAAACAAAATTTTTTTATATACAAAAGTTAAAATATATAAAATAGTACACTTATGGAAAAATTTGAAAATATTGTAAGGACTCTGTCAAGTATATTAGAAAATTTTAAAAAACAAGGTACAAAGAAATACAAACTAGATACAGTTTTACAGAAACTAAAAGAGGTAGAACAGTTAAAAACACAATTTGAGGCATTAGAAGAATCACCTGACATTGACTATATACAACTGACGACACTTAAAACAAAATTTCAAAAATTGTACACGGAAATAAGAACCAAATTAGAAGAACAGAAAGAAACAGAAAGTAACGAACATAGTAATTCAAGCAATACGCAAAACGTAACAAAAACCATGGCGGAATTTGACATAATTACTAGTTTAAAAGTAGTCCCAGAATTCACTGGAAACTACAAGGAGCTAAATTCATTTTTAAAAATCACTGAGCTCATGTATAATAACTTGAGTGAAAATGGAAAAAAAACTTTGATAGAATTCATAAGAGAGGTAAAATTACACAATAAGGTTAAAACAGCAATTGGAATACTGGAACCAATTGATAATTTTGACAAACTGAAATATGAGCTAACAAGGTTATACAAAAGTCCTTTGACAATTCCAGAAATTTATTCAAAACTCAATGGTTACACACAGAGAAACCAAAATGTCACCACATTCAGTGACAATATATTAAACTTAATATCCGAATTAAACTTGTTACAAATTTCACAACTGGAAGGAACAGTGACAACAGAACGGAAGGACGATATAGTCAGAACAAATCAAAACTATAGTTTGACCATTTTTAAGAACAATCTGAACGATACCTTGAAACAGGCAATTTGTATAGCACAGCCCAAAACGCTGAACGAAGCAATAAGTATTGCAAAGGAACTAGAGAAGACTAATTGTACCTCAGGACAATTAATGTATTATCAACAAAACAATTTTAGACAAACCAATTTTAGAGGACGAAATAACCACAGAGCCTTTGGCAATAATAATAACCGTGAAAACCATAACAACAATAACAATCGTTCTTTAAACAACAATGGAAAATATGAAAATTTTTCGAGACAAAATTTTAAACGTGGAAACAATTTAGGAAATTTTCGTAAAAATAATAATTACAGTGGACAAAACAATAACCGTGGGAACAATAACTACTATTCCGGAAACAATGGCAATCGCGGAAATTACAATAACAATCGAGGACAAAATAATTATCGTGGAAATAACAATTATCGTAGTAACCAACATAATAATTACAGTACAAATAATAACAATAATAGAATTCGAGTCATTCAAGAGGGAAACGAGTTGGCCCCGGAGGAAGGACATGCGGACTAGAGTCAATCCCCGGGTATCCAAGAATAAAAATTTATAGAATTTCAAATAATGCAACAAATATAATTTCTCTAAGATGTAAAGATGCTAATAGGAATCTTACCTTTATAGTAGACACAGGTGCGGACGTGTCAGTAATAAAAACAAAAAATCTCAATGGTGATTTGTATTTTAACAATCAAGAAAAATGCAAACTTACAGGCATATCGGCCGAAATAATTTATTCACAGGGTGTAATTGATTTAAATTTGGATTTGGGTGAAAATTCGTACATTCAAAATTTTAATATCGTTGATAGCAAATTTCCCATACAGACTGACGGAATACTGGGACAAGATTTTTTAAAAAATTGCTTATGCAAAATCGATTTAGAAACCTGCACTATAACAGTTATTATCAATGATGAAGAGATTATTTTACCAATTTACTCAGACTTGTCAGAAGTTTCTGAAATAATTATTCCTGCAAGATCAGAAATAATTCACCATATAAAAATGGATCTAACTGAAGACAGTGTTGTGTTAAATAAAGAAGTGCAAGAGGAGTATTTTTGGGAAATTCAATAGCACCCAAAGACGGATTTGCCCACATAAGACTACTTAATGTAAATGACAAAGAAATAAGAATTAAAAAGTTAAAATTAGAAACTGAGCCATTACATAACTATTACTTAATTAAAAATAAGAAGAAGGACAATTCTGACAGGGAACGTTTTGAAGAATTGATTAACATTTTAAATTTGGATTCAAAAGACAAAGAAGCAAAGGACTCGTTGTACGCAATTTTTGAACAATATTCGGAAATTTTTCATATCGAAGGAGAAGTATTGACAGCAAACAATTTTTATACTCAACATTTAAGTGTAAATGACACAAATCCTGTGTACATAAAAAATTATAGACTACCGAATTCTCAGCTTGAAGAAATAGACGAGCAAGTAGACAATTTAATAGACACTGACATTTAGAACTTTATTGAAACTAAAACAAAGATTCGTTTGGAAAAACATGAATAAAATGGTTAAAAAATATATAATAAATTGTTGTGACTGCACAAAGAATAAGCAAACAAAATACACCAAAGAAAAAATGACGATAACTGACACACCTGGTACAAGTTTTGAAACGTTAAGTATAGATACGGTAGGACCCTTACGAATATCTAACGGCTATAGATATATTTTGACAGTACAGTGCGAATTAACAAAATACGTCATACTACATCCAATGGAAACAAAAGAGGCGGTATCAATCGCAAAAGCATTAGTGGACCAAGTAATACTTAAATACGGACTTTTTAAGTCACTAAAATCGGACAGAGGAACTGAATTTAAAAATGAACTGCTTGGAAATATTTGCCAAATGTTGAAAGTAGAACAGATTTTCTCAACACCCTACCACCATCAGACAATAGGAGCACTCGAACGAAATCATAGAGTTTTGAATGAGTTTTTGTTAAATTTCGTTGAAAATAATGAATGGGACAAATATATTTTGTACTATGCATTTGCATATAATAGCACACCAAATGTGGATACTAAATACAGCCCTTATGAACTAGTATATGGAAAAATTCCACGTTTGCCAAATGACATGGTTGAAATTAATAGGCCAATTTACAATTTGGACAGCTATGCAAATGAAATGAAAATAAGACTACGGGAATCACTACTTAAAGCACGAGAACTAATACATATGACAAAACTAAAAAGAAAACTAGATTATGACAAGAATAGTAAGGAATCTGACCTAAAAGTAGGAGATTTAGTATACGTTAAGTTAGAAACTAGGAGAAAACAACAGAGTCCATATCATGGCCCTTACCCTATAATTGAACGTAAAGGAGTCAATTCTGTAATTAAGATTAATAATAAATTTAAGGAATATCATAACAATATATTTAAAAAATACAATCCTAATTAAAAACCAAAAAAAAAAAAAAAAAAAAAAAAAAAAAAAAAAAAAAAAAACTATGCTAAGAATTTAATTTAAGAAATATTTATACAATCACAAAAATTTTTATACAAAACTTTTATATTTATGTAAACAAATAAGTGAGTACATCACTTATTCGCTCACAAAGTCATTAATGTATACATGAAACCGGTTTAAGATTTGATACATTTCAATAAGCAAATACGATTTGATACATTTTAATAAGTAAATAATTATAATCGATCAGTTATATAACTCACGCCGAGAGAGAAAGACTATAGAAGAAAAAGTGTAAACGGAAGAAAGAAACTTTAATTGTCGTTTTTCTAATTAATTTAGGTAATTAAGTATATGTAATGTATTTTTAAGTGTTTTATAAAACCAATAAAATATCTAATTAATTTAGCACAAACCAATTGAGTTCAAAAAGGAGAACCGAATTACACATTACAAAACGACAATTTTGGAAAAGTACAGTATGGGAAAGTTGCTATTCACGTTTTTGATGACAGCGGCGGCAGATAAAAAAACAAATGTAATAAAGCTGACTGCAATAGGAACTGCACAAGGTAACAGTTATAAAATCCCGTTGGAATATCAAGAAATATCAATGCATAAAGAGTTGTGCAAAACAAAAGCGGTTGACAAAGTGAAAAAAACTTTAACACATCGACACCAATCAAGGAATATTTGGATAACATTAACAGCAGAATTGAAAAATTTTTACATGGATGAAGATGAAAATCTAAAGCTAAACGACTATTATTTGGAAGAAATACATATTGAATCGAAATCGACACATGAAGAAAAGAAATCGTGTACAAATTTAAGAAAGCTTTCAGAAAAATTTGTGATTGACAAATTTACAGGGAAAAACGCAAATGGTGAACAATGGTTAAATACGCTAGAAAATGAATATATGCGGCTAGACATAGAACAAGACTCAGAGAAAATAGAGGCTTTAAGATTATTTTTAGAAGGTTCGGCCATAGATTGGTACAATTCAATGCTCATAAAATATTCGTTAACATCAGACTGGAAAACATGGAAAGATAATTTTTGTACAACATACACAAACGATGGTTGGTCTATGATTAGATATGCACTTTTATTCAAATATATAAACGGTCCGTTATTGGATTATGCTTTAAAAAAAGAAAGAATTTTATTAGAAATGAACAAAAATATAGACAACAGAACTTTAGTAAATCTTATTGCGGTTGGTTTACCGGAATTCGTAACGGATAAATTAATTAGAACGGAAATAATAACATCTAAAGATCTTTTTGCTAAATTGTCCAGCATGGAACACCTGATAAAGAAAAAAAGTTTTAGTAAAGATTCGAAAGAAAAATCGGATAAAAAACAACAAAAGCAGCCATGTAAAATTTGCGAAAAGAAAGGAAAGAATAACCGTTACCATACTGAATCCTCGTGCTGGTTTAAAACTAGTGAGAAAGTTTTGAAAGATAATCATATAAAGGTTGTCAATAATACAGAGATAGAGTCTGAACTATGTGAAACGGATACAAAAAACTGGCAATTCCACCATTAATCAAAGTAAAATTAGTACTACAAGATAAAATGGAAATTTTTGGTATATATGACTCAGGGGCAAATGTATCATTAATAAATTCCAAATTGTTAAAAATAAAAAATAGCAAAATAACAGACAGAAAAGGAACGAAATTGTCAACGATTAATGGTGTAAAGAAAACAGAGGGAATTGTAACTATTAAGGTAAAAATATTCGATATAGAAAAAATTGTGAATGTTTTTGTAATAGATAAAAATAATTTTCAATATGATTTTCTAATTGGATTAGATATAATTACAAAATTTAAGCTTATACAAGATGAAAATTTGAATATTACTCAAAAAAAAAAAAAAAATTGAACTCGGTGGTGATGTTGTAAACAACTACGCCATAAATTTTAATGAACACATAAATGTATCTAATTTTAAAATTTCATTAAATCATCTACAACTCCATGAGAAAACTGAAATAGATAGATTAATAGAAAGATATAATGGAATTTTTGCAAAAGATAAATACGATGTAGGTACGGTAAAAGATTATGAAGCTCGTATTGATTTAACGATTGATAGATATTGCAGTAAGAGACCATATAAATGTAATATGGAAGATAGAAGAGAAATAGAAATGCAAATTGCAAAATTACTTGAGAAAAATTTGATAGAAGAATCTTACAGCCCATTTGCGGCGCCAGTAACATTAGTATACAAGAAAGAGGAGAATAAGAAAAATAGATTGTGTATTGATTTTAGAGATTTGAACAAAATTGTGATACCACAATCACAGCCTTTTCCTTTAATTGGAGACCTAATGGTAAAAACAAGAAACTGTAAGTACTTCTCAACATTAGACATAAACTCTGCATTTTGGTCAATTCCTTTAAGAATAGAAGATAGGAAAAAAACTGCATTTGTTACTCAAGAAGGGCATTTCCAATGGACTTGCTTACCATTTGGACTAAAAACATCCCCAGCGATATTCCAAAGAATCCTTAGTAATATAATAAGAAGACACAAGCTGTCAAACTTTGCAGTCAACTATATAGATGATATATTAGTATTTTCAAAAACTTTCGGTGACCATATAAACCATTTAGCACAATTATTAGAAGCTATATACACTGAGGGTTTCAGATTAAAATTTACGAAATGCAAATTTGCTGAAAGTTCGGTCAAATATTTAGGTCATGTCATAAGTAACAATTCTATATATCCATTAAAAGATAATTTAATTTCAATTCAGAACTTTCCAGTACCAAAAACACAAAAAAATGTCAGACAGTTCTTGGGAAAAATAAATTTTTATAACAAATATATACCAAAGGTAGCTATAGCTTTAGACCCACTACACAGTTTATTGAGAAAGGGACAAATTTTTCTTTGGACAAACGAATGTCAAAATTCTTTTGATAAACTGAAAAAAATGCTTTGTTCAAAACCAGTATTAGAAATATATGATCCAGAATTACCTATATACATATATACAGATGCAAGTTTACAAGGTATAGGAGCCGTACTGAAACAAAAACAAATAAACGGAGAAGAAAAGCCAGTAGCATACTTTTCAAAAAAACTAACAAATAGCCAAAAAAGGCATAAAGCAATATATTTAGAATGTTTAGCTATAAAAGAGGCGATAAAATATTGGCAATATTGGCTTATTGGAAAATCATTTATAGTGTTTTCGGACCATAAACCGTTAGAAAATTTAAACATAAAATGCAGAACGGATGACGAACTAGGTGATCTTACATATTATTTATCACAATATGACTTCACAATAAGATACTTACCAGGGGAAAATAATTCAGAGGCTGATTGTTTAAGTAGAAATCCAATTTTAGAAGCTCATGAAAATGAAGATGAACAGTTAAAAATTGTTAATTTGGTAAAAATAGATGACATTATCAAAGATCAATGCAATAATGAAAATTTACAAAAAGAAAAAAATAAAATGGTACTAAAGAATAAAATATACTATAAGAAATTAAAATCAAAAGAAAAGATCATTTTATCAGAAAGCTTTAGTAAAGAATTTATGCGACAAGTACATGAAAATTATTGTCATATCGGAATAAGACAATTACAAACTAAAATAATGCCATTTTATACAGCAAGAAATTTGATTGAAAACATAAGTAAAACATGCAGGAACTGTGCAATATGTATAAAGAATAAAACAAGAGGTCAACATAAATTTGGATTATTGTCACAACTAGGACCGGCAGAAGAGCCATTTGAAATAATGTCAATTGACACAATAGGTGGTTTTGGCGGATCTAGATCCACAAAAACATATTTACATTTACTAGTTGATCATTTTACAAGGTATGCATACATTTCAACTTCAAAAACGCAAAATGCAAGCGATTTTATAAAATTACTAAGTAGGGTAACAGACACTAATAGAGTTGGGATGATTCTCTCGGATCAATATCCAGGAATCAATTCAAAAGAATTTAAACAATTTCTAGACAATAAAAATATTCCATTGGTATTCACTGCAGTTAACGCACCATTCTCCAATGGCTTGAACGAGAGGTTGAATCAAACAATAGTTAACAAAATTAGATGCAAGATTAATGAGAATGCTGAAAGAAAAGCTTGGACAACAATAGCGCACGAATGTATAGAAAAATATAACGAAACGGAACATACAGTCACTGGTTTTACACCAATATACCTTCTGCGAGGAACAGAGGTTTTAAGTCTACCAAGAGAAATAATGCGAGAAGAAAAACCTAGTCGGTTAAAGGAAGATAGAAAATTAGCTTTGGAAAATACAAAGAAATCACACTTATACAACAAAACTTTGTATGACAAACATAGAAAAGGGATTGAAATTGATATTGAAGATTTTGTATATGTGGAAAATGGGAATAGAACAAATAGAAAAAAATTAGATGAGATAAGGATTGGACCCTTTAAGGTACTAGAAAGAGTGTCTAACTCCATTTATAGAATAGATACAGGATACAAAAAAATAGAATCTAATCTATTTCATATCTCAAAACTTATTCCAAAATCAACGATTTAACTTTGAGTTTTGCAAAATTTTGTAACCAACAAAAATTTTTCCCTAGGGGTGGAGATGTAAGCAAATAAGTGATTACATCACTTATTCGCTCACAAAGTCATTAATGTATACATGAAACCGGTTTAAGATTTGATACATTTCAATAAGCAAATACGATTTGATACATTTTAATAAGTAAATAATTATAATCGATCAGTCATATAACTCACGCCGAGAGAGAAAGACTATAGAAGAAAAAGTGTAAACGGAAGAAAGAAACTTTAATTGTCGTTTTTCTAATTAATTTAGGTAATTAAGTATATGTAATGTATTTTTAAGTGTTTTATAAAACCAATAAAATATCTAATTAATTTAGCACAAACCAATTGAGTTCAAAAAGGAGAACCGAATTACACATTACATTTATACAATCACTAATTATGGATAGTAATTTCTTTAACTTAAAATTATATTTACTTGGACTTGAACAAAAACAATTTTTTGGAAACACACTTTCCTTTTGAAAATCGCGGAACTCTCAAAATTCATATAAATTTTGCTAGCCCCGTAATTTTCAATCTTGAGGACGATGGTGTAGAGATCCACCAAATGAATTTCTGTTGCTAACAAAAAAAACTTAAATTCAAAATAACATGTATGAAATATAAATCCAAAAAAATTGATGGCACACTTTGTTGCTACTCAAATACAATGTTTAGCTTAAATACAATGTTTAGCCTTTAATTACCAAAAGTGAAAAATGACACTTTTCATGAAGGCCACTCATTGTTTCTTTTTTTTCAAGTTCAAGTATAAATTTTGTTTACACAATCTTCATTAATAAACACATTTTTTTATTTAAATATTTTTTTGAACTTATTTTTTTGTTTTACATTTATTGATTTGATTTTATTTGAATTTGATTTTTATTTTTATGTATGTATAAGTAAGTAATTAAAATTGTAAATAATAAAAACCAAAAACATTAAGTGCTGAATTAGCACAAAAATAATATAAAATAAAGACCACTGTTGGAGAACAGAATGATTGGTGCTCTGACAGTTGGTAGGCAAACTTGCCCTAACTAAAAAAAAAAATTGTTTGATTTCAAAAGGATTAAACACTAAAACTGGTCGGCAGGTTTGCCCCAGAATTAGTTTGAAAAATTAACCAACATAAATTCTACCATAAAAATATTATAATCCTTTTTAGGACTGGCGAGTCACTATAGATCATTTATGAAAGACTTTGTGAGAATCGCCAAAGCAATAACGGACGAGCTAAAGGGCGAAAACGGGAAACTTAATGCAAGTCAGTCAAAAAAAGTTGCAATAACACTTAACGAAAGTCAATTGCTTCTTTTCAGTAAACTAAAGGAAATACTGACTTTCGACTTAATAACAGATGCTTCAGCGTTGGTTCTAGGTGCAGTGTTATCACAAGATGGTAAACCGATACAATTTGTCTCTAGAACACTAAAAGACCCCGAAATGCATTATGCTATGGATGAGAGAGAGCTTTTGGCAGTAGTTTGGGCTTTAAAAGCCCTTCGAAATTACCTTTACGGCGCGAAAACTCTCAATATTTTTACGGACCACCAGCCGTTAACATTCCCGATTTCAGACCGAAACCCAAATGCGAAAATCAAACGTTGGAGAGCGTTTGTTGCTGAACACAACGCAAAGGAAAATATAGTTGCGGATGCATTATCCCGACAACAAATCAACGCTACATACAAAGACTCAGAATCAGACCATGCTACTGTTCATAGTGAGGAGTCCCTTACTTATACTATTCCGAGTACAGATAGTCCGATTAATTGCTACAGAAATCAAATAGTTATTGAAGAGGCGGAACAAGCCTCATTGCGTGCCTTTGTAATATTCGGAAAGAAAATAAGACATAATATCCAATTTAGCGAAAAAAAGGAACTCTTTGAAACGGTCCGGGATGCAGTTAACCCAAATATGGTAAATGCAATATACTGCACTCTCCTAACTCTGGCATTTTTACAACATGATTTAATCAGACAATTTCCGCGTACTAAATTTTGGTACTCAAAACTCTTTGTAACAGACATTTAAGACCTTAATGAACGGAGAGAAATTTTTACTTGTGAACACAACAGAGCACAGCGAGCTGCCCAGGAAAACGTAAAACAAATATTACAAGACTATTACTTTCCAAAAATGTCAAAACTTGCAAAAAATTTTTTCAAATTGTAAAATTTGGTCTAAAGGAAAGTACCAGAGGCATCCGAAACGACAATTCATTGGACAAACACAAATTCCCAATTGTGCGGGGGAAATCCTACACATAGATGTTTACTCTACTGACCAAAAATATTACTTACTTGCATTAACAAATTTTCCAAGTTCGCTATAGTTCAGCCAATCCAATTCCGTACCATCTTCGATGTTAAAATCCCAATACTACAATTAATGAACTTTTTCCTTCAGACTAAGACAATATTCTGCGACAACGAAAAATCCCTAAATTCAGAGACTCCTTTCAGAGGTCGCGAGATGTCTTAAACTTCATAGAAACATCGTCAACCTTATTTTGCAGTCCACTATAGAGTACAATAGGACAATCCACTCTGTTACCGAAAAGCGTCTTATCGATATAATTCACTCCGCTCCAAATGAACTAAGAACGCTCATTATGGAAAAAGTCTTAAGTGAACAAAGTCAAACCCCTTGATAATCATAACAGAGATAGGACGGATAAAAAGTTCGAGGTAGGAGATAAAGTTTTTATAAAATCCAATAGGAGATTGGGCAACAAATTAAGCCCTTTGTATGTAGAAGGAACTGTCGAAGCTGATTTGGACACGACAGTTCTAATAAAAGGAAGGGTGGTCCGTAAGGACAATCTAAGATAGCATGGCTCTAAACAACTTTCTTTGTTCTAAGTTTCTATTCATCTTACTTACGGTAATTTTACAGATAGTAGGCAAGATCATCGACTACTCTCATTCAAACTACATCCCGATATATGATGGCGATATAATAATTTGGGATGACTATGGTTACCTCAAACACTCTGCCAACTTGACTTTATACGATGGACTCATTGAGGAAACACCCGAATTGACTGATCTATTCCCGCAGTCTCATATGGAAAAAATTTTGGAATCAGATATTAATCCTATGGCCACATTGTTCTCAGCCCTACGGATCCACCACAGACATGCCAGAAGTTTAAACATCTTAGGAACTGCCCTGAAGATAGCAGCAGGAACTCCTGACTTCGGTGACTTAAAAGAGACCAAGTTTAGACAGGAGCAGCTGGTGGAAGCGAATAACAGACAAATGGATATCAACACTAGAATCGATCAACAACTTCAGAAATTGGCGGACACGGTAAACCAGGTAATCGCAGCTGAGAAAGAAAAAGATAGGATGAACACTGATAAATTGTACGGAACACTTTTAGCTACAAATAGAATTTCGATTATAAATTTGCAGAATTTAATTTTGTCTGTTAGTGTAGCGAAAATAAACGGTATCGACCTCACATTACTTGATAGCGAGGAAGTGAATTCACTTTTGAAGAATGGAAACTTTACAGACACTAGTGTGACGGCAGTTATGAGTATCAGTAGCATTAAGATTTACCAAAATAATGATCTTTTACATTCTGTTATTAAATTTAATGAACCCAAGCAGCTATGCAAGAGAACAAAAAATACTTTCTTTCGAAGGAGGCAACATGGTGGCAAAATGCGGCAATCAGATACTCTCAGTCGAAAGCTGCAGGACAGCAATCCGGTCAACCTTTTGCAAATTTCGAAACGTTACCACTTGTGCTCAACAACTAGTATTTGGGATATCTGCCGAATGCTACACTCAGTTCAACGATCTTGAGAAGGTAATGGTATTGGACGATGGCGATCCCAGAGGTGATTGAGGATCACGTTAACAGCCAACTTATGATTGGCACTTACCTGGTTACTTTTGATAGTGAAGTTATCATTGATGGAATCACGTACGTCAATAGGGCTGGACTCCCAGAGAGTATTCTCGAATTGCCAAATTTTCCCATGATAAAAAAACGGAAAATAAACGGTAAAGAGTAGTGCGAAATTTGTTTCGGTCAATAATTAAGTAAAAATAATATTAAAACTATAAATTAAATTGTATTAGCACACTAAATATCATTATTCTTTTTTTGCTGTTAAAAAGATATTAAAATATATGAGATATTGGCGAGTTTAATAAGAACTTGATATTTTTCTAAAAATACAACACGTGATTGTTGTTTCAACGGCTTATAAAAAGAAAAGAAGGATAACCAAAAAAAAAAAACCAAAAAATATAAAAAAAAAAGTTAAAACTTTGTTGCTACTTCATATTTTATACTTTGAGTTACATTAAATAAAACAAGAAAAAAAAATGGCAAGAAAAGCTAACTCAAATGATTTTGCCGTTCAACTACGAATGGGGATTCAAGAAATCAATGAAAATATGGATAAAAAATTTGAAGAACAACGAAAATCTACTGAAGACCATATAAGCCGAACAATAAAAGATTTTGAGGTTAAGTTTGAGGGGGTAGTATCCAGAATTCAGCAAGATTTTGCAGCTCAGGTGAATAAAATCAAATCGGACGTGAGTCACTGTTATGAATTCATCAAACAAATTGATAGGAGCACCACAAAAAGATTTATTGAGTTAGAAAAGTCGCACAATGTACTAATGAGACGCTTAAATCGACCGGACATTATTGTAACCGGACTTCCAAAGGCTTCTCCTAATATTGTGTCTTTAATTTTGAATATTGCTAAGCTATATGATGTTCCATTAACTGAAAGTGATATAAATCAGTGCATTAACATTAAGAACAATAAGGAGGTGTTAGTAAAATTCAATTCTATATATACGAGAGACTCAATAATGAAAAAGTATTATGCAACTCGCTCATTAAAATTAAAGGATGTTCTGGATGAACAGCAAGCTGGAGCTGATATCGAAGAAAGAATTTTCTTAAGCGATCACCTTACACCCATGGCTAGCAAGCTGTGTTTTATTTGTCGCAAATTGAAAAAAGATAAGCACATAAATGAATTTAAACTTCGCAATGGGGATCTACCTCGGGCTGTAATAAAACAAAGCGATGGAACAGAGATGACTTTGGATATATATAGCGTAATGTAAAAATATCAAGATTATTGTAGTTAATCTTAATCATATTGGGTTCTAAATGTACATAAATGTACATAATATACATATATTATATATGTATATCCATAACAACTGCATGTTAGAAATAAGTCGGTATATTATTTTATTTACATAAAATTCTGCAATATTTTGTTGTGGGGAAAATACGTTTCTTTTGCATTAACAGAGTGTCACTTCATTTTGCTCAGCGTGACTATGCCACAGTAGATGGCGCCACAATTTTTGTTTGTTCTAATTAGCTTTGCAATAGTTATTTCTATTTTAACATGAATGTTAATATTTTCAACTGGATATCATACAGAACAATGTTAAGAGTATACACGGGCTAGTCTTTTATTTCATACGTATTTTCATTACTCTTTTACGAATATGAACATAAGTTTGGCATATTAACTTTTTGTTGTCTTTACAAAATAGAGTTACCGAGTTCATCAATGAGTTTTTTGTTTTCAAAACAGTTCTACATAGTTATATAGAATTATTATTCTGCTTTACCTACAAAATATCTGATTGCGATTACATCTAATTTTTAAAAATTGTTTATAATTACTAAAGCATTATTATTCACATAAATACAAAATTGCACTTTTTAAATTTTCCATTAAAATTTAAGGAAATATCAATTTTAAAAACTGGGATTAAAAATTTCCAATTATAAATTACAATTGAATTTCAGAAAATCATATCAAAACGTCGGAAATTATAATTTTAAATTTAGAAGACATCAATTGCATCTTTAGAATATAAATTTTATTGGTTAAACACAAATTGAAATTCCAAAAAAAAAAACACCAAATACCTATGTTAACATTTAAAAAATTTTTACATTTAAAAAAATCTTGACATTCAGGAGAAATTAATAGCTTTTCAGTACCGCGATTCAGTAACTTCTTTTAACGATAGTCGAATCGTTAAAAAAGAAAATTGCAAAATTATCAGTAAAATTTTTAAACGATATTCGCTTTTGTTAAAGTCAGCTGTTGTTGTTATCTAAACGACAACCATTTTTGTGTTGTTTATTCAATCGATAAAAACTTAAATTTTTAGGTTGATATGTCGCAATACATAAATAATAATCATAAAATAGTGAAAATATTTTGCTTTAATTAAAAAAACTTTTTTATATAAATAAAAAAATTAAATAGCATATTCAATTCATTATTTCATTTTCAAATAAATACACAGAAATATTAGTAAAAAAATAAAGATATTAAACATAAACATAAAATCATCCTGTCAAACACGAAGTAATTTGTTTTTTTCTATTCTTCTTTTGACAGAGATGCCATTCGTTTACAATTTAAATAAATAGAAAAATAGATTTGTCGACTGTCGTTAAGATGTATGTACTTAGTGAATCACTTAATCCTTAGTGCAAACAACAATAGCTGTCGATATATTTTGCGATTGTCGGATCGTTGAAATTTACAGAATCACACTACAGAAAACATTAATTTAAATTCAATGAATTTTAGAAAACGTCAAGCGATATTTAAGAATTGCGAACATAAAAACTGTTACATAAATAAACGCAATTTGATGAGAATGTTATTTTTTATATATAAATTTTCACAATTTTTTTTGGATGAAAATTTGAAGTTTTTCAGAAAATAAAGAGAACAAATTATTTTATTTAAAATGTTTGGGACATTTGGTTTTTTGCGTTTGGCATGCCTAATTTGAATATTTATTATTTTAAATTTATTCTCTATGTTTTCCAAATATGGCAATATATTAATAAAAAAAATTGAGAGAGTTTTTTTTTGTTATTATTTTGTTACTCCATCCGACCTATATGGCCGCAATAAAAAAATATTTGGCCAGTCAAAAGAAACTATACAGCCATCTCCAATTAGCACAATTTAATGCATATATCCACCATACACAACCATTACCTTTGCAATGGAGGGTAGGGCGAGCTATTTAATTAGCAAAAACTAAATTAAACGAGAAGTTATGTCATATAACCGGAAACGCATGCATATAGGTATATAACATAAATGCATGCCGATCAGCAACCACGATGACCAAAAAGCAAACACCGAAATAAATCCGAAATAATAGAAAAGACGAAAACCAACCCAAAGAATTTGCTGAAATAATTTCGTATTAAGTTTACCAAATTGTTTACTTTTTCATTTACATTTATTATTAAGACTCAAACCGAGGTGGAGGGTATCAAAGATTCGGCACAGCCGAATTTAACACTCTTACTTTTTTTTAGATAAATGCGCGTTTTCTCAACAAAAGGAAATTAAAAAGTAAAGTGAAGTTGGCGAGGTGCCATCATAATGTTAGAATGCATTGACGAGTTCTGCCAATCATTTCAATTTCTTAAATCTACTACAGTTCGGCCGATCTGATCTTACCATCGATCCTAATGGGGCTATATATTACACCTAGGAAACTTTCTAAATTTGTAGACTTCACAATATGATTATTTCCAGTGCACGGACTTATCTCTAGGCCAGTAGCTGCCTTATCTAAATATTCATAGTTGGTATAGCAATCTGCTCTATTATCTTGTCTTAGATCTAAGTTCGTGTTATCTTCATCATCTAAATATTCATAATTAGTGTAATAGTCCGTGTGATCATTTTGTCTTACATCTAAGTTAGTGTTATCTTCATCATCTAAATATTCATAATTAGTGTAATAGTCCGTGTGATCATTTTGCCTTACATCTAAGTTAGTGTTATCGTCATCATTTAAACATCTATTAGTGCTGCTTTCACCATCAGTCACCAGACCATCACAAGGCGTGTCCAACAACATACGCAGTCTAGTCGAATCGATTACGCCTGAATAAGGGACTTGACTTACGGAATGATTCTCTATATCTGTCACAATATATCGTTGGTTATAGCCCTGTGATCTACTGATGGCTTTATCAGCCTCATTTTTGATCGAGGTTATGGAACCCAGGCCACTACGGTAAGTATCCTGGAGGTATTTGGTTAACTCATCTACTATTTTTCCCCGTTGTTCAACGTTAGAGAGCATTTTACTAGGTGATTGATTATTTGACTTATGAACCGTATTATTCATTGCAAATTCTACTTCAGTCAGCTTTTGTTTCCAATCTGATGTTGTATGTTCATTTGATATAGGTGAGGCTACTGCGTTCAAGACGTGCACTATATTATTCTCCCGACAAGATGTTTTAAAGTCACTCGAAGTGAAGCAACTTCCGCGATCACTGACAATTCTCCTGGGACGGCTATAATCTACGAAGTATCTTCGCAATGCACAGATTGTTTCCTTTGTGACCGTATTTACCGCACACAACTTAGCAAACTTAGTAAACAAATCTGCAACAACAATCACATATCGGTGTTTAGAACTGACTGCCTCCAAAGGACCAAAGTGGTCTATGTGAAGAGTATCCCAAAGTTCCGGTTTTTTAGGAATACTGTACACTTTCTTTCATTTTTCCTGGCAGGATCAGAATAGACAATACACATTAAACAATTCTTAACAAATTTGGCTAACTTATCCCTCATAAGAGGAAACCAATAATGCTTCTGAATCTGTCTAAGACACTTTTCCACACCAACGTGCCCATATTTTTCGTGAGTCAACCTCAATATGTTTTTTCAAGTTCCCTGGATACAAATAACTGTTTATACTGATTATTTGTCCGGAAGACTAACCTATTCTCTAAACTATACCCTTCCACTTCTGTTTCTTCCAGTTTCCATTTTAATCGCTGAATGTTATCATCGCGAGACTGCAAGATTTGGATATCAACATCAACTTCACCCTCATTTATCGAACAAACCTCCTGCACCCTACTGATGGCATCTACTTGCGCCATTCTTTCCCCTTTTCGATGACAAACTGTAAAGTCAAAATCAGCAAAACTTATCGTCCACCTAGCTATTCTTGGGTTGGCGACCCTCTTTTGTAATGTCAAAATCAGAGCATTACAATCCGTCACCAACGAAAAGTGAATGCCATGTAGAAACGTTATAAACCTATCCAGTACGTTGAGATAGCAAGTGTCTCCAGCTCAAACCTATGATATCGTGATTCTGCGTCTGTTGTGGAACGAGAGTAATACGCCACTGGGTGAAATTTCCCATCGTCTTATTTTTGAAACAATACAGCTGCATAACCACTAGAACTGGCATCTGTGTGTAGCTCCGTTTCCCGACTCGGGTTAAATATATTAAAAACCGGTGCTCTAGTTAAGCAATCGGAACGCATTCAAATAATCATCACTCCAATGAAATGGTGCATTGTTCCGAACCAACAGATTCATTGGACGAGCAATGCGTGAGAAATTCGGAATGAACCGTCTGAAGTAAGAGAAAAGTCCTAGATACTTCTGCACTACCTTCGTATTTCTGGGCATGGGATAGTGGGCAAATGCCTCCACATGGGCTTTGCTGGGTTTAATGCCCTCATGACTTACACGGTACCATAGATAATAAATTTCCTGATAGCCAAATTTACACTTTTCAAAATTCAAACGGAGCCCCGCTTGGGTTAGTTTTCCCAGTAATTGTCCCAAGATCTCCACATGTTCCTGAAAGTCTACTGTCGCGATGCAAATATCATCTAAATACACAACTGTCTTCCCTTGATTAGTCAAAGACTTCATCACCTAACAGATTGCTCTCTGAAAAACAGCTGAAGCATTACATATGCCAAAAGGCATATGATTATATTCATATTGACCCATTGGGGTCACAAATGAGGTAATATGTTTCTATCCCTCCTCTACCGATATTTGGTGGAAACCATTTTTGAGATCTAAAATAGAGAAGAAGGCTTTTCCCGCCAAAAACGCCAAACAGTCATTGGCGCCAAATAACTTTTTTTTTTTGAAAATGCTATAAAAAAAAACTACCGAATATTATCTCAAATTTCTTTTTTTATTTGAAAGAACAATCCTTCCGGTTAATAATGAAAAATAATTTCATTCAAATGGCTGCCTCGGCTGGCCATGCAGTAGCCTACACGATCGGTCCAATTTTTAAGCATATTATCGTTTGTGGTCAGCTGTTTTTCACCAATGGCTTCACGAATATTGTCCTTTAAAGCGTCAATTGTCTCTGGCTCGTTGGCGTAACACTTATCACTGAGGGCACCCCACAAATAATAGTCCAACGGTGTCAAATCGCAGCTCCGAGGTGGCCAAACGACATCAGCTCTGCGGCTGATAATGCGATCTTCAAAAACAGGGCGCGAAACATCGAGTGTAGCTTTGGCTGTATGGCACGTAGTGCCGTCCTGTTGAAACCAAATGTTGCCAATATCCTCCTCTTCAATTTTTGTCAACAAAAATTTGTTCAGCATGGCCCGATAACGATCGCCATTGACTGTAACGGCCACTCCTTCCTCATTTTCGAAGAAAAATGGCCCAATTATGCCTCTGGACCAAAATCCGCACCAAACAGTGACTCGTTTTGGGTGTATCGGCTTTTCAATGTATGCGTGCGGGTTTTCTGTGCCCCAAATGCGACAATTTTGCTTGTTTATATACCCGCCAATGTCGAAATGAGCTTCACTTGAAAAGATGATTTTTTTTTGGCAAAATCGGCATCTTCTGTAAGTCGATCGCAGGCCCACTTAGCGAAGCGAAAACGCATTGGATGGTCAGTTGGCTTCAACTCCTGAAACATTTGGACTTTGTATGGCGTCATACCAAGGTCTTTATGCAAAATTCATCTCAATGGTGCCTCCGAAATGTTCAATTCTTGAGAACGACGGTGAATTGATGTTGATGGCGCTTCACGCACACTTTCTGCCACAGCAGCAATATTCTCGGGTGTAGGCACTGTTTTTGGCTTTTCACGCTTTGGTTTATCGATGAGGATGCCACTTTATTTCACTTTTTTCACAAGATAACGAACATACGGAGCTGACGCTGCTTCTCTTCTTCCAAAATCCATACGCAATTTTCGCATACATTCTGCAACATTACCATGATTTTCAAAGTAATGTCGCAATATTTCCCAGAGTTGTTCAAGCTTATACATAACCATATTCGTTCAGCGGAAGGATAATGAGCTAAGTGTTACCATTCACGAAATAAGCACTAGTTGAAAAAAAAACGTTAGATGGCGGACCCTTTATAAGAGGAAGCGGGAACCTATCCATTACTATCAACTTGTTCAATGCACGATAATCAACGCACGTTCTCAGTTGTCCATTTTTCCTCCTGACCAGAACAATTGGAGACGCATAGGCAGAGTCGCTGTGCCTTATGATGCCATCCGCCAATAATTCATTAATTGTCCTTTGGCCCTCATCCTTTTCCCTTACTGACAGTCTACGAGGGCTACTAAACACAGGTATATCACTAGTCAACCTGATCTTCATTTCATGCGAATGAAAATTTCCTGCACTATCAATGCATTTCACATACCGCTCCTCAGTAGTCAGAATCAATACTCTTCCACTCCATTGCATTGAGAAACTCACTGACCCTTTTGACCTTTTCTAAGTTACCTTCGCTGCTCGTCATTTTTGCCATTCTTCCTCTTATAGCATTTAATTGCGCGTTCACAAGACTTTCTTCGTCACATTCAACTGTCTCTGTTACAACTTCTTCTACCTCTGTTTCATCTTCCGAGTCATTTCCCCTGTTCATGCCATCGACTACTTCATTCAGGTAGCTGGTTGGACCCTCCCGAATGGGTTCTGTATAAACCAAACCGCGCGACGGCACCATGGATTTCGTTCACAAATTTCTTACATCTAGCCGCTCGGTCAGAACCCGCATCTGATCATCCTTCAGAAGGGCGGCAGTTGCAGCATGCTCAGCCTCCGTCGTGGGCATTGGTGGTGAGTATGGCCCGGTTGGTTGCATACAAAGCAAGAGTTCGGCAACCGTCGGGGTACAGGGTAAGCGCTTTGGTACTGCCCGTACTTGAAGCAGTTATAGCAGCACACTGTTGACAGATCAGCTTGTGTTGCACCCTTCGGCACAGGTTGTGCTGCCTCCACTTCGCTTGTCACCGACATCTGTACGGACTTCTCTGGAATACTTCGCTTCTTCTCCTAATGATCGACCAGTGTTTTCAATCCAGCGATGGTATTGGCTCCATACAGCATGGAGATCTGAGCCGATTCGTCGTACAGCCCATCGATTATGAAGTCTATTGGACCGATTTCTGGGACATCAGCTCGACTGGTGGGATACTGCATCTCGGGCACGTAATGTTTCTGTTGCCTTAATCTGGAGAGCTTTGAGCATATTAAGTGCGTCCTGCATGGTGAAAGCGCGTTTGAACTCCGTGAGTAGGGCGCATTTCAATTCAGCGTAAATGTGTGCCGAGCCAAAGCATCTAGCATGACCTGTTAAGAGGCGGCCACTAACCTGTCTCATTTGCCTTACCCTTACCTTAAGATGGTAAAGGCACTCTCCAGGTCCACGATCCATTTACAAGCATCTTGGACTTCTGACCCATCGAAGACGCTAACCATAGCTGAAAGCGCACCAAGATCAATGTGTCGCGTTTCCGCGACGTACTCCCCAACGCTGCACATACGCTGCAATTCCGCCAGTTCACGTCGCTTGATTGGTATGGCTAGCTGTCGGCCGAGATGCGCTTCTTCAGATGCCAACGCATCGACATACCATACCATATCTGCTTACCTCTGGGCCTCTGTCTCTGCCACTGCTGCTGATGCCATCGCTATTGTTGGTGCTGTTGGTGCTGCAGCTGCCGCTGTTGTTGCCGATGTTGATGCCTCTGTTCTTGCTGCTATTGGTACGGCGGTTGCCGTACTGCTGCTTGCGCTGCAAATGGCGCTGCTGCTGGTGCAATTGATTGCGTTGCGTTCCGGGTTTGTTTGGTAGACATTGTATAAGACCCCACCTCTTAGGTATGCTGGTGTACAATTCAGTAAGAATACAGATAAGTATATTAAATATATACCGCAAACCTGAAGTTTATTGTATTGTATTCAGTAATCAATACACTTTATAAATTTGATTGATTAATTTGCTTGAGTTCCTTTATTTGTTTGCTTTCATTTATTTTTTAGATAAATGCGCGTTTTCTCAACAAAAGGAAGTTAAAAACTAAAGTGAAGTTGGCGAAGTGCCATTTGGCAGGTCCTTTATTTCATACGTTTTTCCATTATTCTTTTATAAATATGACCATAAATTTGGCATATTAACATTTTGTTGTGTTTACGAAATAGAGTTAACGAGTTTATCATATATGCACATTATAACATTTATTAACATTTATTATTATTAGTATTATATTAATAATATTTATGCTCTATAATTAACAAACTTCCGTTTTTATATGCGCATTTCAAAACATAAATCATAATTATACATTTAACAAGTTAAAACTTTAATTGCAATTTTACAGTAATCCAGTAAT
This sequence comes from Cordilura impudica, assembly GCA_963682025.1. Classification (NCBI taxonomy): domain Eukaryota; kingdom Metazoa; phylum Arthropoda; class Insecta; order Diptera; family Scathophagidae; genus Cordilura; species Cordilura impudica. The sequence goes on along the minus strand of OY821522.1, from coordinate 36,789,303 downwards.
TTGCATTATATTTTTAACAGGGTAACAGTATTTATCGTTAGTGGCAGCAAGCAATAATGATATAACCACAGTTTATACCAGTTGTGACAGCTTGACATATTAAAACCTAAAGCTTGTGATTGTGATAATACCAGTAATGTTGGTATAAATGCTGGTAAATTTGCCAGTTACATTCACCACTGCTCAACCCAGGGCCGAAAGGAAGGAATCAAAAATTACTATAGTTGAGCGAACTATTGGTCCAGTTGCTGGTGGCGAGTCACGAAACTTTTCGCAAGTTGAATTGTGGTATTAATGCTTTAGATTATGACTTTCGCGTGAGTGGTCCTAAATCGAAATTTGTCTGGTATTATTCAATGCTTTGGGCACTACACCATTGGCTTTATAAATAAAACATTAATTGGCACTTTTTTTACTCCTATAAGTAGACATCCAGCTGAAAAGGAATAAAAATTAGCCGCAACTGAAGACAAAATCTCAAATATAACAACAGATATCTACAATTGAGAACGCTTCTAAACAACAGCCTGTTGAACAGATTTAATTTTATAAAGGCTAGTAAACCCTTAAAAATGTGAGTTCCAAAAATTAACAATTACGAACAACAAATACAAAACCACCAAGAACTACAAAAATTGATTGAGTATTTGGAAATGGGATTGAAGTATAAAGAAAAACTTCAGTAAAATGTAAAAGAGACAAAACAACAAATGACTTACAAAAATTAGTAGATGGACTACAAGCAGAAGTAGCTAAGAAAGCCCAACTTAAAGTTGAAAAGGTAGCAGAAAATTTCAGTGGCATAGAAAAGGATTTGTTGTAACAATTGCAAGAACCAAAAGCAGAAAAACAATGTAAGTTAATAATATATATAAACATTTAGAAATCACTGATATTCATATATGCACTGCATTTGTTTTTAAACCTTACAGTGACGATATATAATCGAAGTTTTAAACCAAACTCTTCCAGTTTTCTTTGCTACAAAATATTTTTCTGCCTCTTCTGTGCATGATATGATAATCATTGTTTATTAAGATATTTAGTATTGATTGTTATTTATTTTTTAAATTTGTGTACTTATAGCAACAGGAAAAATTGTTGAGTACAATAAGCAAAGCTGCTGTTGGAGGCAGTTTTTCGGATAAAGGAATAGATCAAAAAGACTTGCGGGATGTGCCTAAACGTTTGTGTCCAGAGGCAGTAAAAGCTTGTGCTGGCACAGCCCTATCAGTACCTTTAAATCAGTGGGTAGAACCGGTCTTCACAACCCAGATTAGACAGCAACCGCAAATTTGTAGTAGTCACAAATTTGCACAATCTATCAGCGCATATAGCCCATCCGACCCACAACACACCACACAACAACGCCAATGGCACTCCAGCAGTAGCATCGGTGCTTGAGGAGACATTTCGACCACCTAATTGTAAAAGTTATTAAAAAAAAACCATTGAATTTTAATAAAAAACAGTATATTGACTTTTATAAAAGATGTTTATTTGTTATAAATATGTAAGAAAAATTTTATAGTTACAATATTATTGGTAAAATAAACATTATTTATGAAAACATTATTTATGAAAAGTATAAAAAATTCACAAAAATAAAAACTCATAAAAATTAAAAAATCATAAAAAATAAAAATTCATAAAAATTGTAAAGTATAAAAATAAAAAATTCACATATATTAAAAAGTATAAAAATAAAAAATTCACAAAAATTAAAAAGTATAAAAATTAAAAAATCATAAAAAATAAAAATTCATAAAAATTTTAAAGTATAAAAATAAAAAATTCACAAATATTAAAAAGTATAAAAATAAAAAATTCACAAAAATTAAAAAGTATAAAAATAAAAAATTCACAAAAATTAAAAAGTATAAAAATAAAAAATTCACAAAAATTAAAAAGTATAAATATAAAAAATTCACAAAAATAATTTCATTATTTAATTATTATTATTTAAATATTTATTACCCTGCTTAAACACTATAAATTTAAGTAAAATTGTACTCTTTCTACAAGCATGAAGCACTATCATATGTAAGGTACAAATAAGTAATTAACTTTAATTATTAACTTTAATTAACACTATTAAAAACATTGTAATGACAGAAGTCGTCCCCTCGTTTCTGTCAACACTTCCAACAATGAATTTTCCTTATTTTGTTATTTTTTGGCCATTGGACTTATTTGCTGATATTTTTTACTGAATTATATTCTTTTTGTTTAAAAAATAATAATTGGAACTATGATTTATGGAATTTTGGGAATTCAACTGACATCCCGTTATGAGAGTTTATACGGGAATATAGAAGTAACAGATGGGAGAAAGTTCTTACTCTCTTTCCAATATTCCATTGTCTCTCTAGGTGTCGAGTATAAAAAGGGTAACAACAGGAAAACGTGGATGAGTCAAAAGGCAGTCGTGAAAGTGAACAGGAGTAACCCCAACCACCTAGCAAGTATCCTTGAAAGTTCGGTAAGTATCCTCGAACAACCTTGTGAATACATCCTTGAAAGGTCCTGGTAATCCTTGAGAAGTCCTGTGAACCCTTGCGAGGTCCTGCGAGTATATCCTTTAAAGGTCCTGCGAATCCTTGGAAGGTCCTGCGAATCCCTGAGAGGTCCTGAAAATCCTTGCGAGGTCCTGCGAGTATCCTTTAAAGGTCCTGCGAATCCTTGGAAGATCCTGCTAATCCTTGGAAGGTCCTGCTTATCCTTTGGGAGGTCTTGCGAATCCTTGAGAGGACCTGCGAATCCTTGAATATCTTTGAGGGTCCTTCAACACTAGCTACAGGACAAGCGTGCCGTCCCCGGTCGCTAACCAACAACAACAGAAGAGGCGTGCCGTCCCCGGTCGCCAACAGTCAGCAACAGCAGAAGCGTGCCGTCCCCGGTCGCACATAGAAGCAACAGGAAGAGCGTGCCATCCCCGGTCGCTAACCAACAACAACAGAAGAGGCGTGCCGTCCCCGGTCGCCAACAGTCAGCAACAGCAGAAGCGTGCCGTCCCCGTTCGCTAATTTCAACAGTAGGACAAGCGTGCCGTCCCAGGTCGCTCCTATCAGCATCAGACGAAGCGTGCCGTCCCCGGTCGCTCACCTCAGCAGCAGGGAAAGCGTGCCGTCAACGGTCGCTAACCAACAACAACAGAAGAGGCGTGCCGTCCCCGGTCGCCAACAACAGCAACGGAAGAAGCGTGCCGTCCCCGGTCGCTAATTTCAGCAGTAGGACAAGCGTGCCGGTCCCGGTCGCTCCTATCAGCATCAGAAGAAGCGTGCCGTCCCCGGTCGCTCACATCAGCAGCAGGGAAAGCGTGCCGTCCCTGGTCGCTAACCAACAACAACAAGAGAGGCGTGCCGTCCCCGGTCGCCAACAATCAGCAACAGAAGAAGCGTGCCGTCCCCGGTCGCTAATTTCAACAGTAGGACAAGCGTGCCGTCCCCGGTCGCTCCTATCAGCGTCAGACGAAGCGTGCCGTCCCCGGTCGCTCACCTCAGCAGCAGGGAAAGCGTGCCGTCCCCGGTAGCTCACATCAGCAGCAGGGAAAGCGTGCCGTCCGCGGTCGCTAACCAACCACAACAGAAGAGGCGTGCCGTCCCCGGTCGCCAACAATCAGCAACAGAAGAAGCGTGCCGTCCCCGGTCGCCAACAATCAGCAACAGAAGAAGCGTGCCGTCCCCGGTCGCCAACAATCAGCAACAGAAGAAGCGTGCCGTCCCCGGTCGCTAATTTCAACCGTAGGACAAGCGTGCCATCCCCGGTCGCTCCTATCAACATCAGAAAAAGCGTGCCGTCCCCGGTCGCTCACATCAGCAGCAGGGAAAGCGTGCCGTCCCCGGTCGCTCACATCAGCAGCAGAAGAAGCACACCTTTCCCGGTCGCTAACCAGCACCAACAGGAGAGGCGTGCCGTGCCGTGGTCGCCAACCACCAGACCTGTCTCCGGTCGTTATTCGTTACGAGATTTACTACCTCTCTGTGATATACCCTCTCTCTCTGTAGAGTAATTTTCTAATAAAATCTAATTTTATAACGTTTAGAACCCGACTTTTACTCTCGGTCACTGAAAGAAAGAAATTTCTGTGACGATCCCCATTCCCGCGAGCTTACCCCAGCAACCGGAGGAAACTCGTCGTTACAGTGGCGCCCGAGCAGGGACCGAGAGTTTAAAGTTTTATACGACCAGAAACAGGTGTTATAGGCCTTGTGAAGGAGATACCCCACACATTGAAATTAACCATGCTACACACATCCTGGGTGTACTCATTACGGAAGGAGGAGCTGACGGCATACCTCAACGAGTTTGGCCTTACGAGCACTGGCAACGTTGAGGAACTGCGGAAACGGTTGAGTCAATTTATTGGCGCAGAAAATAAATCAGAAATAACACAGAGGCTGTTACAGCTACAAACCAAACATGAACCCTCCACTACCGGGGCGGAGTGCAGGCCCGTTACCTCAAGGAGGTCAGGAAATGGGGACTGAAATTTAACGGGGAAGGAGCGCCGTTGGAGTTCACCGAGAGGATAGAGGAGCTCTCGAAGGTGTACGCCGTCGACCTCGATCTCCTACCGACCATGATGCCCGAAGTGCTAACAGGCAGGGCTTTAATTTGGTTCCGGAACAACAACCGGCAGTGGCGAGAGTGGGAGCTTTTCAAACAAGACTTCCTCAAATTCTTCTTAACCCCACGTTATTTCGAACGGCTGGAGGACGAGGTCAGGAAAAGATACCAGCGACCCCGAGAAACTTTTAGACATTATACACTTGACATGCAAAATCTAATGAGACACACCGGCTGCTCTGAGACGGAAAAGCTAGAACGTATATTCCGTAATGCCCTCCCCACATATCTTTGGTACATCCGGCGGAAGGATTTTGGCAACTTGGACGAACTATTGGAAATGGCAGCAGATTTTGAGTGTATCTCCCCAACGCCTCAACATCCCAAGGAACAGCACCGCCTAATAGTGCCAGAAGAAAATGTTCAGGGCAGACCAAACAGCATCATCAACCCTCCAAGTGCCTGCTGGAATTGCGGCCAAGGCGGTCACATCGCCAACAGGTGTAAAAATCCACGTGTCACTAAGTTGTTGGGAATGCGATCTACTAGACGTACGAACCATCCAGTGTTCCCGACTAACGGGAAACGATTGTCGGGGCCGTGCCGAACGAGGGGTCACGGGTCCCCAGAACGATTTCCCTCAAAATTAAAAACGTCCCTCCTATATGCCTCTACGAAGCTGGTGGCCAACATAAGGATAGGGAGCCGGGTAATAGCGGCCACAATCGACACAGGTGCCACCATTTGTTTCATCAGCCCAAGTCTGGCCAACACCCTGCCGAACGCCGCCTTGCAACCATATGAATCGGAAGTGACCCTAGCGGATGGATCCCGAAGGCAGATTACACATGCCCTCGATCTCGATATCACCCTAGGACACCGACGCATAAACACCAAGGTTTTAGTCATGCCCGACACCACGGAAGATCTCATCATCGGATTAGATTTTCTGGAGAAGTGCGAAACCAAAGTTATATGTGCAGGACTTATGTGCGAGTTTCAACGGACTCCTCAAGCCGATTCTTCATCAGGAGGCGGCGAAATAAACCGTCACCTGATGTCATCACCCACTCCAGTAGGCTCAGCTGTCCCCGAGAAGGTTCCACCCCGAGATGAGGGGCCAAATCTCAGTGAAGCGATGGAAGCCGCCAAATTTCAAGTAACGGAGCAACCTCGGTGTGACAGGGATGAGAACCCAAACCAAGAAATGAGGATAACCAGCGAGCCCCCTGTACAAAGTCACGAGATCTCGTCGTCCCAAACATTTCGGGGACATCAGACACCACACTGCGCCCGTCATCACCGTCATCATCCACCTCTTCATCATCCTCGAGCACATCATCTTCATCCACCTCGTCATTATCCTGGGATACCTCATCCTCGTCATCAGCCAGGTCGGAGCCAACCACGATTTTCCCCCCTGAGGCAGAGACCGACGACGGGGAACAATCCGTTTCAGGATACCAAGAGACACGGGTTAACCCGAGACTTACGAACACCTGGAACGCCACCCCACCGCAACAGTCGTATACTCCTCCCGGCACACCCCCGCGGCGTTACACGTTATTCGCCACCATGGACACCACCACTAAGAAGCCCGTATCACCATATAACAATAGACGCCCACTTGTCAAAAGGAGTCCGGGATCTCCTACAACCACACATTCACCAGATGATAGCCCACTATTCCCCGGGAAAACGGAGTAACAGAATACTCGTGATAAAAGGATACCGATATCGGATCCAACTAACTCGCCAGCGTATCGTAGTAGTGAAACGGCTGAATAAAGTAAGCGGACAGCAGGAGAAGGGGTTTGTGCCACGATGTGATGGCCCACGGAAGTGAAACGCCAACATCTGATTGGACCCCAGGGGGGGACCATGTGTAATGACAGAAGTCGTCCCCTCGTTTCTGTCAACACTTCCAACAATGAATTTTCCTTATTTTGTTATTTTTTGGCCATTGGACTTATTTGCTGATATTTTTTACTGAATTATATTCTTTTTGTTTAAAAAATAATAATTGGAACTATGATTTATGGAATTTTGGGAATTCAACTGACATCCCGTTATGAGAGTTTATACGGGAATATAGAAGTAACAGATGGGAGAAAGTTCTTACTCTCTTTCCAATATTCCATTGTCTCTCTAGGTGTCGAGTATAAAAAGGGTAACAACAGGAAAACGTGGATGAGTCAAAAGGCAGTCGTGAAAGTGAACAGGAGTAACCCCAACCACCTAGCAAGTATCCTTGAAAGTTCGGTAAGTATCCTCGAACAACCTTGTGAATACATCCTTGAAAGGTCCTGGTAATCCTTGAGAAGTCCTGTGAACCCTTGCGAGGTCCTGCGAGTATATCCTTTAAAGGTCCTGCGAATCCTTGGAAGGTCCTGCGAATCCCTGAGAGGTCCTGAAAATCCTTGCGAGGTCCTGCGAGTATCCTTTAAAGGTCCTGCGAATCCTTGGAAGATCCTGCTAATCCTTGGAAGGTCCTGCTTATCCTTTGGGAGGTCTTGCGAATCCTTGAGAGGACCTGCGAATCCTTGAATATCTTTGAGGGTCCTTCAACACTAGCTACAGGACAAGCGTGCCGTCCCCGGTCGCTAACCAACAACAACAGAAGAGGCGTGCCGTCCCCGGTCACCAACAGTCAGCAACAGCAGAAGCGTGCCGTCCCCGGTCGCACATAGAAGCAACAGGAAGAGCGTGCCGTCCCCGGTCGCTAACCAACAACAACAGAAGAGGCGTGCCGTCCCCGGTCGCCAACAGTCAGCAACAGCAGAAGCGTGCCGTCCCCGTTCGCTAATTTCAACAGTAGGACAAGCGTGCCGTCCCAGGTCGCTCCTATCAGCATCAGACGAAGCGTGCCGTCCCCGGTCGCTCACCTCAGCAGCAGGGAAAGCGTGCCGTCCCCGGTCGCTAACCAACCACAACAGAAGAGGCGTGCCGTCCCCGGTCGCCAACAATCAGCAACAGAAGAAGCGTGCCGTCCCCGGTCGCCAACAATCAGCAACAGAAGAAGCGTGCCGTCCCCGGTCGCCAACAATCAGCAACAGAAGAAGCGTGCCGTCCCCGGTCGCTAATTTCAACCGTAGGACAAGCGTGCCGTCCCCGGTCGCTCCTATCAACATCAGAAAAAGCGTGCCGTCCCCGGTCGCTCACATCAGCAGCAGGGAAAGCGTGCCGTGCCCGGTCGCTCACATCAGCAGCAGAAGAAGTACACCTTTCCCGGTCGCTAACCAGCACCAACAGGAGAGGCGTGCCGTGCCGTGGTCGCCAACCACCAGACCTGTCTCCGGTCGTTATTCGTTACGAGATTTACTACCTCTCTGTGATATACCCTCTCTCTCTGTAGAGTAATTTTCTAATAAAATCTAATTTTATAACGTTTAGAACCCGACTTTTACTCTCGGTCACTGAAAGAAAGAAATTTCTGTGACGATCCCCATTCCCGCGTGCTTACCCCAGCAACCGGAGGAAACTCGTCGTTACAACATAAAAAATAATAACAGGCAGTCTATACAAGAAAATCATATTGTTTTTCAAGATATTCTATTACAAAATATTGATCATGTGATAATAACCTTTGACATTTCGCAAATACAATTTAGGCCAATAAAATTGTAAGGGCTATCTAAATACCTTTTAAGACCGGGACCACACCATACTACAGTAAAAGCCCGATTATCCGGCATCCAATTAACACTCAGTAAGCCGGAATATTAATTTTTAGAAAGTTTTGTTGGGTTTTCTTCTTCACAAGAGAATTTTTTTTTATTATTCGCTCATCCTAAAAAAATAATAAAATCAAGCGAAATTCTCGTAAAAACTCGAGTTTGAATGAAACATTAATTTATCCGGAATTTGTGATTATCCGTAATGCTCTCATCATCGAGCATTCCGAATAACAGGGCTTTTACTATATGAACAACAAACACTAAACAAGATCTGAATATCAATTTAATATAGAAAAAATAACAAATTTAGAATATGCAAAAAATATATAAATATAGACATACCGGTTCGGATCCCTCGGTAACGTATGGAGTTTTGCCTCCCCAAGATCACAACCCATTAAACACACACTATATTAAAAAAAAATATATATATAAATAACATTGTTTAACTTTTTACTAATTCAAGTTCGTATCTACTTACATGCATTATAATTTTTTAGGAGAAAAATGTATAAATACCCACTTAGAAGCTTATAGTTAAACAAGTATGAAAATTATAGTCGGTTTAGACCCACTATACGATACCCTATACCATGCGTTCACAGGCCCTATCTCTAAGGCCCAACTAATTGGATATAAAAAATAAGCATAAATCAAATTTTAACATAGACAGATTTTCACCAATTTAAATAGCGTTCATCCTATGGCCGATAGACGCTTATATACTACATTGCATCAAAATATATTCATATTTGCGAGCTGTAGGACGGACGGACATTGCTAAATCAACTCACAAAGTGATTGAGCCAATCGGTATAATTAAAGATGGTTACAAACATCAGCACTAAGTCATTATACCCTAACCACAAAGCGAATACATTAAAATTGTAGTGGGTGTTAACTCTAACTTGTCTTCGGTTAATATATTTTCTCTTGTTAAAAGAGCTTCTCCAACCGTACCGACCAATACATTCTTTAATTCAGCATTAACTTGTCTGAAATTTGAATTGGCCATGAAAGTTGGTGCGCTCTTCTTTGTTTCTGTAATTCATCTATGTTCTAACTCTGTAGAATCCTTAATCCCTCTATTTGTCCGCCTCAGGAGGTTCTTCTAACACTTAAGTTTTCACGGTGGACATTTGTCACACCTAGATTTGTTGGGCAAACAACCATTGGTGTACCTGTTGCTTAGCTTTTTTCTGTACACTAGTATTTACACATTTTCTTTTTAAACTATAATGCATATTCTGTTACTTACTTTAATGCCATTATTATTTATTTTTTATATTTATTTCAAAAATTTTATTTGTGATAAACTGTGCTGTGGAATTTTCAAAAAATTTCTTCCCAAATTAGAATTTTTGACAGTAATAATCACAAATAAATAAAAACAATGTATGCAACGTGTATAAAGGTGATAGCATATACTTTTTAATATAGCTGTTGCTTCCGATTTCTTTACAAAATGCAACCCTGATTTGATTGTTAAAACAAAAATACAGTGTTGTATTTTTCGAGCTGTCGCCACTGTTTACGCTGTGGATATAACTATCTTAAGGCCTAGTTAACCACCTGTAATAGTAACGTAACGTGTCAGCTGTTTGTTTTGGTACATGAAAAGCATTGGGACGTTCCGGTTACGTTCACTAATGTTCTAAATGCTTTTGAATTGAAAATTTCAAGTGTGTTTATATGGGGAATATATGACTTTTTTTTTGAGATTTTACGAAAATTTTTTTTTTATTTATTTCGTTTTTCCGTGCTACAAGACTTAAAATATAATAAGATCGCACAGAATTATTTCATTGTTCATAATTAAAATTTGGAAACAATATAATGATATTATAATTGAAAAATGAGAAAAAAAAATAAAAAATAAAAATAAACTTTATATGGATAGTACAATAATATAATAAAAAGTTAGTAAAAATAAAATCGAATAATTAGTAATGAATATGAATACACATAAATCAAATATATATGAGAAAATATATATGTATTTGTAAATTTAATTATAATATTGAGAAATAGCTTTTTTGAATTGCAAAGCGTTGCTTATTGATTGTGTATATAAGGCAGCATGTTCCATAGACGAATTACAAAGACTTAAAAATGGTGTTCCGAAAAAGAGGTTCTGTATCTGATTTGTATCATGCCGTTAGAGCGGCTAGAGCGAGTATAGATAAATCTGTTATTTAGGTACCCTGGCTCACGCGTAAAACTAATTTTTTGCATGAGTATCAATGTTCTTATTTTTAGAAGATCATATATGTTGACGCCATAAAGGCTTTTGGAGTATGCTGAAATATGATCATGTTTTCTTAATTTGAAGACGTCTCTTAATATTGCGTTGGAAGTTCCGATAAGTTTTTTTTCTACATGAAGAATCCAGGTTTGCAAATATATCACAACCATACAGTAAAGTGGGGATGAGATATATTTTCGCAAGTACTATTCGTATGTTCAGTGCGGTTAAGTGTTGGGTTGTCCATGGTGCACGTAACATAGAGAAAGTTTTCCCAGATGCGGTATTCATATGATCAGACCAGGTGAGAGTATTATTAAAGATGATACAAAATTTTTGGTTGATGTACATTTTGAATTGGTTCATAATTTATATTTATAACTAGTTTAATACTCAGGTTAACTGATTTACCTTTAATAATTAGGTATTTAGGTTTAGATGGATTTAGACAAAGGCCATTTGATGTTGCCTAAGTGTGAACTTTAGCCAGATTAGCATTCAACTTAACTACACAACTCGAAATTTGATTTGTTTTACAGTTTATATATATCTGTACATCGTCCGCATACAGGTGAATCTTACAATATGATAGTTGTTTAATTAGGTCGTTAACGTATATTGTAAAAAGAAGCGGACCTAAAATTGAACCTTGAGGTACGTCCTTTGTTACAGAAAGAGAACGAGAATTTGTGTTGTTACCAAATACGGAAACGTCCAGTTGGATATGAATAAATAAGTGTGGCAGACAAGGACGAAAAATTAAACATTGTTGAAAGTTTCATACATAAAATATTGTGGTCTACCGTGTCTAATGCTCCAGCGGAACAAGTGATCCAGCAGAACAAGTAAACATATATCACCATCATCAATACATCCACGAATATCTTCCGCCACATCAATTAGTGCAGTGACACAACTGTACTTGTTGCGAAAGCCTGATTGTCTATCTAGTAGTAAACCATTATCATTTATATGTCTGTTAATTTTTTGATAAATTAATTTCTCGTACAGCTTAGATAAATATAGTAAAATTGCAACGGAAGGAAATCATTATATGATTTGGGTATAGGCATGATTTTCGCATATTTCCAATTATTGGGAAAAATACACGTTGTTATTATTATGTTGAAAATATGTGTAATGAAAGGTAGCAGTAATGGCAGTATGGCTTTCAAACATTTTGGATGTAGGCGATCAAATCCCACAGCATTCGATTTCACGAAAAAACAGCTCGAGATTACGTCCAGTTGCCTAACACAATCGAAGTAGAACAAAGCATCATCTGAAATTTGATTATGGGTTTCATTAAAGAAATTACGATTAACTGGAATATCAGGAATATTTATAAAATATGCATCTTTAGCGCGTCTTATCTTTTTGTTAACTTCAGATCTCATTTTACAATACTCTACGAGTAAATTCGATGTTTTAAAACGTTTCCAGCATTTGTATGCAGTACTAAACCATGGTTTGTTTTTAAAGTTGTTGTTAATTGTTTTTACAGGTACCGACATGTTAGAAATATTAATCGGATTGTTTTCAATAAAGTTTAATTGAACTTCAACATGAGGCAAGTAATATATATAATTCCAATTGATGTTAGAAGATTCGGTAAATATTATATTGTTTATTGTGTTTGAAATCGTGGTAAGTTATGACATTATTAACCTCTTCAACTTTAATCGAAGTTGAGAAATATCAGATCATGTGTAGAAAAACAAGCTGCCGATAACTGATCATAAAGTAATACTTTGTGCTTACAACTGACGAAGAAAATATCAAGTAATGAGTTAATTGTTGTTGTATAGTGAGTTGGAACTGTACTATTAGACGGTGAAAGCCCAAAGGCCTTCATGATATTGATTAAATCAACTTAGCATAGCAAATTCGAATTAAAGTCACCACATAGTTTAACATCTTCGTAAGATGTAGTAAGTAATTCAAGTTTTCCTTCCAGAATATCAAAATCTATGGTACGACTTGGTCTATACACACACCCAATAAGTATTTTCTTACCACAATCAAAAACTTCAACAAACAAATATTCAACATTTTCTCCAGGCAAAGATCAACAACAAAGATTGCTTATTATTCCATCGCTTGCATAAATTGCAACTCCACCGCCACGAGGATCTTTTCGTATAATTTGAGAGTTGTGATTCTGATCATCTTTTACTTGACGGTCCTAACGGTACAATTTGAAGCCCTTTAAACAGATAACGTCATCAGACACAGATTTTCCAAACCAGGTTTCCGACACACACACAATATCAATTCCAGAATTTTCAAAAATATAACGAAATTCTTCAATCTCAATTTTGAGCATTTATATGACAAATATTAATGCCGGATCTTTGTTTGCATAAAACTCTAAACGTCATTTCAATGGAACTGTAAGCCATGTTATCATCAAAGGAAATCATAATATAGGAAAAAGTGTTTTAAATAAGTATCGCAAGCATAATAGCAAAAAATAATTATTTTCAGAATTGAATAAGTATAAAATTTTTTAAATTCAATAATATAATTAAAAAGTACATGAAAATATAATTTTTATAAACGTTTATCAATCATAAAAGGGGTATAATGAATTAATTGTTATTCATAATTGATCTGATTCCCATAGTTGGTTCGATTTTCATAATGAGATAGATGATTTTGGTACTGCTCACGAAAGAGGTCATCAAGTTGTTCTCAACTTTCCATACACACGGGTTCATCCTGAAGATTGCATTACAATACCTCGCATTGTAAATACCGACTTAATAAGTTTCGCTTTTTTTAATTTAACCGCAGGTTGCAAGATTCTAAAATTATTTATTGTTAAATTTTCATTTATGGTTGATTCGAATCAAATCTTATATGGCTCAAAAGAAGTGGAGTTTTATTTACTTTACGAAAACTGGCGATGGATTAGAGGATAAAATTCTTATCGTATGACGACAGTAACTTTATCCTTATTATTATGGTTTTGAAGGCGATACACTGATGTGACCGCAGGAGTATTTATCTTCAGTAAAAAGCATAATTTGGCAATTCACATCGGGTATTGTACCGTTGTATCTGTTGTATCGTGTATTACTTTACAATAGTGTAAAAAGGTTGTTGGTAATTTACACTGAAAAATCTGATACAACGATACAACTTCATTTGCTATGTTTACGAAATATTGTATCGTGTATCACAAGATATCAATCCCAACTGGATGCCAGATTTAAAGAAAAAGAAAATAATATTTTATTAACATATAGAGAATTTGTAATTAAACATTAATTCATAAATATGAAAATAAAAAAATGGCAAATACAGATACATCGGTAAGTTTATTGATATAAAAATTCATATTTATATATTTTTAATATGTATTTTCTCCTTTCAGTCTCAACTAAAACGCGTTCGCCTGAATCCAACCAGGAAGTGGTCTTTAATTGACTCTTTATTGGAAAGTCGGGAATTCGAGGTATGTATTAATGCGTTTTTATGTCAATCGATATTGTTTTCTAACATTAAGTTTTATTTTAGAAACCCAAAACTCAACTATTTCATAAACCCTTCGGTAGTGAGAAAAACATTTCTATTGATTGGACGCAGGTTCGATCAAAAATTAGAAACATGCGAGTTAGCAACAATAAAGCTAAAGCATGGGAGGGACAACAGGGGCCGGCAGTATGGAAGGCGGTACTGTAAAAAGTAGTTTTTTTTCATATACTCGTAGTTTTCTCATTTAATAATACTTATTTTTTCGTTTTAGGTACTTTGTTAAAAATGTGCATGTACTTCGATGAGGTGGACAATTTGTTTAGAAGTGAGATTATAGAGAATATCATAATTGAAGATAGCTTGGAATATTCAAGCCAACAGTTTCTTAATTCTACAGCAATTGTGATTGATGACACGTCAACTGCATCAGACTCGTCTGTTTTGGAAAATTTACCAGCAACCAGTCGCAAAGGAATTTATTCCAGAATACCTGTATTAGACATAATGCTGATGCAGACTGAAGCTATTGAATTAAAAAAAAAAAACCTTACTGCGAGAAAGAAGTAAAGGAAAGGGAAGTGAAACTAATGGAGAAGAATGTAGAATAGAAAGAAAGGGAACTTAATCTGAAAGAAATGGAAATGGAAACTCAGAGGGAGCTCAAAATGAAGGAAAGAATAGCAATGGAAGAACTAAGATTGAAATATAAATAAAATAGTTTTTCCTTACATTTATCTATTTAAGTTTTAAGTTTCATATATTGAATTGTTTGTTTTTACCTAGTTTTAACTTGTTTTGTTTTTTTAATGAATTATATATTACTTTTTCCATATTGCTTTATTTTCCTTATCTTTATGTATTTAATTATTTAAGTTTTATATATTGAATTGTTTTTATATTATGTTGTTTTAATTTGTTTTTTCTTTGTTTTGCTTTTTATTTCATGAATTATTTTTATATATTAAAAATTTGTATGATAAAACGAAGCAACTAATTTCTGTTATTCATTTCTGGCAAGTTTAAGTTTTGTTGGAACATCTCAACGTTACCATCGTCTTCTGAATTATACCTTATAAGAATGTTGTGAATAATACAGCAAACCATAATCCAATCATTGCAGTCCATTCTATTTCTGTCATTTAACTTTCTAAATTTAAATTCCTTTAATCTACCAAATTTTTCTTTTAGATGACCAAAACAGTTTTCAATTCTAACGCGATATTTTCAAAAATATTTATTAAATTGTTCCCTTGTTTCTTTCGTGTGCTCTGAGCTATTTGTTCTGAATGGTGCAATTAAAAATGGCTTTAATGGGTAAGCACTATCGCCGGCAAGCCACTGGCCATTAGATAAATACCGCTGGGGATGTTTAGCAAGAAGGGAATTTGGAAAAATTTTGGCATCGTGAACGCTACCAGGATACCCAATAGTAATCTGTCTTATAGACAGATTATGGTCACAAACGGCTTGAATCTCAATGGCGTATTGGCGTTTACGTGAAAAGTAAGAAAGGGCTTCCTCTAATTTAATTTCAGAGCCATCGATGTAGCCGACATATCCAGACAACTCATTCTTTGTTGCTAAAACAAGTTGAGCCCTTCCGTTTTACTGGGCCAATATAAAATTGCTTTAAATACTCGTCTTGTCACATTTTGAATAGTACCGCCATCGCCTATGACAAGAAGAAATGCACCTTTCGGATAGAGGCACCATCACCTGAGGATCCTAGCCGATAAAGCACAATTTTCGACTGCAGCTCGGGTGGAATTTGAGATTTTTCACAGTTTTCGAAAACTTCATAATTTTTGATTAAGTCGAGGATATGTCCACATTCTTCTGGACGTAATCGCACCATATGCTTACATCTTTTATCATCAAAGTTCTTTAATACTTTATGCTGCTATACCGATGATTTTGGCAATCCTAAATGAACGCTTCTACAGTGTGTCAGAAGATGAATAAGACTCATCCTAAAATTTTCTTGAATTTCATTATCTTCATCACCTAAAAATTGATTTATTTTAAAAATGAAAACCAAAAAATCATGTTCCACCAACTTTAATCAACCACTAACATTTCAAAGTTATGTTTTTCACATATAGTTGAAAACACAACTGGGACGAACGACGAATTTTTCGTTCCGAATATTTGTCGTCAAAAATAAAACACATTGGTGTATATGAAAATGCACACAATCAGTGCGTCGAATGAAATACGTAGTGCGTATCGAACTCTGCGATAGGTTTATTTCTATTTCTAACGCCGACGAACGACGAATAAATTGGTGCAGAGTGACCGTATTTTATTTTAGTTTTTCAAATGTTTTAGTAAATAAAGTCATTTTTGTCTTTAAGAATTGTTTTATATTTTATTTATAACTTATAAGATAAATAAAATCTATTTTTAATTATATAATTTTCTTTAACATAGTTTTTTGTTAATATTTATTCTTTTTCGTTTAGTGCTTCTTTTTTTTTAAATATGGTCACACTATCAGCTACAACATGTAAACAAAAATGACATAAAATTAATTTATTAATGAAAATTTATGTAAATTTTTCAGAACTAAAAAATTAAACGCTGCCGTACAAAAATTAAGGCTTTTACCATCGTGAACATGATGTTTACAATTGGAATAACTTGTACCAAGTTAAAAATTCTTTTATTCATATGTTTCCAATATTAATTTATGTACATTAGGGTTATGACTTTTTTATTTTTTTTTTTTGCAAATATCAAATTTTACATGCCCTAGCCAAAAAGGCTATTAAAAACAAGTAAGAAAATTATAGTCGTCTAGACCGACTATACGATACCCTATACCATGCGTTTAGAGATCCTATCTCTTAGGCCCAACTAATTGGATAAAGAAAATAAGCATAAACCAATTTTGAGTGGCATTTTTATTAATTTTTTTGGCTGCAGATATGAAAAAGTTAATATCGGATGCTATGTCTATATGGGGACTCGGTCCAAAAATGGACCGATCCTGACCATGGTTGGTAACTTCTCTTGTGTTTTGCGAAAATGTATACAAACAAAATTTGAGATGAATCAGTGCAATATTTTTGTTTTTGGTAGATTAAAGTGAAAATCGGGAAGCAGCTCTATATGGGGCCTATGACTAAGAGTTGTCCCATAGGGATCGTTTTTGGACTATTCATTAATGGATGTTATATACATATACAAACCCAATTTGACTATGATCTATACGACAATTTGGATCTTATGTCAATTTATGTCGATTTTATAGGGGTCATTTGTATGGGGCTAGGTCTGAACATGGACCGATTCTCACCAATTTCAACAGCGTTCATTCCATCGCCGATAAAAGCTTACATACCAAATTTCATCAAAATATATTCATATTTGCGACCTGCAGTTTGATTACAAGGTTTACATGGACACACAGACGGACGGACGGACGGATGGACGGACGGACATTGTTAAATCAACTCAAAAAGTGATTCTGATAAGATCGGTATAATTAAAGATGGGTCTAGGTCAAATATTTTTGGTTGTTACAAACAGCAGCACAAAGTCATTACACCCAAACCACATAGTGGTATCTATATATCTATATCTATATATATAAAATTGAATGTGTGTTTGTTTATTTGTTTGTTTGTGTGTACCTTATAGGAGACCAAACCTCTGGACCGATCTTCCTGAAATTTTCACAGCATTTAACTGGGACTCTGGCATGATTAATAGGGTACTTTTTTTTTTGACCACGCCCACTTTTACGCCCACTTTTTTAAAATTATGTAATTGCTCCCATATAGTTTTTAACAGATTTACTTCAAATTGTATACACATTATACTCCAGGCGAGGTAGAAATAAACATTTCTTACGCCACGCCCCCTTTCACGCCCCTTTTCACGCCAAATTTTGTTTGAAAGTTTTAAACTTTTTTTTCTCTGTACAAATTTGTTCCTTCCAACGGATTTTTTTATTTGGTAGTATATTGCTCTTAATACTGTTAACGTCGCCATATAACTATGAACCATGCCCATTTCACCGCCCCCTTTTTTTTACTTATACCACTAACAATGTTTGCAATACAAAATAATTTTTTTGTAATATGTATTTATCTAAAGTTTTATACACTTTTTATCTACAGGTAAGGTAGCCATACATTTTTTTATTACCAAGTCCCCCTTTTTCGCCCCATTTTACCTTAAATCATAATTAATCTGCTTTCAATCTATCTATATATATAAAAATGAATGTGTATTTGTTTGTGCTTTATAGGAGGCCAAACCAAAGAACCGATCTTCCTGAAATTTTCAGAGCGTGTTACTGTGACTCTGGAAGGAATAATTTGCTATATAGATTTTTGATTGGACAAAGGGGCGGTGCCACGCCCATATAACCCAAAATTTGAAAAAGTCATATCACGGGAATTTTTTTACCTACAGCAGTCATATTTGGTACATATGGTATTAGCATGAATAGAAATACATACAAGAAGAAAAGTGGGCGGGACCACGCCCCTTTTTAGAAAAATAAAAAATCGTAATATCTTCTAAACTACTGGAAGGATCGTCATGAAATTTTCACAAAAGGATATCTTTGCGAAATAATAAGACCTTAGCTATATAAAGTTGTTAGTGGGCAAAGGGGCGTGGCGTATATATAAAAACGTTGATGCATTTGATTGTAACGAATGATCTCCGGAACCATAGGAGCTGTCGAGGTAGGATTTCCAGCATAGGTTCGGTTCGAGCTCTTCTGTGTTTTTTTTAGTTTTAACCCTCTAGCTGGCGTTGGGGTCAAGTTAAAAACAAAAATTTTTACTTTCAGCGCGATTTGACTGCAATTCAGAATGAACGTATGTTTCCTCATAAGAAATTTTTGTATGTATAAATGGACCCGATAGGTGGCGCTGGGTAAAGTTTTTTCGAATATTCTTATTTATGGTGTGATTTTAATGAAACTAAGAATGTACATATATGTATGTTAGAAACATTTTTTTATTGGACCCGGTAGATGGCGCTGTCGTTCGAAAAATAATGAGTTGTCAAATTTATATAAATTTTAATAAATAAACTCACAAACGTTTTTATATATAAATATTCTAACGAAAAAGAAGGAAAAAGCCGCTACATTATTGCATGGTGGCCGCACAGCTCAATCAGCACTCAAATCACCGTTAAACGTACAAAAAAATGAGAATGCCGTCTGTAATATCAAAAAACATTCCGGTATGGCAAAAGTTCTGCAAAAATGCAGTATTTTTATTTGGGATGAATGTACCATGGCTCACAAACATTGTGATTTGATTTGATAAAAGATTTGAAAGTCAATGAAAGATTTTTTGGTGAAGCTCTCATTTTATTATCTGGAGATCTTCGTCACACATTTTATATAGGTATATACAGATTCTAACTAAAATAAAAATTCATTGAGGGCAAAACAACGTTTGCCGGGTCCAGCTAGTAGGGTATAAATATTAAGAAATGCAATCTTACTTCTTCGCTGCTCTCAAAAAAGTTTCCAGACCAAACGCGTTGAAACTTGGTCTATATTTTTATACCCTATACCACTATATAAAAACCAAAGAACTTGTGTGTTTTATACAGTATGTTGTCTTAATATTAAAATTCGTGAAGTTTTTTTTATATAATTTCCGTGAGAAAGTCTTGGATCCAACTTTGCTGAAGCAATAATAAGATACAGAAAATAAGCATAAGCCAAATTTTAGTGGTATTGTTATCAACTTGATTTAATCCATATTTTAAACAAATCTCAGCAAAACAATTTTTTTTAATAGAATGGAGACTATGACCAAAAATTATGGTATAAGGATTATTTTTTGGATAATAATAAATGGATGTAATAAACAAAGACGAACACAATTTGGCTCATGTCTACATGATAGAGTTCATTTGTATGGGGACTAGGGCTGAACATAATCCGACTTTCACCAATTTTAATAACGATCACCCTACGGCCAAGGCAAGCTTATATTCTAAACTCCATCAAAATATTTTCATATTTTCGACCAGTAGTCTGACTTAAAGGTTTACATAGATACACAGACGTATGAACGGACATCGCTAAATCTACACAGAAAATGATTCTGCGTCGATCGGTATAATTAAAGATGAGTCTAGGTCGTCGTTATACCCTAACCACGTAGTGTTGTAGGGTATAAATATTGCAGATACGGAAATCTGTTATTTTGAACTTATTCATATACCGACATGAAAGATGATGCATCCTGTATATATGTGGTCAGGGTATAGTTTTCCTCAATAAATTTCCCTTAATAAAATTGTCATAAGATCCAAATTGTTGTATAGATCTTAGCCAAATTGGATTTGTCTGTGTTTATTACATCCATTAATGAATAGTCCAAAAATGGTACCTATGGGACAACTCTTGGTCATAGGCCCCATATAGAGCTGCTTCCCGATCTTCACTTAAATCTATCAAAAAAACAAAAATATTGCACTGATTCATCTCAAATTTTGTTTGTATATTGTAATGATTTTTTTTTTTTTTGATTATTATAAATGAAGCCATTTGTTCCTTTTGTTTTTTTTAATGGTCCAAATAGCTCAAAGAATTTTATTTTATAAATAAAATCTAAACAAAATAAATTGTCAAATGCCATACCAAATATAGTTAAGTTTCATGTCAGAATGTCATGACAATAATAGGTTTTTCAACGCTATTAAATTTTCAGTCGGTAATAGTATTTTTATACCCTCCACTCCAGTGTGCAGAGGGTATATATAAGTTTGTCATTCCGTTTGTAACAATTAGAAAAAAAAATCTGGACCCCATAAAATATATATATTTGTGATCCTTATAACAAGCGGAGTTGTTAAGCGATGTCCGTCTGTCCGGCTGTCCGTCTGTCCGTCTGTGGGAATCACGATGACGGCTTCAATCGGGCAACTAGGTTGCTTGTTGGTATAAAAAATGATTCACTAACATCCTGTTAAGTTTGCTATTTAAAATCGTCCAAATCGGTTTATCTGGTCCCGAGAATTGAACGATGGAGTAAAAAAAGTCTTGAAAAAATATGATTTGACTATGTTGTTCTTGTCACGATAACGTTCTCAATAGGACAGCTAGGGCGCTTGTTGTTAGTGAGTATGATACTCCAACATCATGAGAAGGTTTCTGTTTTTTAAATCGTGACAATAGGTTTCACAGGTGCCGAGAAATCACTGAAAAGGTAAAAAAATATGATGTTTTCCTATATTGTCATTCTAAATTTTGTATTTTGTCACAGCTGTACTTGTTATTTTATTGGTCGTTGTGGTAATAATATAAAAATTCACCAATATCAACATTTTATGGTGTAATATTTAAGTTAGTTAATTAATAAAAGAAACTATATAAAATCAATATCAATATTCTGCGATTTTTATAAGATCACAAAATATTACAAATTGATACATACATACTACTGTTGCAAATATCAAAATACTATAAATAACATTCATATATTCTGTATATGTATATCGATAATAAGCGCATATTAAAAATAATATAAATATAAATTATTTTATTTATACAAAATACTGCAATTTTTAGGGTTGCAAAAAATAGTATGATTTTAAGGGTTCTACTTTTAGTACATACTTGCATTCAAAAGTAGTATTGAAACCATAAAATTCTACCCTGTAAATAATTGGTGTTAAAAAAAAATTTTTTTTTCTGATGATAATAATATAATAGATGTTAATAATATTTAATTATATACATTTTTAAAATTTATTATTTAATGTTTGGCGCAGGCAAACGCCATTCCCGGACTACCGAGAATTTAATGCACAAGTTATTCCGCATTAGGAATAATCGCGGAGCTCAGCTCAATCAAAGTGCAATGATTAAGCCTCGCCCTGGGAAACATGTGCTCATGCTTCCCTTTGCACAAACGACATTCCCAACTACCAAAAATTGTAGGCACGAGCTATCCACATCAGGAATAGTCGCGGGCTCAACTCAATCAAAGTGCAATGATTAAGCTTCGCCCTGGGAAGCATATATTCATTCAATTCTTAGCACAAACCGAACTTCTTATGGCACATTAAAAATAAACTAATTGAGAAGTACAATTCATCATTACGCTGTATTATAATACTATTTTCTTATTTTACTACTAGCTAGTAAACAAAGTGATCGTATCATTGTAAACGAAATATAATTGAAATTGTGTGCAGATTTGTTTTACTTAAAAAACTGTTTCTACAGATAGTGAATAAAATCCCAGTAAACATTTTATGCAATAAGTGATCATGTGGAGTCTTTTTTGACTCCTCTGTGCTATTAAAACAGTCATAAATGCGCTCTTTTGCTGATCACAAAATATACTTTTGTTGGGAGGAAATATTACCTTACCCCCGACTCTTCTTGAGAACCTTTTTTATCCAATTTTCTGATTAATTTCGACTTATTTTTGAATCATATTTAATGTCATTTTTCTATAAATCACTTTTTAAGCGTAAGCAAAAATTATTTCTTAGTCTTTTTCTAATACCGCATGTGATTAATCAGTTTTTAATCATCAAAAGTGCTCGAAGACACAGTAAGATGATTTTTGATAAAATAATCTTCGAAATGATTACTGGGATATCGTATATTTTTGTTTACACACACATATACATAATGGCACCAGTAAGCCGAACTCTCATGAAACACATAGACGACAGCGGCTACACGACTACAGCCTGCCAAAATAAAATACACACGTTTATATGAAAACGATTATTTTGACACAAACACAGCTACACGACTACATGACCACTTTTGCTGCTGTAGTCAACTTAGGCTAATTTCTATTTTTGTTGGCTACAAAATAAAAATAGTGTTGACAATATAATAAAATATGTAAAAGATATTAGTGCTATGAAATATTTTATTTTGTTGAAAAAATTAATCGCAAAATGAAATGCCATAACAATTCTATTAATAAGTAAATTTATTTATTTATTTTTACGTTATAATAATGCATATAATAATGCATTAATATATTTAAGACAATTTTATATAGAATCATACATGTTTTTCTATTTTAATAAAGTAAAAAAAATATATATATAATTGGCACTACTGCAGCGCGATTCAGTAACTTTTTTTAACGATAATCGAATCGTTAAAAAAAGATAACAACAATTTTATCGATTTTGGTATTCAGTAACTTGTTTTAGCGATAATCGAATCGTTTAAATAAGTAAACGACAATTTTAACGATTTTGCTTTTCACTAACATTTTTAAACGATATTCGGTATTGTTAAAGTCAGCTGTTGTTGTTATCTAAACGACAAATATTTTTGTGTTGTTTATGCAATTGTTAAAAAGTTAAAGCTAATAAGTTAAAATGTCGTTTGAGTATTTAGCGTACGATTTGTCGCAAGATGAGCCCGTTTTGAACGCTCCAGTAGTAAATCGCCGTGATCTCCGAGACTTGGACAACCCGTTTGATCTAACAGCAACGGAGTTTAAAAAACTTTATAGGTTAAGTCCGGAATTGGTCGAAGACCTTGTTATTGAGCTTAATAATAAGTTAAAAGGTTCCAGAATAACGGCAATATCAACTGAAAAAAAGGTAAGTCGAGTTATTTTTAAGCCTCAATGGAATTTATAAAAATTCATAATGCTAGGTACTCGCTGCTCTGCGTTTCTACGCAACTGGGTGCTACCAACGGCCTGTAGGGGAACAGTGGGGAATTGCTATGAGCCAGTCGTCCATAAGCCGTTGCATGCATCAGGTAACGGATGCAATAAATACCGAAATGTTTTGTGCCAAGGTGAGGTTTCCAATGACGCAAGTGGAACGTCAAGGTGCAAAAACAATATTTGCTTCAGCACTCTCACCTTTTGTAGGAGGCACTATCGGGGCCCTTGATTGCACGCATGTCTCGATTTTGGCCCCGAAAAATCATGAGGAGGCCTATGTCAACCATCATGGCTACCACTCAATCAATGTGCAAATGGTAAAAGAAAAATTTCATAAAGGAATCGACAATAATTTTACCTTTTTTTTACTTGCAGATATGTGACCCAACTCTAAAAATATTAAATGTAAATGCAAAATATCCGGGAGCGCGGCACGATTCCTACATTTGGAGAAAAAACTTAATTAAAAACTATAAAAAACTTAATTAAAAACTATAAACTATATTTTGTATCACAAAAAATTGTTTTTTTTTAAGACAATAAATCCGGCACAGCCTAGTTCAAAACTCTTCCTTGCTTAAGCTTTACATTAAAAGTTTTCAAATATTTCATTTTAATTTTCGTTACAACAAAAGAGTTTTTTTAACACAAAAAGATACATCAATATGAAAAAAAAAATGTTATCGTTAATAAAGAAAAGAGTTAAACCAAATAAAGAAAAATAAATAAACAAAATACTTACACGTCAACATACCAAACATAACAAAACAAATTATTGCATTCCATTGATTGCAACTGCAAGATTATTGAATGCCTTGCCGACTGCACTCAATCCCTCTCCCATAGTTTTTATGGCCTCCGCCATCATTTTGCTGCTTTCGGCAATCACTGCATTTGACTCAGCTAGCATCTGTTAAAAAATATCCAAAGATAAATACAAAAAGATAATTTGGAAAAAAAATACCTTTAAAGCATCTGCCTGTTTATTGGCGATTTCCAAAAATTTTGCCTTTGTATCGGCCTCATCTTCCACATACTTCCTTTTAAAGCCTCTTCGGGGCGTGTTTTTCGCCGTTTTGGGCGTCTCAATCGTCTTTACAGGCGTACATATGGATGACCGCATTTCAAAAATGAGGTCTTCACTTCCATCTTCAAGTTGAAGTTGAAGCTCCTAATAATGGAAACAATTAAAATCAACACATTTAGGAAAATTCACTTCAAACAACTTACCTCATCCATTGGGACATTTTCCAAAACTGAATCATGTCCCTCAATGTAGTCGCTTCCAATTATGGCAACCACACGCCTTTCCAGCTCCGAGACAGGTTCCTGACTAATCGGCCTGTTGCCAGTCAGGGCTTGCTGCCTCTTTCTGTCCCGCACTTTTATGCTGGTGCGGCTTTTCAAGTCTCTCCATACCTTTATTATACAAAGAATTTAGTAAAATGTCTTATATTAAAACAATATTTACTTACCGTGTGCCACTGGTCCACAGACTTCACTGCTCCGCCAAGACTATTAAGCAGTTCCGTCAATTCGCTCCACTTCTTGTCGCATTCGACTTTTCCGTGGAGCTTTTGGAACTTGCCTCCTGCTAGTCCGGCGTTTTGTACCAAAAAATCAACCAATTGGTTTACTTGTTGCACTGAGGCGCGACTTCTTTTTGTGGTAGTTGTCATTCTAAAAAAATATATAAAGAAATTGTTATCAAAATTAAAAGTAATAAATAAACATTTTACTTAACTTACCTTGCACAATAATAGATAAAATCAACCTGTCAAACATGTGTTGATTTGTTTTTTTTTCTATTCTTCTTTGTGCTTTTCGCTTATTTTGCCAGAGATGCCACTGGTTTATAATTTATATAAATAGAAAAATAGACTTGTCGACTATCGTTAAGTTGTACTTAGTGAATCACTCAATCGTTAGTGCAAACAATAATAGCTGTCGATATATTTAGCGATTGTCGGATCGTTAAAAGTTACTGAATCGCACTACTGAAATAAAAATGATTTTGTATAAAAACAGCTGCTTATATTGTTGTTACATGTGGCTGTCGTTTTCAGAAAAATTAAGTAGTTGACTACACGACTACAATTGCAGCCAGCAGCATTTGTATCCGTGTGTTTGTGTAGCCTCTGTCGTCTGTGTGTTTCATGAATAAGTAACAATTTCATTTAGTCTTATGAAAGCTTTTGAACAAAGCAGATATACGTCGCATTGTTTTGTGAAATCTTACATTGTTTTTTAATAGGTACCAGTGATACCAGGAGATTTTTACAGAAATCTCTACGCTAATGAAAAAAAAATTCCTTTTTTCCCAACACCCACTTTTTTTCTCTACATTTTTCCCTACACTACTTTTTCAATTTTTCAAAAAAAAAATTATTTTTAATTTGTTAATTTTCAATTTCAATAATGCAAAAATAACATAAAAACGAAAAAAATATCATAAAAAATAAGATAAGAATATCATTAGAATTACATAAAAACAATATAAAAAATCAACAGATATTATAAAAAAAAATATTTTTACTATTCTGTATAATTCATCTTTTATATGGCTAGATGTCCATTTAAAATTTACATAATTAATTAAAATGGCTTGCAAATGGGATCTTATAACGTAAACAGAATTTTGGTTGTTGGTTTTAAAAGATATTTTTTTTAAGACATTGGTTATTAGCATGTATACTTAGATCTGATTTATCGCAATTTAATATTTTTTCACAAGCCTTGCATCTGTATTTAAAGTCGTCATCTTTGACCTGTTCCATCCCATTAGCTTCTCGTCTCTCAACTAACTTGAGTAAAACCTTTGTTTTCTGTATTTCTTTGATGTGTTTTCAGCATCATCGAAAAACGAGTCGGACATTTTTCTAAAATCAATTATGTTTACATTTATAATATTTTAATATTCTTTTTTTTATTTACAAACTTACTTAATATAATCGAAGAGATCTACAAAGATGGCGTACTTATGTATGTATTAAAAACAAGTAAGAGTGTTAAATTCGGCTGTGCCGAATCTTTGATACCCTCCACCTCGGTTTGAGTCTTGATAATAAATGTAAATGAAAAAGTAAACAATTTGTTAAACTTAATACCAAATTATTTCAGCAAATTCTTTGGGTTGGTTTTCTTCTTTTCTATTATTTCGGATTTATTTCGGTGTTTGCTTTTTGGTCATCGTGGTTGCTGATCGGCATGCATTTTGGTTATATACCTATATGCATGCGTTTCCGGTTATATGACATAACTTCTCGTTTAATTTAGTTTTTGCTAATTAAATAGCTCGCCCTAACCTCCATTGCAAAGGTAATGGTTGTGTAGAGTGGCTATATGCATTAAATCGTGATAATTGGAGATGGCTGTATAGTTTCTTTTAACTGGCCAAATATTTCTTCATTGTGGCCATATACTTAGGTCGGATGGAGTAACAAAATAATAACCAAAAAAAAGCTCTCTCAACTTTTTTTTAAAATATTGCCATATTTTGAAAACATAGAGAATAAATTTATAATAATTAATAATCAAATTAGGGATGAAAAACACAAAAAACGAAAAGTCCCAAACATTTTAAATAAAATAATTTAATGTTATCTTTATTTTCTGAAAAACTTCAAATTTTCATCCAAAAAAAATTGTGAAAATTTATATATAAAAAATAACATTCTCATAAAACTACGTTTACTTAAGTAACAATTTTTATGTTAGCAAATCTTAAATATCATTTGAGGTTTTCTTAAATTCATTGAATTTAAATTAATATCGACAAATCTGTTTTTCTATTTATTTAAATTGTAAAGGAGTGGCATCTCTGTCAAAATAAGCGAAAAACACAAAGAATAGAAAAAAACAAATTACTTCGTGTTTGACAGGATGATTTTATGTTTATGTTTAATATCTTTATTTTTTTTACTAATATTTCTGTTTATTTATTTGAAAATGAAATAATGAATTGAATATGCTATTTAATTTTTTTATTTATATAAAAAAGTTTTTTAATTAAAGCAAAATATTTTCACTATTTCATGATTTTTATTTATGTATGACGACATTTCAACCTAAAAATTTAAGTTTTTATCGATTGGATAAACAACACAAAAATGGTTGTCGTTTAGATAACAACAACAGCTGACTTTAACAATAGCGAATATCGTTTCAAAATTTTACTGATAATTTTGCAATTTTCTTTTTTTTACAATTCGACTATCGTTAAAAGAAGTTACTGAATCGCGGTACTGAAAAGTTATTAATATCTCCTGAATGGCAATATTTTTTTTAAATGTAAACATTTTTAAATGTAAAGATATTTCTAAATTTAAAATTATTATTTCCGACGTTTTGATATGATTTTCTGAAACTCAATTAATATTTTCTAATTTATAATTGGAAATTTTATTTTCAGTTTTTATTATAATTGATATTTTCTTAAATTTGAATGGAAAATTTAAAAAGTGAAATTTTGTATTTATGTGAATAATAGTGTTTTATTAATTATAAAAAATTTTTAAAAATTAGATGTAATCGCAATCAGATATTTTATAGGTAAAGCAGAATAATAATTCTATATAACTATGTAGAACTGTTTTGTAAGCAAAAAACTCATTGACGAACTCGGTAACTCTATTTTGTAAAGACAACAAAAAGTTAACCCCCCAATCTCACATCACACTGAAATTGTAAAATCGTTGTGTACGTATTATCAACGAAAAATTGTTCGAATTAGTCGAATCCATCGCCATTAAATTTTATGCTCAAACATCTGACTGCAATCTCATTTTTAAAATGTTGTCGAAGCGTAAACTTGAAAAAATTTGTATACTTCTCTCTCTTATTTTATTTTAAGTAGAGTTACCAAGTTTATTATACAGGCACATGTTTGAGGGAAAATGTTTACATTTATTATTATTAGTATTATTTTAATAATAGTTAATAATATTTATGCTCTATAATTAACAAACTTGCGTTTTTGTATGCGCATTTCAAAAAATAAATCATTATAATAGATTTAACAAGTTAAAACTTTAATTACAATTTTACAGAATCCAGTAAATTTGCATTAAATTTATAACAGGGTAACATTAATCATCGTTAGTGTCTGCCACTATTCGCACGAAAAATTTGGTGCCATTAGTGTGACCACTGCGGAAAATGTGTGTGTATTAGTAAAAAAAATGTGAGTGTATTGAGTTTTTCGAACTTGCAGTGTGATGTGAGATTGGTGGGTAATATGCCAAACTTATGTTCATATTTGTAAAAGAATAATGAAAAAACGTATGAAATAAAAGACCAACCCGTGTATACTCTTAACATTGTTCTGTATGATATCTAGTTGAAAATATTAACATTCATGTTAAAATAGAAATAACTATTGCAAAGCTAATTAGAACAAACAAAAATTATGGCGGCATCTACTGTGGCATAGTCACGCTGAGCAAAATGAAGTGACACTCTGTTATACAAAAGAAATGTATTTTCCCCACAACAAAATACTGCAGAATTTTATGTAAATAAAATAACCGATTTATTTCTAACATGCAGTTACTATGAATATACATACATACATATATATAATATATGTACATTATTTGTATTATTTAATATGTGTATGTATGTATATTTAAATATTACACACAAAAAATACAACATCAAACGTTATTTTTGTGTTTTTCTCTTTAAATAAATTAATACATAAATTTTTTTGCTAAATTTACATTTGGGCAATTCACAACAGGTGTATATTGTATGTTGTATTGAAATACACAATACAATCATTTGTTGTGAACACTCAGTTGTATTTTCATATTGTAAAACGCTTTCTTTAGTAATTTTCGATCCAACGAGGAAAGATCGCTTCGTCGCTTCTGCTATTTTGTATAAGAGAAAACACTTGTCAGTGTTTGCTTTTTGGTCGTGAGATATACCCTGGAGTTTTAGTTACGTACCTCTTGCATTTT
This sequence comes from Cordilura impudica, assembly GCA_963682025.1. Classification (NCBI taxonomy): domain Eukaryota; kingdom Metazoa; phylum Arthropoda; class Insecta; order Diptera; family Scathophagidae; genus Cordilura; species Cordilura impudica. The sequence goes on along the minus strand of OY821522.1, from coordinate 36,759,728 downwards.
AATTTATAATGAAAAAAAAAAAAAAATGTTATATGTTTTGGTTGGTACTGAAAGAGAAAATACATACTAAAATTATAAACATTAATTTTTATATAAATAAACTTATCGATGTATTTGCGTTATTTGCATTATTTGCCATATTTTATTTTATAATTATTTATGCTGATAATATTCTATGTATTTGTTTTTTCTTTTTCATAAAAACTGGCATTCACTTGGAACTGATATGTTATGATACAATATACAACATTTACTAAACATAGCAAATGAAGTTGGATCGTGTATCAGATTTTTCAGTGAAAATTACCAACAACAATTTTACACTATTGTAAAGTGATACACGATACAAGAGATACAACGATACATTACCCATTGTGAATTGCCCAATTGTTTTTTTTATTAACAACTAGGTATTTTAGCATTATTTGCTTTAGATGTTGGTGAATTTTTACTCCCTTTATATTAACTCGTAGTGTCTGCTTGTCGAAAAAATTTTGGATCGATTTTAACCACTTTCCCGTGACCCAATCGATCTGAAATTTTGCAGGCAGGCTTGTGGCAATGACAGAAATGATCTAACATATTTTTTTAGTGATGCCAAAACAATGGAAACTTTTAAATTTTTCTACCAGAGTTGATAAAAAAATGTGCAAAGGGTTTGTTTTTGTTATATTATTACCATAACGACCACAAAAACAACAAGTCCAGCTATGAAAACAATACAACATTTAGAATAACAACAAGAACAATATAGAAATATCATGTTTTTCATTTTTTTTTTAATTTTTCAGAGATTTCCCTGGACCTGTTCCACCGATTTTAATGATTTTTGAAGTAGAAATCTTTCCATGAATTTGGTGAATCATTTTCACTAAAAATGATCACTGTAGCTGCACTATTGAGGGCGTGATCGTGACAAGAACAACATAGAAAATTATTTTCTTTTCAAGACTTTTTTAGTTCTTCATTCAAATCTCGGGCCCTAATCGACCGATTTGGACGATTTTAAATAGCAAACTTCTCAGGATGTTAGTGAATCATTTTTATGTCAACGAGTACCCTAGCTGCCGGATTGATGCCGTCATCCTGATTTCCACAGACGGACAGACGGACAGACGGACATCGCTATATCAACTCCGGTTGCTATAAGGATCACAAATATATAAATTTTATGGGGTCCAAAATTTTTTGTCTAATTATTTAAAACGGAATGACAAACTTATATATACCCTCTGCACACTGGAGTGGAGGGTATAACAACTCTACAACAGCAACAATGACAGTCATATGTTTTTCAAATAGGAAAAAACTGTTTATGTGTTAGTTTCGGTCATTCCCCAGTATGCATTGAAATATTATTTCTCCAATGTTGGAGAAAAGTTAAGTTCTTAAATTGATGTCAAATGTAATTCTCAACTTGGGTTGAACAATTTTTCTCCTTGTTTGCTTTCAACTTGACATCAAGTTGAGACTTAACATTTTTTCCAATCTTTGAGAAACATTTTTACTCTCAATTGGATATCCAACACTTTTCTCCACTTGAGACCAAACATTTTTTCAACTTGAATACGATTTGTGTTAAGTCTGAGATATTATTTAAATATGTCATAAATAATAAATTAAATTAAAAAATGCCAAAAAAGTACAAATAAATCATTGATATATTTTTAATTATTTGTGCTTTTTGTCGAATTTTTCAAAAAATGTACAACTAATTAATTCATTTATTTTTAATTCTAGATTTTAAAAAATGTACATAATATGTACATTTAATGTTAAATATGTACATAGTAATGTTAAATATATAATGAAATTAAATTGAAACATTAAAAAAGTACATTGTTTTCATTTCTAAAATTAGTATAATATTTTTTAATATGGCAATTCCGTACCTTCCATTTGATACCGATTGGAAATATTTCTTTGCTATCAAGTTGAGAATCACAAATTTCTCAATTTGATAACTATGAAAATCGCCATATAAAAAATGTGCCTTTTAAGTTGAGAAGACTATATTCGAACTATTGAGGGCATTTGAGAATTAACGTTGGAGATTTGAAAAATGTATTTGATCTCAAATGCACCTCAAGTTGATAGCAAACAAAAATGTTTATTGGGACATTTATTGTAGGGTCGTTTGCACACACACAAAAAATAGAAAATAAATTGTCAATAAGCAAAGCAAGTGGCTTCGAAATTCGATGATGCCAGTTAATCATTTTTTGTTCACGCGGAATTTATAATTGGAGGAATTTTTTTCTCGAGAAATGCATTTTCCGTGAGAAAAAATTCCTTGAGAATATTCATAATTGGGATGAATAACTTTTAATTGGAACTTTTTAGTCAGAATAAATCATAATTCTAGTTAGATATTGGTTAATATTTAATTAGAAAAAATATTGTGGTGGCATCTACGCAATTATTGAGGCAGTCACGGAAAAATTAAATGCAAGTCTGTTTTTTTTAATATAACAAAAATGGATTTTCCCTTTAACAAAATATGGCAGAATTCTTTATAAATGAAATGCAAAATGGAAAATCAATTTTGTGCTAATTCTTAACAAAATTAATAATATATATATATATCGAGGGCTTATATTCAAAAAGTGCTATCTACATTTGATACCAATATTAGTTTTTGATTTCAAACTGTTCTCTGATATAACTGTCAAATATAATATTAATTTTGATATCATACATAATTAGTACGACTATTTCTTAATAGATATTGTGGTAAATCAATCGGCAAATACTTTCAGATCTTATTAATAAATTGGTTTTACATGCTCTCTTTAAAATAATTATTAATGCAGATAGCACTTTTTGAATATAAGCCCTCGATATGTATTATTATATTTATTAATATTTGTAATTTTATTTGGCACAATTTCACACACAGTTTTACAGATCAACTGTTTTCAACTGATTTAGAAGTTTTCTGTTTTTGAAACAGTAGTGCCAATTTGTAACATTTTGTGATGTAATGAAAATCGCAGAATAATAAGTTAATACACAATAAAAAATATTAAATTTTTAAGTTTTATATACATATTGCAATAAAAAAAACTTTGGTAAATTTACATTGAAGATGGTCAGAAATGAATGAGAAAAAATATATAGACATTTTAGAAAAGCACATTTAATGTTAAACTTTATGCACAAAATATATGGGTTTTTGTTGATTCGAATTTAACTGTGGCTCTAAGTGAAAAGTTTTAGACCGATCGTATATTACATCTTGAGGATCCTCACCTAATATTTTCAAATATTTTAAATTCTTTTTAACTCATTTAACCTCATTACGAAAATAGTAAAACAGTAAATATGGAAAATCCACGCACCTCAAAAAATTGTTTTCTATGAAATAAATTAAAGACATTTCATATTATACAATTTTCTTTCAAAAATGTATCAATTATTGCAAATTTGAAATTTGACATATAGTATTTGTACATATATTTGTATAGATTTCGCAGTATGAAAAGAACTATTATTTCTTTATTTAGAATATATGTAAGTATTGCTCGCAAAAAAATGCAACATCATGAATGAAACACATAGACGACTGCTGGCAGCAGCATTTGTAGTCGTATAGTCAGCTACTTGATTTTTCTGAATACGACAGCAACATATAATACAAATGCATTTTTATTTAAATATACAATTACTTTTACTTATTTAAAATGCATTAGTACAACGTAAAAATAAATAAATTAGTTTAACGCCTTTTGATTATTAATGGAATTATAGCCTTTCATGTTGCGATTTTTTTTTTAAACAAAATAAAATATTTCATAGCACTAACTTCTTTTACATATTTTGTTATATTGTCAACACTATTTTTGTTTTGTAGCCAACAAAACACACTTGCAGTTTTTTTTTCTATTTGAAGAACATATGACTGCCATTGTTGATGTTGTAGAGTTGTTTCTTTTTGATTTTGTTTCGTTAACTCTTTTGTATTAAAGCACCTCCAATATATGTATCCATTTTAGTTTGCAAATTCAGTATATTTATAATTTATTACTTACAGCAAAAAATAATAGAAACAATTTTATCAGTTATGCTTACGAAACTATATAAATAGACTTGAAGTTGGCTGCAAAAGCAGTAGCCTGTGTAAAGAACAAGTTAGCGACATGTAACTGTTACGTAACGTGTCAGCCTTTTTTTCACATGAAAAGTATTGGGACGTTCCGGTTACGTTCGGTAACTGTTTTAAATGATTTTCATGTAAAAAAAAACAACTGACTCCTTACGGATACGGTTAGAAAACATTGACGTTTTATATGTATTATAATGCTATGAATGCATTTATCTTTATTTTATTTTATTTATATATTCTTTTTTTTTGTATTGTATATTATTTTTTTTTTATTATTATTACTATTTCATTTAATTATTTTTTTCTTTAAATAAATTAATACATAAAAATTTGTTTTTTAAATTATTGGTGAACTTTTACTCCCTTTATTTTAGCCCCTTTCCCGTGAGCCAATCGATCTGAAATTTTGCATGCAGGCTCGTGGCAATGACAGAAATGATCTAACAAATTTTTTTAGTGATGCCAAAACAATGGAAACTTTTAAAATTTTCTACCAGAGTTCACAAAAAAATGTACAAAGGGTTTGTTTTTATTATATTATTACCACAACGACCACAAAAACAACAAGTCCAGCTATGACAACAATGCAACATTTAGAATAACAACAGGAACAATATGGAAACATCATGTTTTTCATTTTTTTTTTAATTTTTCATAGATTTACCTGGACCTGTTCCACCGATTTGAAGTAGAAATCTTCCCATGAATATGGTGAATCATTCTCAATAAAAATTATCACCCTAGCTATCCTATTGAGGGCGTGATCGTGACAAGAACAACATAGAAAATTATATTTTTCCAAGACTTTTTTTAGTTCTTCATTCAAATCTCGGGCCCTAATCGACCGATTTGGACGATTTTAAACAGCAAACATTTCAGGATGTTAGTGAATCATTTTTTATGCCAACGAGCACCCTAGCTGCCCGATTGATGCCGTCATCGTGATTTCCACAGACGGACAGACGGACAGACGGACATCGCTATATCAACTCCGGTTGTTATAAGGATCACAAATATATATATTTTATGGGGTCCAAATTTTTTTTTCTAATTATTACAAACGGAATGACAAACTTATATATACCCTCTGCACACTGGAGTGGAGGGTATAAAAATGCACAAAACAAGTAAACTGCACAAAAGTGTTTTTTACTTGTCATTCTTATTAAAGAAGCCACGTATTTACTATCTCCATATTATAGAGTTATTACCAGATTTAAAAAAGATAGATATTTTTAATTTTAAAGTTTAAAATTGAAACGTATATAATGTTAAGTTGTTAAAAAAATTTTTCAAAAAATCCCTACAATTCGACAAAAGTAAGAAATCTTTTGCATTAAACACATAGACGCAAATCCATTTATCGATGCGTTACAAATGGAATGACAAACTGATGTAATAAGATCGAAAAAATAAAACTGATTAACGCTAGTGCTTTTAAAATATAAGACATGGTCAAGTATTCCGAAAAAGATCCGAAATTTAAAAATATATTTTGTTTACTATCTTCTATTGACTTTAAAATTGTTAAACGTAAATGCTGAAAATTCAGAGTATATGTTGTAATAAATTACTAAATTGATCAAATTGTTTACATTTTCAAATATTTTATCTAAATTTGTTACAAATATTGCAAGAGAACCTAGGTGGAGGGTATCAAAGATTCGGCATAGCCGAATTTAACACTCTCACTTGTTTTATTATTCGTTCGTAAATCAGCTGAATTTCATTCATAAAAGCTTTTGGATCAACGAAAATTAACAAAAAAATTTCTTGGGTACATGCGGACCTTTTTTACTTTTTTTTCCTAGCAAGTGGTAAATGAATAAGTCTTATAAGTGCAAAAATCTTAATTTTTTTTTAACTAAAAAGTTATTAAAGTTATATTCTTAACTTGACTTATTGAATTGTTAAATTTTCAAACCCCTGAAAGTACTGCCAATATCCAGCTTAATGAATCAGATTTAATCTATTATCATTTATTAAAATTGAAAAACCTATTATAAAACAAGTAAGAAAATTATAGTCGGTCTAGACCGACTATACGATACCCTATACCATGCGTTTAGAAACCCTATCTCTTAGGCCCAACTAACTGGACATTGAAAATAAGCAAAAACCAAATTTGAGTGGGATTTTTATTAATTTTTTTGGCTGCAGATATGAAAAAGTTCATATCTGATGCTATATCTATAAAGGGACTAGGTCCAAAAATGGACCGATCCTGATCATGTTTGGTAAAGTCTCTTGTATTTTGCAAAAATATGTACAAACAAAATTTGAGAAGAATCAGTGCAATATTTTTGTTTTTTAATAGATTTAAGTGAAGATCGGGAAGCAGCTCTATATGGGGTCAAAGGGATCATTTTTGGACTACTCATTAGTGGATGTAATGAACGCATACAAACCCAATTTGAGTAAGATCTATATGACAATTTGGATCTTATGGCAATTTATGTCGATTTCATATGGGTAATTTGTATGGGGGCTAGGTCTGAACATGGACCGATTCTCACCAATTTCAATAGCGTTCATCCCATGGCCGATAAAAGCTTATATACCAAATTTCATCAAAATATATTCATATTTGCGACCTGCAGTTTGATTACAAGCTTTACATGGACACACAGACGGACGGACGGACGGACGGACGGACGGACGGACATTGTTAAATCAACTCAGAAAGTGATTCTGATTCGATCGGTATAATTAAAGATGGGTCTAGGTCAAATATTTTTGGTTGTTACAAACAGCAGCACAAAGTCATTATACCCAAACCACATAGTGGTATAGGGTATAAAAAGTGATGGAAATATATACATAATATTCTTAAGACACTAGTTAAAATAAAAGAAAATAATTTTTCGGGAGAAGATGCATCAAAGAATTTTGTTTCCCTTTTAAGGAAAAGAATACAAAAAAATAAATAGATCTTGTAAATGATACCAAATGCAAATTTAATAAACGATAAGAGTGAATGAATTTGGGACGATCAGGAATGAAACGTCATCAGGTCTCTGCTTTTCATACTTTCAGCTCCACATTAGTTTGATTTGACTTCGTGAGAAGCAAGGTTAAAAAAAAAAAACAAGCAACAAATTTTTGTAAGAATTTATTATAATTATCGATATTATATATATATAATTTTATTTATTTTGAAGAAAAAAAATAGGACGGACATAAGCTAAAGAAGAATAAGAGAGCAAAATGTGTAATTAAAGAGCAGAACAGTGAGAATAATATAACAAGAAAATTGTAAGAAGTGTTAAAATAGTGCCAATATTAAATTGTTAAATTTAAAATATTATTAGTTTTCTTTTGTATAAACAGCTTTTTTGCGCATTGATCAATCATCATGTTTACATCGTCATCAGCTTCCTCAAAACAACAATAACACTTCAATATTTGCAATCAACAACTAGTAAGAATTGGAGTATGAAGGTAAAATACGCAATACTCAGTAAGTCCTCATTTTGTTTTGTTATTATTCTTTCATTTAATATTTGAAAAGAGACCAACTTAAGAAATTAACAATGACAGAATACGATCCAAAATAGTTCAATGGCTATATACACAAATTTAAAATGCTATTATGTATTCATTATATACTTCACAAATAATACCCCACATACTGCATTAATTTATCTTTTGAAAATCAAAATAACAATTACCAATTAAAATTTAAATAAATGAATTGCTAAATATTATTATTAACAAAAGGGATGTTGAATTTTATAGAGTTTAAAAATATGTAAGTGTCATAACCTAATTTAAGGGACGATTTTTTTTTTTTATTCCGAGTGCTTGAATCGTCATAGGCGTATTTAGTATATTGGGTGGGAAACCTTGCACTGTGCTGGTAACTTCATCAAACCAGATGTACAATAGTGTTTTTATACCCTATACCACTATGTGGTTTGGGTATAATGACTTTGTGCTGCTGTTTGTAACAACCAAAAATATTTGACCTAGACCCATCTTTAATTATACCGATCGAATCAGAATCACTTTCTGAGTTGATTTAACAATGTCCGTCCGTCCGTCCGTCTGTGTGTCCATGTAAAGTTTGTAATCAAACTGCAGGTCGCAAATATGAATATATTTTGATGAAATTTGGTATATAAGCTTCTATCGGCCATGGGATGAACGCTATTGAAATTGGTGAGAATCGGTCCATGTTCAGACCTAGCCCCCATACAAATTACCCATATGAAATCGACATAAATTGCCATAAGATCCAAATTGTCATATAGATCTTACTCAAATTGGGTTTGTATGCGTTCATTACATCCACTAATGAGTAGTCCAAAAATGATCCCTTTGACCCCATATAGAGCTGCTTCCCGATTTTCACTTAAATCTATTAAAAAACAAAAATATTGCACTGATTCTTCTCAAATTTTGTTTGTACATATTTTTGCAAAATACAAGAGACTTTACCAAACATGATCAGGATCGGCCCATTTTTGGACCTGGTCCCTTTATAGATATAGCATCCGATATGAACTTTTTCATATCTGCAGCCAAAAAAATTAATAAAAATCCCACTCAAATTAGGTTTATGCTTATTTTCTATATCGAAGTAGTTGGACCGAAAGATAGGATCTCTAAACCATGGTATAGGGTATCATATAGTCGGTCTAGACCGACTATAATTTTCTTACTTGTTAGTTTTGAAATATATGGCTTGAAAATTTTCTAATTATACGAGCTCTAGGCAAATCAAATTATGGCATGATGATATATTTCTATGTCTTAGCCGACAGAGCTAGTCGACGAAACATCAAACATGCCACCGCGTACTCTTGGCAAAGAAAAGACTCAGCGTCATACAGCCCGCGTGTAACAGAGATGGCGCCCAACGTAACGCAAAGCATCAAAACATTCTTTAAAAATTTTATTCAACATCTGCTTATATTTCAATTCTTTTACACTAAATTTCAGTGAAAATTTTATGGATTAAATCAAATTAAATCACATTTTCCATCAATACTTTATAGTTGTTTTGAGTCCACGTTAAAAATATAATATATTTCTATCGCTTGTTGCCATTAAGAACTTTAAAGTATTTCAGAATTTCGTAAAACTCACTTATGACACTGTTCTTAATGTGAGTCCAAATAACATAAGTTCGAAGCTTTTGTTATATGTTGCCACAAATAAAGAGCATTGTTATTTCGCTATGTAAGTCCATGGTAGTTTATCAGAAAGCTGATATGTTGCTACATAGTATAAAAATTTTTCTTCTAGGTAGATCCGTAATTCAACTTTTAATAGAATTCGTTGCTACTTTAATGATAGAAAAACAAAAAGTTGTGACATTTTGTATATGCTTGAAATTTGTTATTCTTCATTCCCTTGAATAAATTCAAACGTTAAACTTTATTGCCCTACATTCTCGAAAATCTGTCACTGCCTTCGATTTTATTTATTATACCCTATACCACTATGTGGTTTGGGTATAATGACTTTGTGCTGCTGTTTGTAACAACCAAAAATATTTGACCTAGACCCATCTTTAATTATACCGATCGAATCAGAATCACTTTCTGAGTTGATTTAACAATGTCCGTCCGTCCGTCCGTCCGTCCGTCTGTGTGTCCATGTAAAGCTTGTAATCAAACTGCAGGTCGCAAATATGAATATATTTTGATGAAATTTGGTATATAAGCTTTTATCGGCCATGGGATGAACGCTATTGAAATTGGAGAGAATCGGTCCATGTACAGACCTAGCCCCCATACAAATTACCCCTATGAAATCGACATAAATTGCCATAAGATCCAAATTGTCATATAGATCTTACTCAAATTGGGTTTTGTATGCGTTCATTACGTCCATTAATGAGTAGTTCAAAAATGATCCCTTTGGCCCCATATAGAGCTGCTTCCCGATCTTCACTTAAATCTATTAAAAAACAAAAATATTGCGCTGATTCTTCTCAGATTTTGTTTGTATATATTTTTGCAAAATACAAGAGACTTTACCAGACATGATCAGGATCGGTCCATTTTTGGACCTAATTCCCATATAGATATAGCATCCGATATGAACTTTTTCATATCTGCAGCCAAAAAAATTAATAAAAATCTCACTCAAATTTGGTTTTTGCTTATTTTCTATGTCCAGTTAGTTGGGCCTAAGAGATAGGGCATGGTATAGGGTATCGTAAGTCGGTCTAGACCGACTTTAATTTTCTTACTTGTTTTTACTTTGTAAATGGTTATGGAGTTAAGAAACTCATCAAAAGGAGCTATTCCCAAAGTTATAGAAAACAGATCCTTTTCGCGAGGCCGAGGAAGACTAGTTCAAAAAATAATATTTCCATTAATCTAGATAGCTCTACAGAGAAATCAACAAATACACCTCGTGTTTTACATTCACCTGTGGTTAAAAACGCAGTACAACCTCAAGATTCATTAAAACCATACAAGACAAATTCGTTAAATCAATCGAATAAATCTCGGACAGACTCCTTATGTCAACAGCATAAAACTCAAAAAGGACCTCAAAATCAATCTGATACATCTCACACAAGTTATTTTAATCAGTCAAATAGATCGCAATCAGATTACCTGAATAAACCAAATAGAACTCAAGATCAACTTAATACATCTAGTCAATCAATTATATCTCTACCAGCTGTTTCAAAACAAGCTAATATCATAGAAGATCATTGATCATTGCCTTTTTACAATGGATAATGCTAATTCAAACCAAGCTTCCCTTCCAGGGAGCCTTAACTTTCCCATGGCTCAGAATACTCAATTACAACTGCAACTGGAATCTAATTCCAATAATATACCAATCGGATCAATTCCGAGTAATTCAGATCCTACTGATATTGAAAACAGCTCATATGATTCATTAATCGCCTTCATGCAACATACTTTAAAAACCACTCATGAGGAATTTCGAAGAGAACTCTCTTCTTTAAAAGACAGTATTTCACAAATAGGCATGGATTCAAGAAATACAAATTCCAATGGTTCTCATATGCCATCAAACTTCAATGCGTTCCCGCAATATAATTTTCCAATAATATATCAGATAACATTAAATTATAAAAGTGGAAAATATCTTACGATGGTACAGGTTCCGTGTCTGATTTTCTATTTAAAAACGATACATTATCTAAGCGAACAAGATGTTCCGATAATCACCTTTTGTCAAACTTTCATATATTTTTAACCGGTAATAGAAGAGTGGTACTGGTGGTTTACGAAGCATAATCCAAGAGTTGCATATACTACACTAAAAACTGCGTTGACTAAAGAGTACGGTAGTCTTGAGTTTGACCACGAAGTACTCTTAAGAATCTCTATGCGAAAGCAACAGTTCAAAGAATGTTACGATGACTTTCACGCATCAGTTGTAGGTATGAACTCTCGTTTAAGAGATCCCTTTCCGGAGCGTACTCTTATAGAAATCATAAAAAAGAACTTAATGGCAAATTTGAAATTGTTATTATTTAATTCTGATCCAAGAACATTGGATGATTTAAAAGAAATTGCAAGAAAAGCTGAAAAAGTAATTCGCGATAATAGATTTCAGGTTAATATTGGCTTCCAAAACCGAAATGTTAATGGAATAGAATTTTCTGTTGATAACAACTCCGATTCAGAGGATTTGGATCCTTAGTTGGAGGCTATAGACTTTCCTTAACCCTGCTGTTAGGTTTGGACCATTTTGGTCAAATTTTTTTCTCTTTCCTTTCTATCTTTTCAACGGTAAAACATATCGACTTGAAACGTCAGCTCACGTGGTTTTTTTCTAAATCAATGTTTTTATTCAAATAATTAAGTGTCTAACATAAATTGGAAGGGAGAAAAATAAACAGTTACAAATTTTATGTTAAGGACCATTTTGGTCCATTGTAATTTTTTATTTATTCGCTTCTATGCAGGATGCACAAACAATTTTTCGGCTTAGTTTGCAAATAAATTTGCTGCAGATAACACATTTGCTATCGCATTTTGATTTGCAGCAACCACAAATTCCACGTTTTCTAGCAGGTGGGTTTCTTGTATCACTTATAGAAGCTACGGGGTCTGTGGTAGATGCTCTTACCTCAGCCAATGACTCTGCTGAGAAATTTTGTTTGGGTATGTTGGTTCGTTTCATCATATGTTCTTTGGCCAAAGAAAGTGCTAATAGTCGTAAAAATTCTGGTCGCTTACGATTTTGATCACTGGGTGCCCACGAATCATCGATTTCAGAAAACAATATAAGCGCATTCAATGCTGATATATCTATCATATTTGCAAAAACAACATTCGGCCATCGATTTGTTTTGCGTTTAGTACTGTAGTAGCCAATCTTTTGGTCGACAGTATCTACGCCTCCTAAAAGAAAACAAAATTAAATTTTGTTTACTAAAAATCTATGAACACTGGCAAAAAGTTACACACCTTTTGTTGAATTATAATAAGACACAATCTCAGGCTTCTTTTTTGGTCCATTGGCATCAACTTCTGCCGTTTTGTACATCGTACTCATCAAAACAGTACCTTTGTTTTTATGGCTGTTGTATGAAACTAATGTTGCGACTTCATTGAAAGCAAATGTTGAATTATATAAAGGAACTTTTTTGAATATGAGCAACTTCGGTGGAATATATGTTTTATTTTTTCGAACTGTACCCACGTATGTCAGTTTCCTTTCCAAAAGCTTTTGCGCCAAATCAAACGACGAAAAGAAATTATCAGCCGTGATATTTTGACCTTTCAAACCTTCAGTCAAGTCCAATACGATGCGCTGTCCTTGGTTTTTCTCAGGCTGATCATTTCTTTGTTTTCCTAAATATGGCTGTATCTTCCACACATAACTTTTTTTAGAGTCAACAGACAACCAAAATTTTAAGCCATATTTGGCAGGTTTTCAAGGCATATATTGTCTGAAAGAGCATCGTCCTCTGAAAGACACCAGTTGTTCATCAATAGTAACATTTTCATGGCAGTTGAAACTCATTGAAAGAATGCCTTCCCAACGGTTCCACAAATCACGTATAGGAGCAAACTTATCGGTGCTTTGAATTTGTCTTCGGCTCATAACATCATCGAACCGGAGCGCTCTTGTAATCATTTGAAAAGTATCCTCAGACATAATTGAACGGAAAATAGGACGACCAAAACGTCTATCAAACAAACCATGTATGTCTTCGTTTTTGCCGCTGCCATATAACAAATAAATTTGCCTACTCTTTTACTGAACCAAAATAAAAAATCTGTATAAATATACATACCGACACACACCAGCAAGAATAAGTACTGCAATATAAGCACGCAAAGTGGCTTCATCAATGTCTTTCCATTTACCCTCGAATTTTACTCTGCCATACATATTGGTATTTTCAATAATTATTTTTTCTAATGGTGGTGGAAAAAACAGTAAAAAAGATGAAAGAATATCTTGGCACCTGGATACAGCAAATCGAGTTGGTCCTGGCTGTATTGAAATAATATTTTCAGAACGAGTTCCAATAGAACAGGGTAAGGGAACAGCACTCCATTGCATTTTATTTTTTGCAATAAACAATGGATCTACAGTGCTAGCAGCAGCCACATCTTCTTCACTATCTGTTTCAGAATCACTTGATTCGGTATTTTCAAATTCAGTATTTTCTTCTAAAATACTTGAATTTGAAATATCCGAGGCACTGTCATTTAGGATTTCAGCAATAGCATCGGTGTCCAAAAAACGTCGATTTTCCATTCTAACAAGAAATAAACACAACACAACACAAACAAGACACAAACTAAACTGCAACTAATGCAAACAATTTACACGACTGCATCACAAAATAAAATCAGGGGAATCACAAAAACACAAAAAAAACACACACACACATGTCTGCATGATAAAATGCAAAAAGGGGACTCACGCAAAAAACACAACTTATTGAATGTCAACAGTAACTTGAATAGCTGATTTGATGGCATAACAAGGGGAATCCCACTATTGGCTTTCAAATTTAATTTGTATGAAATATAATAAAAAACATTCAAAACAAAATGAATAGCCCAAACGATTTGTTAAGCATACAAATATAACTTTTAGTGAAAATATTTGTTGCCAAGTACTTAATTGAAATAAATAAGTATAAAAAATAGACTTACGCCCCTTGTTTTCAAAAAAAATTGGTATAGACCAAAATGGTCCGTTAACCTCGAATTCGTAAGTTTTTTTTAACCTAACAGCAGGGTTAACGAAATAAACCAGATTATTCTAGAATCCAATGTTGGAACTGTCTAGCCTATGGACACTAGACCGTATCACCTTACAGGCACAAAAAAAAAGTTATCCGTACACCAGCGAATATAAAGTATTGTTCCAAGGACATTTGAAAAAAAAATTTTTTTTTTTGCCGAACGTAGGGGGTCGCCTTTTTAGTTTTTTCGTTATATTTTCCATATTTACAGTCCGATCTTAAAGTTTGATATAGCGATTTTTTTTGTTCAGGGAGGCCAATAATTTTGCTCTTAGGTCCATTGACCTCAAGTGTACCGTTCTAGTACCTACCCCCCAAATCTCATTTCCTACCACCCAAATGTGACACCCTAATGTTAGAAATTTATAGCTCGCCAAAAATCATAAAACTTTTGCTCAGAAAGTATTTCGATAATTACAGCACAACTATTTAAAAAATGCTTTTATAAATTCATTGCTGCAGACCGTAGGGGTCACCTTTTTAAATTTGTCATAGCTTCAGTATTTACATTCAGATATTAAAGTATGATATATCGATGAGTTTGTATGTGGCAGACCAATTTTTTTTAATTCAAAAGTCTTTGACCTCAAGTAACCTTTACATCATACCTCAAATTATACAACAAGAAATAAGCAACAAAAAGCAAAGTAATATAATAGAAATTTCAGTCGATCAAATCTCGACGTGATTCCAGTTGGCAATAATTTTGACGGCTGTCGAGTTTAGAAAAAATGTGGCCCGTGCGTTGCTCGTCGGTGACCGCCATGGCAGATTCATGTACTACATGAACAAAACGCTCGCTATTTTGAGAATGAGATGGATAAGCTGTGAAAATAAATAGGTTTAGCAAAGAAAACTATCAAATGAAGATATTTTTCTTGCGTTTACATCTTCATTTGATAGTTTTCTTTGCTAAACCTATTTATTTTCACAGCTTATCCATGTAGTACATGAATCTGCCATGGCGGTCACCGACGAGCAACGCATGGGCCACATTTTATCTAAACTCGACAGCCGTCAAAAATATTGCCAACTGGAATCACGTCGAGATATGATCGACTGAAATTTCTATTATATTACTTTGCTTTTTGTTGCTTATTTCTTGTTGTATAATTTGAGGTATGATGTAAAGGTTACTTGAGGTCAAAGACTTTTGAATTAAAAAAAATTGGTCTGCCACATACAAACTCATCGATATATCATACTTTAATATCTGAATGTAAATACTGAAGCTATGACAAATTTAAAAAGGTAACCCCTACGGTCTGCAACAATGAATTTATAAAAGCATTTTTTAAATAGTTGTGCTGTAATTATCGAAATACTTTCTGAGCAAAAGTTTTATGATTTTTCGCGAGCTATAAATTTCTAACATTAGGGTGTCACATTTGGGTGGTAGGAAATGAGATTTGGGGGGTAGGTACTAGAACGGTACACTTGAGGTAAATGGACCTAAGAGCAAAATTATTGGCCTCCCTGAGGCAAAAAAATTCGCTATATCAAACTTTAAGATCGGACTGTAAATATGGAAGATATAACGAAAAAACTAAAAAGGCGACCCCTACGTTCGGCAAAAAAAAAAAAAAAATTTTTTTTTCAAATGTCCTTGGAACAGTACTTTATATTCGCTGGTGTACGGAGAACTTTTTTTTTCGATACGGTCTAATGGACACTCTTACATATATTGTCCTGATGAGGCTCGTAACATATTTTGTTTAAGTGCAGTCAAAAAGGAATAGTTACTCCAAAGTGTCCCAATAAACATTTGGGAAACCGCAAGGTGAGCGAGATGGTTACCGGGGACACTCGTTCAATACCTCAGACCCCCGAGTCTAAATTAAATTCTTCAGATTCAAAAAACCCAATCTTGTCCATAAAACAAAGCAGAATCAACTCGCTCGATAAGATTAACCAAAACTCTGATCATTTTTCTAAAGCAAATTATTTTGGTAAAACCTTAACTGAAAAATCTTTGGAAAAAATTAACTTGCCTCATAAAATTGCAAAATGTAGAGTACGCTTTAGAAGAAGAAGACAAGTACGAAAACTTCTTGAATCTACTATTATATCGGGGACAGATGATAGACCTTATGTTAAAATAAAAATTTTTGATACCACTCTCGTCGGATTACTTGACTCTGGTGCTAATGTATCCGTCCTTGGGAAAAATTGTTCTATATTTATTAAGGAAAATAACATTCAAATTAAAAAACTAATATCTTCACTTTCAACAGCCGATAGTCCAAAGCAAATCATACTTGGGTTTTGCCAACTTCCTGTTCTATTTAGTGCCTACCTTAGAACAACCGGTTTATCTCGGCATTGATTTTTGTAAGGAGTTTGCCTTAGCTCCAAATATAATTCCCACAACACCTATACCTAATATTGCTACAATTACAGTTTCAGATAATTCAAATTTCCACATTTTGACTCCCGAACAAAAGTTTTTATTGGAAAACATTATTCTTCAGTTCCCCTCATACGAAAAGTTAGGTTTGGGATGTACCGACTTGGTTGAACACCACATTGATACTGGCGATGCGGTACCAATTAAATCCAAGCATTACCCATTGTCACCACCACGCTAAGACGAGGCTTACAAAGAAATTGAAAGACTTCTTGCGATGGGTGTTATAGAAGAGTCGAATTCGCCCTGGTGCTCACCAGTGGTCTTAGTTAGAAAACCTGGTAAAGTTAGACTTTGTGTTGACTCGCGAAAACTAAACTCAGTAACGAAAAAGGATTCATATCCCCTTCCACATATAAAGGGCTTACTAATTCGACTTAAAGGCACATTTTTTATAACATGAATAGACTTGAAGGATGCCTTCCTTCAAATAAAATTGACTGAAACTTCAAAAGAAAAAACAGCCTTCGTCGTACCAGGCAAGCCCCTTTACAATTACAAAAAGATGCCGTTCGGTTTATGCAATGGCCCTCAGACCATGAGCAGGCTGATGGATCGCGTAATTCCCTCACGTCTGCGGGAGAATGTTTTCATCTATTTAGATGACTTGTTGATATGTTGCTCAGATTTTCAAACTCATATTCGAGTTCTCAAGGAAGTTGCTTCTTGCTTAGATACAGCGAAATTGACAATCAATATTAGCAAAAGCAAATTCTGCCAAAAAGAGATCAGATTTCTCGGTTATATTGTCGGTAATGGCAATTTGAAAGTAGATCCTGAAAAAGTTGAAAGTATTAGAGAATTTCCTATCCCAAAGACACCACGTCAAATAAAAAGATTTGTGGGAATGACAAATTGGTATCGCTCATTTATAAGTAATTTTGCGAATTTAGCAGGTCCTTTTACTGATTGCTTAAAGAAATCTATAAAACCTTTTTCACTTACGGATGCTGCTAAAGAATCGTTTGTCAAGCTTAAAGAAGCTCTTACGACGGCGCCTGTGCTAGCTCAGCCAGACTTCGAACGTTAATTTGTAGTGCAGTGTGATGCCCCTAAGATTTGAGTTGGTGGAGTGCTGTTCCAATACGATGACAATGGTAAAGAGCATCCTATTGCGTATGTATCCCAAAAGCTCAACAAATGTCAAAGAAATTACACTGTTACGGAGCTTGAATGTATGGCAGCAGTAGTATGTGTTAATCGCTCTAGGCCCTATATAGAAGGTTTACCATTTAGAATTATAACTGACCATTCGAGTTTACGGTGGCTAATGTCCCAAAAGGATTAAAGTGGACGACTCGCAAGATAGAGTCTAAAACTACAGAGGTATGATTTCTCAGTTGAACACCGTAAAGGTTTTTTGAATATTGTTCCTGACACGCTTTCTCGAATGGACGTGGATGAAATTCTTGTTAAGGACTTACCATTAGAAGTTGACTTGTGTTCGCCAGACTTCAAAAGCAATGATTACCGTCAATTACTTGATACAGTTACGGATAATATAGATTCGTTACCAGATGTTTGTATAAGGAATAATTTATTATATAAAAGAATCAAATATAGGGAGGGTGTTCAAGATGAAGAAGAATGTTTATGGAGACTATGGATTCCTCAGTCATTAGTTCAAGATGTTTTAAAAGCAAATCATTCTTCTAATAATGCATGCCACGGTGGCTATGCCAAAACACTAAGTCGAATTCGCGAAATATATTTCTGGCCAATGATGGCAAAAAGATATTAAAGCTTTCGTGGCAGATTGTGATATCTGCAAGATAATTAAATCTGCAAATCAGACCCTTAAACCGCCCATGGGTGATGCTTTTAAGACCTCAAGGGCATTTGAAAGATTATATTGTGATTTTTTGGGACCTTATCCCATTAGTAAGGCCAAAAACACATCTATTTTTATATGTTTAGATCACCTTTCTAAGTTCGTATTTTTAAAGCCGCTTCGTGCAGCTACATCAGCTAATGTCATTTTGTATTTTCAGACGGAAATTTTTCCAACTTTCGGAGTACCAAGGTACATACATAGTGATAATGCAAAACAGTTTGTTTCTAGCGAAATAAAAGATTTTTTTTTTTTTATATGATATCACTCATATAACAATAGGTTTCTACGCACCCCAATCAAACGCATCAGAGCGAGCGAACCGTGAAGTTATAACAAAAATGAGGTATTTTTTAGAGGATCATAAGGATCATACCGATTGGGATAAATATATTCCACAAATATTATCTGTTTTAAGAAGTGACTACCATTCTGCTATACAATGTACCCCTTATTTCGCCTCATTTGGTCAAAACATGTGTCAACGTGGATCTACGTACAAGATACTCGATAAACTTCAATTTAATAATGGTGATGATTTAAATGTGCTAAACCATGCATAAAAAAGCAAGCAAGAATTACAATTTAAGACCAAGACCACGAACTTTTGAAGAAGGTCAGATCGTTTTTAGAAAAAACCATGGGCTAAGTAATTTAGCTAAATCAATAAATTCTAAATTCATGCCAAAATTTATAAAATGTCGAGTCAAGAAAAGATTGGGAACAATCTTTACGAGCTAGAGGATTAAATTGGATCGCACATAGGCAGATTTCATGCCTTAGATATCAAGCAGTGATTTGCCCGGCTTTATGGATCGTACCCCACGTTTAACTACAATAAATTTAAGTTACAACGCTTTGATTTGCCCGGCTATTTGTGGGTCGAGTTCCACGTTTCTAATAACAAATAAAAATATTTCCTGTTCATTTTTAAAGAAACTCATTAAAATGAAGCAGGTTTGTAATGATATTTTTTTTGATTATTATAAATGAAACCATTTGTTCCTTTTGTTTTTTTTTTTAATGGTCCAAATAGCTCAAAGAATTTTATTTTTAAATAAAATCTAAACAAAATAAATTGTCAAATGCCATACCAAATATAGTTAAGTTTCATGTCAGAATGTCATGCTAATAATAGGTAATTTCAACGCTATTAAATTTTCAGTCGGTAATAGTATTTTATTATTCGTTCGAAAATCAGCTGAATTTCATTCATAAAAGCTTTTGGATCAACGAAAATTAACAAAAAAATTTCTTGGGTATATGCGGACCTTTTTTACTTTTTTTTCCTAGCAAGTGGTAAATGAATAAGTCTTATAAGCGCAAAAATCTTAATTTTTTTTAACTAAAAAATTATTAAAGTTATATTCTTAACTTGACTTATTGAATTGTTAAATTTTCAAACCCCTGAAAGTACTGCCAATATAAGAATGAGTGAATTTGGGACGATCAGGAATGAAACGTCATCAGGTCTCTGCTTTTCATAATTTCAGCTCAACATTAGTTTGATTTGACTTCGAGGGAAGCAAGGTTAAAAAAAAAATAAAACAAGCAATAAATTTTTTTAAGTATTTATTATAATTATCGAAATTATATATATACAATTTTATTTATTTTGAAGAAAAAAAAAGGACGGACATAAGCTAAAGAAGAATAAGAGAGCAAAATGTGTAAGTAAAGAGCAAAACAGTGAGAATAATATAAAAAGAAAGTTATAAGAAGTGTTAAAATAGTGCCAATATTAAATTGTTAAATTTAAAATTTTATTAGTTTTCTTTTGTATAAACAGGTTTTTTGTTCAACATGACCTGATAAATGCGCATTGCTCGATCATTATGTTTACATCGTCATCAGCTTCCACAAAACAACAATAACACTTCAATATTTGCAATCAACAACTAGTAAGAGTTGGAGTATGAAGGTAAAATACGCAATACTCAGTAAGTCCTCATTTTGTTTTGTTATTATTCTTTAATTTAATATTTGAAAAGAGACCAACTTCAGAAATTAACAATGACAGAATACGATCCACAATAGTTCAATGGCTATATACACAAATTTAAAATGCTATTATGTATTCATTATATACTTCACAAATAATACCCCACATACTGCATTAATTTATCTTTTGAAAATCAAAATAACAATTACCAATAAAAATTTAAATAGACTATATATATATTTAAATCTTGTTAAAAAGAAAATGAATTGCTAAATATTATCTATACTAATATAATAAAGAGGTAATGTGTGTTTGTTTGTTTGTTTGTTTGTAGGAGGTAATCTCCGTAACCACCCATCTGATCTTCCTGAAATTTTCACAGGGTGTTACTGCGGATATGGGAAGTGCTATAGGCTATAATTTTTTAAATATTTTTGGTGGGCGTGGGACCTCCCACACAAAGTAAATTTTTAATATCATATACATATATTGAGTACTATGATAGGGAGAGCTTTGCAAATTTGTGTGAGGTCACCTATTGTTAATATTAGTAGCTACAACGGAAATGGACGGCATCGGATAAGTGGGCGTGGTACCTCCCATACAAGTAATAGTTCAATATTATATATCTCGAGTAATGTGACAGAGAGAGCTTTTCAAATTTTTCTGATGTCACCTATTATAAATGTGAGTAGTCGGATGCAAAATGGGCAGTATCGGACCAATAGGCGTGGCACCTGCCATAAGTAATTCGTTTGATTAGTTACACAAAAAATGGGCATGATCGGAGCAGTGGGCGTGACACCGCTAATACAAAGTAAATATATGATATCATATAACTGGTGTGCTAAAAAGGAAGCTTTGACACTTGGCACGAGCCTATCAGATCTTAGTGTGAGTAGTCGAACAAAAAATTGGCGGGTTCACACCAATGGGCGTGGCACTCCCCATGCAAAGTAACTATTTAATGTCATATATCTGGAGTACTGTAAAAGAGAGAGCTTTGTGACTTTGCGTGAGCCTATAGGTTCTTTGTGTGATTAGTCGAACAAACAAATGGGCGTGATTGGAGCAGTGTGCGTAGAACCGCCCATGCAAAGTAGATATCTAATATCATATAACTGGTGTACTATAAAAGGGAAAGACTCGACATTTTGCATAAGTCCATCAGATATTAATGTGAGTAATCCAATAAAAATTGGGCGGGATGGGATTAGTGGGCGTGGGACATCCTATGTGAAAAATATAAAGCACTATGAAAGCGACAGTCTTTTGACAAGTTCATTAGTTATCAATGTGATTTCTCGTGGAAAATATATCGCCAGAATCAAAAATCGCCAAACTCAAAATTTGCGAAAAATTAAAATCTCCCATAAACAAAAGTCTTCAAAATCAAAAATGGGCAAAATCAAAAATCGCTAAAAAGAAAAATTGCCAAATGATATTCTAAGTTCAAGGCCAATAGTTAAGTGTTGCCAGATCTAATATTGATAATCCATCTTCTTCTCATGGGCAGCTACATGTACCTTGCTCCAGGTTAGGAACGCCGAAAAATCTGATAATTGTTGTACCGAATGAAAAAACAAAAAAACATTGTATATCAGCATCAGCAAGCATGGAAATAAAAAAATCTATACTTATAATCTATACTAACATAATAAAGAGGTAATATTTGTTTGTTTGTTTGTTTGTAGGAGGTAATCTCCGTAACTACTCATCTGATCTTTCTGAAATTTTCACAGAGTCTTACTGCGGATATGGGAGTGCTACAGGCTTTAATTTTTTTTTAAATATTTTTAGTGGACGTGGCACCTCCCATACAAAGTAAATTTTTAATATCATATATATTGAGTACTATGATAGGGTGAGCTTTGCAAATTTGTCTCAGGTCATCTATTATTAACGTGAAAGGTTTTTCGGCAAAATGACCTGCAAACACGATTTTTTTTATTAGTTTAGTATTGCTTATCACGTGGTGATAGGTAAAAATTTTGTAAAAAATTAGTCATAACCCTAATGTACATATTATTAATTAACAAGTAAAAAAATTATAGTCGATCTAGACCGACTATACGATACCCTATACCATGCGTTTAGAGACCCTATCTCTCAGGCCCAACTAACTGGATATAGAAAATAAGCATAAACCAAATTTGAGTGGGATTTTATTAATTTTTTGGCTGCAGATATGAAAAAGTTCATATCGGATGCTATATCTATATGTGAACCGATCCTGACCATGTTTGGTAAAGTCTCTTGTATTTTGCAAAAATATATACAAACAAAATTTGAGAAGAATCAGTGCAAAATTTTTGTTTTTTGATAGATTTAAGTGAAGACCGGGAAGCAGCTCTATATGGAGTCTATGACTAAGAGTTGTCCCATAGGGATCATTTTTGGACTACTGATTAATGGATGTAATAAACACATACAAACCCAATTTGACTAAGATTTATATGATAATTTGGATCTTATGGCAATTTAAGTCGATTTATAGGGGTCATTTGTATGGGGGCTAGGTCTGAACATGGACCGATTCTCACCAGTTTCAATAGCGTTCATCCCATGGCCGATAAAAGCTTATATTCCAAATTTCATCAAAATATATTCATATTTGTGACCTGCAGTTTGATTAAAAGCTTTACATGGACACACAGACGGACGGACGGACGGACGGACATCGTTAAATCGAATCAGATAGTGATCCTGATTCGATTGGTATAATAAAAGATGGGTCTAAGTCAAATATTTTTGGTAGTTACAAACAGCAGCACAAAGTCATTACACCCAAACCACATAGTGGGATAGGTATAAAAACAATTTCAAATGACGTTACAGGTGTTATGTGAATTCGTCGTAATTGTATTTCATTCGACGAATTTACGCATCGAATTGTTGCCGACAAATTCGTCGAGCTGTGCGAAATTCGTCATTCGTCCCAGTTGTATTTCCACCTTAAAGCGATAACTAATTTGTCTTTTTCACTTTCATTTTTCATTTTATTTTTATTTTTTGTGTTTCTTTCCGTAAATTTAATTCTTCTTCTTTACTATTTGACGTTTTACAATATGAAAATACAACTGACTGTTCACACCAAATGATTGTATTGTGTATATTAATACAACATACAAAATACAATACCCGTTGTGAATAGCACAAATGAATTTGAAATTTCTAATAAATTTTCACCTTTTTTATACAGAATACCAGTTATTCTGAGATCAGATGCGACGAACGAATTTTCTTGACGCATTAATTGTGTTTTCAAGTTCTTAATTTCACTTTTCAAACATACAATATCCTCCGCCACTGTCTCTAATTTATTAACGCGCTCATTTGTATTAGAAATATCTCCTTTAAGTTCACCAAAACGTTTATCAAACTCACATAACACTCTTTCCTCACTTTCTTTAACTATTGCTTTCATCATTTCGGTTATTTTTTCCAACTTGTCATCAACTAGATTGAGAATTTTAAGGAGGAATCTGTTATTGATAAGCGAGGGGTTTTAAGCACAGTATCAACAAACGAGTTTTGTGATGGCTCTCTACTTCTTTTTGGTACATCAGCAGTAGTAGATTGCATTAAGGGTGCATACTTAATTGTGTGCTAATACTCTTGTTTGAGTTTCTGGTGGATCTTTGTTTTGTTCTGGGCATCAATATTATTTTTCTGTTTGTTTATCTCTGATGTAAAAGCTTTTATGTTTATAATTTATGTATTTTTTATATTTATATTTATTTGAGAAAACAGAGTATTTCATTGAGAGTGTTTTTTAGATTTTGTTCTCTTTGTTCACGTTAGTGAACAATGGCAACCCCACAATTAATGCCCCTTAACACTCAATTGTCATCTTTTTTAGGCCCTATTCAGACGAAGGTTTTTGACGACGCGCTTTTTCTTAATTCTCTTTTGAAGCTGCTACCAAAAGTTAAAACTTAAAAGTTTTAAGTTAAAACATATTCAGTTTAAAGAAATTATTCATAAAATATTAATTAAATAAAATAAATAAAAATGTAAGCGATTCTTGATCTCACTGAAGTGGCCACTTCAAAGTAAGAAAAATAATAAAACGTAACAAGAAAAAAGAAATGAGTGTAAAGAGAAATGTGAAAAAAGTCTTGAAAACAGAAATCGTGCCTTTTTGTTTACCCCTCTTGCTTCTCTACACCGTTCGCCTACAAACAAAAAAAGACGTCGAAAAACAACGTCGTCAAAAGTCGCCGTGTAAACACAGCCTTACTCAAACTAACAATCACAGCATCAACCACAAAAACATTCAACCTTTCGTCATCATACAAGACACAGCAATTCGGGCAAACAAAACATACAGTGAAGTCATAGTGAAATGTTTCAACAAATATAAATTTCACATATATCAGTGTACAAATTCATCATATAACAAAAACATACGCATACTTCCATAATAAAAAAAAAAAGGAAGAGTAACTTTTAAATTATATATTACTAGCAGATTCCAGCCCTCGAACTTCGAGCGCAAATTCTATGAAATTTTACTTTTTCATTAAATTACGACCCTAAAAGTATGCTAATCATTGGTAGTGGCTAGTATGTGGCCAGACTGGCGACGAAGCCTTACCTGATGCTATAAATAGGTACCACGGGTGAGCTATTTAGCCCAAGGTTACCTCACAGCGTCGTCAAAGTCAAAGGCAGCACAAGCAAAAACATAAAACTGGAGGTATCAAAACCTACTCTTACCCTAAACCTAAACAATTACATTTGGAGTTAATTGCGCGCCATATTTGGCAATTCGTACTCTACACGAGCTAGCTCAGGACGTATAAATCATACACCCAATTGCTTCACAAATTTTGAAGAATTATATGTACGTTGATGATGTTTTAGCTGGAGCGCATACCCTTAACGATGCTAAAAAAAAGCTCAAAAGGTATAGGGTATCGTATAGTCGGTCTAGACCGACTATAATTTTCTTACTTGTTATTCTTGACAATGCATCGGCATTTGTATTAATTTTTCCTTGTTTGTAGATTATGTCAAAATCATAATCTGACAAATCTATTCTTATCCTTGTCATCTTTGATGAAGGATTTTTATGCTAAATAATGCTACTAGGGGTCTGTGGTCCGTCACCACGATAAATTTCCTGCCATATAAATATGGTCTAAAAAAATTAAGGCTGATAAAAAAATTTGGGGCGTGGTCCCAAGTGTCCCCAGGCCCCCCCTAACATTGGGGCCTGATCCATTTTATAAGTGTGGGTAGTCAAATGAAAGAGAAATTTTTGAGGATTCGGAAAATAACATAATTTTTCCAAAAATTATTAAAAAAATTTTCATATTTTCAAATATTTTAAGAAAACAATTTCTCTTTTTTTCTATTTTTAAAAATTTTTCTTCATTTTTTTATATTGTATGTGAAAAATAGTAAAAACAGCGCTATGGTTTTTGGGGCAAAACATTCTCCCTTCTTTGGGAAGTATTCCAAATTCCATTACTTTTTTTTATGAGTGAGAGGCCACCCTCATCCTCCATCTCCCACTTAACTATGTCTGACGGTATAATAAAATTCTTAGCGATGTGGTTGTGTGAACAGTCAAATCATGAATGAGAAACATCAGCAATTCGATTAAAAATCAAAACTATTAATGGTAATAGGTATAAATGTAGTAAAATGTAAATTATTAACGGTATTAGGTAAAAATCTTGTTTAGGTGCAGTGCTCCCATTTGTTTCAAATTTGAAAGACAGGGGATATTACAGTTTGAAAATGTTAATAAAAGATATATAAAAAATTATTTCGAAAAAATCGCCCGATTCTATTAAAAATGAAAACTATTAATGGTAATAGGTATAAATGTAGTAAAATGAAAACTATTAACGGTATTAGGTATAAATCTTGTTTATAAAACACATTTTTTTTTTCTTGTGACGTACGCAGGAAAACTTTATTCAGCGAAGCCACGTGCCACGTCCTACTGGAGGAGAAAACCCTTAAGCGCGGCCGCAGGCCGCCATGCAGGAAAACTTTAGTATGCGAAGCCAAATTTCAATACTTAATAATAAAAATAATAAAACTATTGATTTTCCCTTTTACGGAATGTTTACATCTAATTTAAACATTTTCTAAAAGGGAAAACCATAACCTCTTTATTATAAAAATAAGAAAACTGAAATGAGAGATAAAGCCATTTTCTAATATTGCTAATGTCAGCTAAGGCCATGATGGCTTTATCTCCCATTCAAATGAAAAGAAATGACTTTATCTCCCTATTGAATGAGAGACAAAGCCATCATGGCCTTATCTCACATGGTATTAAAGCACCCCCTCGTATAATCTGTCAAACCTGCATCGATAAAATTTTTTTTTTAAATTTTTTTTTTCATTTTCGAAAAAATTACAAAAAAAACAACAACAGTATCCAAAAATTATTCTATTTTCTTAATGCTCTCCGATTTCCCTTTCATTTGAATACACACACTTATAAAATGGATCAGGCCCCCAATGTTAGGGGGGGGCGGACTGGGGACACTTGGGACCACGCCCCAATTTTTTTTTCTTTTTTTATCTCCATAAAATTTCCGGAAGTTTGAGAACCCACATGATTTTTTCGCAACCTTGGGTCCCTTTTTGGGGCCTCCTGGGCCCGCCCAGGGGCATTTCCCCCCCTTCTGGTATCAATTTTCGTAATCTCCGGATTAATTCCAGGAGGGGGTCATTTTCCATTTTTTTTTTGCGGTGCGCCCCATAAAGTGCAATTTTGCTAAAATTAATTCCCCAATGAATGGCTAGTAGCTCTTTTTCTATTACTGGCTTGTTTATATCGTGTTTTGCCTGTGTTTTACTTGCATAGGATATTGGCAAGTCTTTTCCTATGTCACCTTGGCTTAAGATTGCACCGATTGCGAAGTCAGATGCATCAGTTGTGAGTACGAATGGTTGGTCAAAATTTGGATACTGTAATATAGGTGGGTTAATTAATTTTTCTTTTAAGAGTTCAAATATCTTTTGACATTCTTCTGTCCATTCGAATGTCTGTCCTTTTTTTCACCAGATTATTGAGACATTTTATGGTTTGAGCGAAGTTTTCAATAAATCGTCTGTAGTAATTACAAAAAGCTACGAATTTTCTCAGTTCGTCACTATTTCTCGGGACGGGGTATTTTTTTATTGTTTCAAATTTGGAAGTTTCTGTTTTTATACCTTCATTAGTAATTAAATGTCCTAAATATACGACTTCTGATTTTAAATTGTATTTTCTTAGTCTGTCAAATACTGTTATTAAATTGTCATTATGGTGTTTTAGACTACAACCAAATACTATTATATCGTCGACATACAAAAATGCTTGGCTATCCAAACCACTCAAAGCAATTGTAAGCATTCTTTGAAAGCTGTTGCTTGAAATTTTCAATCCGAATGGTAAACGTTTAAATTGAAAATGTCCTTTGTTAGTTGAAAATGCAGTTAAAAGTCTAGAGTCTTCATGTAACGGTATTTGACGGAAAGAGCTCGTCATGTCGAGTGCTGAAAAGTATTTTGCTCGGCCTAGTAAATCTAGTACGTCCTCCAAGCGGGTTAGGGGGAAGCGGTCGCTTACCAACTTCTTATTTAGTTGCCTATAGTCCACTACAAGTCTCCATTTCTTTTTGGCCCCACTACTTTTTTTTGTACTAGCAATAATGGTGAGTTATAGGGACTAACTGAGTGTTCTGCTATGTCAGTGTCTATTAAATTGTCTACTTGCTCGTCTATTTCTTCAAGCTGAGAATTCGGCAGTCTATAATTTTTTATGTACACAGGATTTGTGTCATTTACACTTAAACGTTGAGTATAAAAATTGTTTGCTGTCAATACTTCTCCTACGATATGGAAAATGTCCAGATATTGTTCAAAAATTGCGTATAACGAGTCCTTTGCATCTTTGTCTTTTGAATCCAAATTTAAAATGTTAATCAATTCTTCAAAACGTTCCCTGTCAGAATTGTCCTTCTTCTTTTTTTAATTAAGTAATAGTTATGTAGTGGCTCAGTTTCTAATTTTAACTTTTTAATTCTTATTTCTTTGTCATTTACATTAAGTAGTCTTATGTGGGCAAATCCGTCTTTGGTTGCTATTGAATTTCCTAAAAATACTCCTTCTTGCACTTCTTTATTTAACACAACGCTGTCTTCAGCTTGATCCATTTTTATATGGTGAATTATTTCTGATCTTGCAGGAATAATTATCTCAGAAACTTCTGACAAGTCTGAGTAAATTGGTAAAACGATCTCTTCATCATTGACAACAATTGTTATAGTGCAGGTTTCAAAATCGATTTTGCATAAGCAATTTTTTAAAAAATCTTGTCCCAGTATTCCGTCAGTCTGTATGGGAAATTTGCTATCCACGATATTAAAATTTTGAATGTACGAATTTTCACCTAAATCAAATTTAAATCAATTTCACCTTGTGAATAAATTATTTCGTCCGATATGCCTGTAAGATTGCATTTTTCTTGATTGTTAAAGTACAAATCACCATTAAGATTTTTTGTTTTTATTACTGACACGCCCGCACCTGTGTCTACTATAAAGGTAAGATTCCTATTAGCATCTTTACATCTTAGAGAAATTATATTTGTTGCATTATTTGAAATTCTATAAATTTTTATTCCTGGATATCCGGGGAATGGCTCTAGTCCGCATGTTCTTTCTCCGGGGCAAACTCGTTTCCCTCTTGAATGACTCGAATGCTATTATTGTTATTATTTGTACTGTAATTATTATGTTGGTTACCACGATAATTGTTATTTCCACGATAATTATTTTGTCCTCGATTGTGATTGTAATTTCCGCGATTGCTATTGTTCCCGGAATAGTAGTTATTGTTCCCACGGTTATTGTTTTGTCCACTGTAATTATTATTTTTACGAAAATTTCCTAAATTGTTTCCACGTTTAAAATTTTGTCTCGAAAAATTTTCATATTTTCCATTGTTGTTTAAAGAACGATTGTTATTGTTGTTATAATTTTCACGATTATTATTATTGCCATAGCCTCTGTGGTTATTTCGTCCTCTAAAATTGGTTTGTCTAAAATTGTTTTGTTGATAATACATTAATTGTCCTGAGGTACAATTAGTCTTCTCTAGTTCCTTTGCAATACTTATTGCTTCATTCAAACTATAGTTTTGATTTGTTCTGACTATATCGTCCTTCCGTTCTGTTGTCACTGTTCCTTCCAGTTGTGAAATTTGTAACAAGTTTAATTCGGATATTAAGTTTAATATATTGTCACTGAATGTGGTGACATTTTGGTTTCTCTGTGTGTAACCATTGAGCTTTGAATAAATTTCTGGAATTGTCAAAGGACTTTTGTATAACTTTGTTAGCTATATTTCAGTTTGTCAAAATTATCAATTGGTTCCAGTATTCCAATTGCTGTTTTAACTTAATTGTGTAATTTTACCTCTCTTATGAATTCTATAAAAGTTTTACTTTTAAACTAGTAATTATGTCAAATTCCGCCATGGTTTTTGTTACGTTTTGCATATTGCTTGAATTACTATGTTCGTTACTTTCTGTTTCTTTCTGTTCTTCTAATTTGGTTCTTATTTCCGTGTACAATTTTTGAAATTTTGTTTTAAGTGTCGTCAGTTGTACATAGTCAATGTCAGGTGATTCTTCTAATGCCTCAAATTGTGTTTTTAACTGTTCTACCTCTTTTAGTTTCTGTAAAACTGTATCTAGTTTGTATTTCTTTATACCTTGTTTTTTAAAATTTTCTAATATATTATTGTTATGTATTGTTGATCTGTATTGGAATAATTAGTAATTTATTGTTCGGTTTAAGACCATGTATATATTTTTCTAATGAAAGAAAGATAATAATTTTTGTAATGTAAGAGAAATATTAGAAAAAAATTTGAAGACAGCGCTAGATGGAGTAGCTACTTTCGAACAAAGCGACTTGTTCATCGTCAGCATCCTTCTGTCTATTACTTCAACTCATGCTTAATCAACTATTTAACTCAACATTTGAAAGAAAAGAACATGAGAAATGTTTTTTCTTTTTATATACGAGAGTTTGTATGAACAAGCTGAGCTTTTCCAATTTTTAGCTTTCTCTACATTAACATAGCCAGATCAATTACAAGTCTTGTAATGTGAACAGCTCTTTGTTTTTGCCATTGTCCTCTAGATGGAACTGTAATGGCATGTGAAAATCTTAACAGATTACACAAATGCATTGTACCTCATGTGTTGTATGTTATTGTTATGTATTGTTGATCTGTATTGGAATAATTAGTAATTTATTGTTCGGTTTAAGATCATGTATATATTTTTCTAATGAAAGAAAGATAATAATTTCTGTAATGTAAGAGAATTATTAGAAAAAAATTTGAAGACAGCGCTAGATGGAGTAGCTAGTTTCGAACAAAGCGACTTGTTCATCGTCAGCATCCTTCTGTCTATTACTTCAACTCATGCTTAATCAACTATTTAACTCAACATTTGAAAGAAAAGAACATGAGAAATGTTTTTTCTTTTTATATACGAGAGTTTGTATGAACAAGCTGAGCTTTTCCAATTTTTAGCTTTCTCTACATTAACATAGCCAGATCAATTACAAGTCTTGTAATGTGAACAGCTCTTTGTTTTTGCCATTGTCCTCTAGATGGAACTGTAATGGCATGTGAAAATCTTAACAGATTACACAAATGCATTGTACCTCATGTGTTGTATGTTATTGTTATGTATTGTTGATCTGTATTGGAATAATTAGTAATTTATTGTTCGGTTTAAGATCATGTATATATTTTTCTAATGAAAGAAAGATAATAATTTTTGTAATGTAAGAGAAATATTAGAAAAAAAATTTGAAGACAGCGCTAGATGGAGTAGCTACTTTCGAACAAAGCGACTTGTTCATCGTCAGCATCCTTCTGTCTATTACTTCAACTCATGCTTAATCAACTATTTAACTCAACATTTGAAAGAAAAGAACATGAGAAATGTTTTTTCTTTTTATATACGAGAGTTTGTATGAACAAGCTGAGCTTTTCCAATTTTTAGCTTTCTCTACATTAACATAGCCAGATCAATTACAAGTCTTGTAATGTGAACAGCTCTTTGTTTTTGCCATTGTCCTCTAGATGGAACTGTAATGGCATGTGAAAATCTTAACAGATTACACAAATGCATTGTACCTCATGTGTTGTATGTTATTGTTATGTATTGTTGATCTGTATTGGAATAATTAGTAATTTATTGTTCGGTTTAAGATCATGTATATATTTTTCTAATGAAAGAAAGATAATAATTTTTGTAATGTAAGAGAAATATTAGAAAAAAAATTTGAAGACAGCGCTAGATGGAGTAGCTACTTTCGAACAAAGCGACTTGTTCATCGTCAGCATCCTTCTGTCTATTACTTCAACTCATGCTTAATCAACTATTTAACTCAACATTTGAAAGAAAAGAACATGAGAAATGTTTTTTCTTTTTATATACGAGAGTTTGTATGAACAAGCTGAGCTTTTCCAATTTTTAGCTTTCTCTACATTAACATAGCCAGATCAATTACAAGTCTTGTAATGTGAACAGCTCTTTGTTTTTGCCATTGTCCTCTAGATGGAACTGTAATGGCATGTGAAAATCTTAACAGATTACACAAATGCATTGTACCTCATGTGTTGTATGTTATTGTTATGTATTGTTGATCTGTATTGGAATAATTAGTAATTTATTGTTCGGTTTAAGATCATGTATATATTTTTCTAATGAAAGAAAGATAATAATTTTTGTAATGTAAGAGAAATATTAGAAAAAAATTTGAAGACAGCGCTAGATGGAGTAGCTACTTTCGAACAAAGCGACTTGTTCATCGTCAGCATCCTTCTGTCTATTACTTCAACTCATGCTTAATCAACTATTTAACTCAACATTTGAAAGAAAAGAACATGAGAAATGTTTTTTCTTTTTATAAAAAAAATTGGAAAAGCTCAGCTTGTTCATACAAACTCTCGTATATAAAAAGAAAAAACATTTCTCATGTTCTTTTCTTTCAAATGTTGAGTTAAATAGTTGATTAAGCATGAGTTGAAGTAATAGACAGAAGGATGCTGACGATGAACAAGTCGCTTTGTTCGAAAGTAGCTACTCCATCTAGCGCTGTCTTCAAAAATTTTTTTCTAATATTTCTCTTACATTACAAAAATTATTATCTTTCTTTCATTAGAAAAATATATACATGATCTTAAACCGAACAATAAATTACTAATTATTCCAATACATATCAACAATACATAACAATAACATACAACACATGAGGTACAATGCATTTGTGTAATCTGTTAAGATTTTCACATGCCATTACAGTTCCATCTAGAGGACAATGGCAAAAACAAAGAGCTGTTCACATTACAAGACTTGTAATTGATCTGGCTATGTTAATGTAGAGAAAGCTAAAAATTGGAAAAGCTCAGCTTGTTCATACAAACTCTCGTCTATAAAAAGAAAAAAACATTTCTCATGTTCTTTTCTTTCAAATGTTGAGTTAAATAGTTGATTAAGCATGAGTTGAAGTAATAGACAGAAGGATGCTGACGATGAACAAGTCGCTTTGTTCGAAAGTAGCTACTCCATCTAGCGCTGTCTTCAAATTTTTTTGTAATATTTCTCTTACATTACAAAAATTATTATCTTTCTTTCATTAGAAAAATATATACATGATCTTAAACCGAACAATAAATTACTAATTATTCCAATACAGATCAACAATACATAACAATAACATACAACACATGAGCTACAATGCATTTGTGTAATCTGTTAAGATTTTCACATGCCATTA
Organism: Cordilura impudica; assembly: GCA_963682025.1. Lineage (NCBI taxonomy): Eukaryota > Metazoa > Arthropoda > Insecta > Diptera > Scathophagidae > Cordilura > Cordilura impudica. The sequence goes on along the minus strand of OY821522.1, from coordinate 36,726,415 downwards.
CAGTTCCATCTAGAGGACAATGGCAAAAACAAAGAGCTGTTCACATTACAAGACTTGTAATTGATCTGGCTATGTTAATGTAGAGAAAGCTAAAAATTGGAAAAGCTCAGCTTGTTCATACAAACTCTCGTATATAAAAAGAAAAAACATTTCTCATGTTCTTTTCTTTCAAATGTTGAGTTAAATAGTTGATTAAGCATGAGTTAAAGTAATAGACAGAAGGATGCTGACGATGAACAAGTCGCTTTGTTCGAAAGTAGCTACTCCATCTAGCGCTGTCTTCAAATTTTTTTCTAATATTTCTCTTACATTACAAAAATTATTATCTTTCTTTCATTAGAAAAATATATACATGATCTTAAACCGAACAATAAATTACTAATTATTCCAATACAGATCAACAATACATAACAATAACATACAACACATGAGGTACAATGCATTTGTGTAATCTGTTAAGATTTTCACTTGCCATTACAGTTCCATCTAGAGGACAATGGCAAAAACAAAGAGCTGTTCACATTACAAGACTTGTAATTGATCTGGCTATGTTAATGTAGAGAAAGCTAAAAATTGGAAAAGCTCAGCTTGTTCATACAAACTCTCGTATATAAAAAGAAAAAACATTTCTCATGTTATTTTCTTTCAAATGTTGAGTTAAATAGTTGATTAAGCATGAGTTGAAGTAATAGACAGAAGGATGCTGACGATGAACAAGTCGCTTTGTTCGAAAGTAGCTACTCCATCTAGCGCTGTCTTCAAAAAAAAAAAAAAATTTTTTTCTAATATTTCTCTTACATTGCAAAAATTATTATCTTTCTTTCATTAGAAAAATATATGCATGATCTTAAACCGAACAATAAATTACTAATTATTCCAATACAGATCAACAATACATAACAATAACATACAACACATGAGGTACAATGCATTTGTGTAATCTGTTAAGATTTTCACATGCCATTACAGTTCCATCTAGAGGACAATGGCAAAAACAAAGAGCTGTTCACATTACAAGACTTGTAATTGATCTGGCTATGTTAATGTAGAGAAAGCTAAAAATTGGAAAAGCTCAGCTTGTTCATACAAACTCTCGTATATAAAAAGAAAAAACATTTCTCATGTTCTTTTCTTTCAAATGTTGAGTTAAATAGTTGATTAAGCATGAGTTGAAGTAATAGACAGAAGGATGCTGACGATGAACAAGTCGCTTTGTTCGAAAGTAGCTACTCCATCTAGCGCTGTCTTCAAATTTTTTTCTAATACTTCTCTTACATTACAAAAATTATTATCTTTCTTTCATTAGAAAAATATATACATGATCTTAAACCGAACAATAAATTACTAATTATTCCAATACAGATCAACAATACATAACAATAACATACAACACATGAGGTACAATGCATTTGTGTAATCTGTTAAGATTTTCACATGCCATTACAGTTCCATCTAGAGGACAATGGCAAAAACAAAGAGCTGTTCACATTACAAGACTTGTAATTGATCTGGCTATGTTAATGTAGAGAAAGCTAAAAATTGGAAAAGCTCAGCTTGTTCATACAAACTCTCGTATATAAAAAGAAAAAACATTTCTCATGTTCTTTTCTTTCAAATGTTGAGTTAAATAGTTGATTAAGCATGAGTTGAAGTAATAGACAGAAGGATGCTGACGATGAACAAGTCGCTTTGTTCGAAAGTAGCTACTCCATCTAGCGCTGTCTTCAAATTTTTTTCTAATATTTCTCTTACATTACAAAAATTATTATCTTTCTTTCATTAGAAAAATATATACATGATCTTAAACCGAACAATAAATTACTAATTTTCTAATATATGCAAATTTTTTTGTTTCTTCTATCTTATGCCAAATGTTTTCGCTTCTTTCGTGTTGTTTTGCTTTGAGCTCGGTTTTTAATAAACTTATGGTTTGCTCAGCTGCCAATGCTTTTGAAAATAATTTCCACCGGTTTTGTTGTTTGATGCCCTCTGGATTGCTTTTAGCTTTGCCTTCTCTACTCTAAGCCTCTTTTTATAGCCGCCTCTAGTTTTAAGTTTCAAGTTCCCTTTGGGTGTAGCCGTCAGATGAGTTTCTTTATTGCGCGCCAATCTGTTGTAGTATTCGTACTTGGTGAGTGCCTTTGGACCTTCCATAAGATTTCTTCTTTAGTAGTCTACTGTAGTGGAATATCAAAATGTTCAGCTGTGTTCCAATCAGGATACTTCGGATAGTTTTCAAAATAAAATTTTCAGGATAGGATGTAAATTTTTATTTTTTTTTTCACCAAATAGCCATCAGAGTTCCAGGATACGCAGGATCAGGATCGCCATATAATATATTTATGTTGTTATTATCAAGATTTTCAACTAATTCTGGGGGCAAACCTGCCGACCAGTTTTAGCATATAATATATTCAATATATTTTTGAATCGTGATGTCAAATCTTTCAACTAATTCTGGGGTAAACCTGCCGACCAGTTTTAGAGCTTAATCCTTTTAAAAATTAAACCATATTTTTAAAGTTAGGGCAAGTTTACCTGCCAACTGTCAGAGCACCAATCCTTCTGTTCTCCAACAGTGGTGTTTATTTTATACTATTTTTGTGCTAATTCAGCACTTAATGTTTTTTGGTTTTTATTATTTACAATTTTAAATACTTTCTTATACATATGTACGTAAAAGTAAAAATCAAATTCAAATTAAATCAAAATCAATAAAAGTAAAACAAAAAAAAAATAAGTTCAAAAAAAATATTTAGTTCTAAAATGTGATTATTAATAAAGATTGTGTAAACAAAATTTGTACTTGAACTTGAAAAAAAGAAACCATGAGTGGCCTTCATGAAAAGTGTCATTTTTCACTTTCGGTAATCAAAGGCTAAACATTGTATTTGAGCTAAACATTTTATTCGAGTAGCAACAAAGTGTGCCATCAATTTTTCTTGTGGATTTATATTTCATACATATTAATTTGAATTTAAGTTTTTTTTTTCGTTAGCAACAGAAATTGTCATAAACGGAGATTGCATTAAAAAGTTTGATGAACTTTTAATTATGTGAATTATTTGAAATTGCAGTAAAAAAAGTTGATGTACTTTTTATTAAATAGTAATTATTAAAAGTATTGTGTAAGTAGATTTGATGGATCTCTACACTGCTGATCTATTAACCCATTTCTCCAAACACCATTTACTCGATGGTGATTTACTTACACTTCCAGAGTCCAATAATGCTAAAACTCTAGGAATTGACTGGAACGCGAGAGAATATGTATTTTTCTTCAATTGACCCATAATCGAGAAAAAACCAGGATACACAAAGCGTACAGTTTTATCTGATATTGCGCGTCTTTTGACCCAGCTGGTTGGTTAGCGCCGATTATTATTTCTGCTAAGATTATTATACAGCAAGTCTGGCAAGATAACATAGCCTGGGATGAATGTATCAAACCCCTTAGCCCTATATAATGCCAAAATTTTTTGAAATATTATGACAGCATAAATAAAATTCGTATTCCGAGGTGGACTCAATTCACACCCTCAGCTAAAATTGAGTTCCATGGCTTTTCAGATGCTTCGGAAAAAGCATACTCTGCAGTTTTATATGCATGAATTACACTCATAAACGGTCCAATATCCGTAACCCTACTCTTCGCTAAGACCAGAGTTGCACCCATCAAAGTTATGTCACTACCCAAATTTTAACTTTGTGGTGCCGTTTTATTGACAAAAATGGTACACAATTTACTCGATCAACTTGATTTACCCAAATGCCATACACATTTTGGGTCTGATTCGTCAATTGTTCTGGCTTGGCTTAATAAGCAACCAAACACGTGGAGCAGATTTGATGCAAATCGCATATCAGCTATTTCTCGCACTCTGGGAGTGGAGAGCTGGAACCACCGTGGCTTAAAGAACCCGAGTCAAAATGGCCATTAACAAGACTCAAGCCATAGCTAAAATTATAAACACTTTTAATATTGCCGTAAATACTCACCCAGCCAAGAAAGATAAATCTTCGGATAATACGATCAATACCCACCCAAACATTCTTGAAAAATTTGCTAAATGGTCTAGAGTCCTTCGAGCCTCATCGTATGTTTATCGATTTGTTGATCGCATCTCATATACCCATAAAAACACAAGTCGTATTGGGAGACTTACTCTTGATTGTTAAACCACCCAAGTATTCAACTTGAAGCACACAAGATAAAATTAGCAAAAAAAATAAACTTATAATTTTATGTCAGTCTTTAATTTAAAGAGGAATATGAATGTTTAAAAAAGAAGAACCCGATACCCAGAAAAAGTACTCTTCTTACTCTTACACCCTTTTTAGACTTCAAAGGCATAATAAGTTCTAATTGCTTGTCATATGATGAACGACACCCAATTTTGATACCCTACTCTAGCTTTTTTGAAATAACTATTAACGAACCACGTTCATATCATAACACTACACAGAGAAAATGAAGTAATGCTGAGATTAATTCGTTCAGGCTACTGGATTCCGTAGCTTCAAAATCTAATATGCTGTGTCATCAGAAAATGTTCACCCTGTACGAGATATAAAAATCGTCAAGCAACCCAATTAATGGCAGTGTTTGCCGTAGATGCAGGGTCCGATGGAAATAAATGAAAACAAGATTTTTATGATTTTATTAATAAGAGAAAAAAAAATCTTTAAATTTTATTTAAAATATAAAACCTTGACAATAAACTGAAATTGGTGGACTGTATATGAAAATATGAATCCGTGTGTAGTGTTCGTCAAAACGTTCAAACGAAGATTAAAAAAAAAGTTACATCTAACTAAGATAGAAAGAGGCAACAAGCAATGTTTTTTGATACCTTAAGGTTTACTCGTTAGAATCTATGTAAATACTCCCTACAAAGATGTTAACAAAAACGAGCAAAACTTAGATTCCAACTTGTAATTAACCCTTAAAGAGGGTTAGGGTTTGCAAAAGGGCAAACTAAAATTAATAATCAAAATCAAAGAATTTGTGCTTAAACATTGCGGGCCGCCTTGCAACACTAGAGGAGGTTGCAACAAAATTCTTAGCTAGATAAACAAGAGAGGTTACAAAAGTAAGGAAAGATAAAAATATAATTCATAATTTTAAGTATTTCATGTATATATACATATTTTTTTTTAATTTTTTCAAAAAAACACTTAAAACTAATGGTCAAGGGTTTTTTGATCAAGAGATCAGCTGATCAAGGGATCAGACCAGTATAAACTGGTTTTTATTCAAGCGGTCAAGGGACCGCGTTGATCCAAGGGGATCGGCTTTGACCCAAGGGGGTCGTTGATCCACGGGGATTATAGGTCCAAGGGGACCTGCCCTCTAAAAAGGGGATTGGTAAGAAATGACCCAACCAAATATGGTATATTGTGCCATTGGAAGACCCAGGCTCGAATATATTTTTTCCTTTAAAATTTGAGGGTTAACTTCTGGTCCTAAGACCAAAACTACGCGACCAGATATATTGAAACGTGGGTCCGCCAACTGGAACCCAGCAAAATGTTCCCGTATTGCATCTGGAACAGACTCGGCAGGAGTTTTAACACCACGCATCTTTGTCACTTTAGCCGTGAGAGATATCCTTTGTCTGGGATCAAACGAAGAGCCGACCGTCAGTCGACAATATCCAATTTTGTCCATTTTAGATACGGACAGCCGAAGTTGATGGACTAAAGATTCGCAGATGCAGCTAATGCTACAACATGGATCCAAAGCTGCTTGTACGGGAATAGAATTAGACGGTAATATTAGTTTGATCACCAAAGTGGGGGAAAAATTGACAATGGAGGACGACGGACGGTTAGTTGTAGGCTGTGGTACGAGCGGACCAGACGGAGGCTTTTTAGATAAAGAAGCCGGAGTGCGATGTTATTGCTTCTTTTTCGCATTTAAATGTTCTTTTGCAATTTTTTGCGGAGTGCGAATGCGCTAAGCAGCGGGAACAATAGCGGTGAAGGATCACAATTCGCAGCTTCCGCTCATGGCTCAATTTTAAAAATTTGTTGCACGCCCTTAATGGATGTCTACCACTACATACCCTACAATGGCGATTCGCGATTTCGGAATTACCATTCGAGCCCGAGGTTCCTTTGCTTTCCGACAAAGGTTCGGAAGTCGACGGCATGACTGGTGCTGGAGTATCAGCAGCCGGAGGCGGTACACCAACAGGAGTCGGTGTATCCTCCTTATCAGCAACGGGTGTAGCCAAAGGGGTTGCGGCAGAAGCCGGTTCCACAATTTCCATTGCTTCCTCGTAGTCATCTAAGAGAGCATCATCAAAGAAGGTGGGTAATGCATCCATAGTGCTAGGAAACAACAAATATTAGCGAAAATAATATAGCAAGATTTAGTTTAATATATTAGTCAAGATGACCAATTTTGCGATATGTCGTCGTACAACCCCATTCGCAGTGCGTATATCGACGACTCTCACGAGACCGTCTCTACCCGCGTAGGTTTTAACGACGCAGCCTAATCCTCAAGAAGTTGGAGTTAATTGTTCGTGCCGTATAACGACTAAATCAATAAATTGAATTTCGCGTTCCGGATTTTGCCATTTATACCTTTTATGCAAATTAATCAAGTATTCCTCTTTCCACCTTCGGCAAAAATGTTGAGAAATAGCTTTCGCCAAGTGAGAACCTGAATTGCATACGTAGACCACTTAGTGTTCTGACCCTCTTTAAGAAAAGTCTTAACGTCTTTCTCCAATTCACGAGACGCGCCTACAAAGTTTGTACTATTATCCGAAAATATTGTAATTGGACAACCCCGGCATGATATAAATCTCTGAAATGCTGCTAAGAAGGTAGGCGTAGACAAATCAGAAGTTGCCTCCAGATGTATAGATTTTGTAGAAAAGCATACAAAAACACAAACATAACCTTTTGTTATCTTACAAGCCTTACCAGTGAAACTTTTACTATCGAAAGGACCTGCGAAATCAACACCAGTTTTAGTAAACGGTCTATCAAGTAAAGTCCTCTCAGGCGGTAGAGCGGACATAATTTGACTACAAGAACGTTTTCTTTCAAGAATACAACGTTTGCAGCGACCGATGACTCCACGAATTTTAGATTTTAAGCGAGGGACCCAATATTCAATACGAAGTATTCGCAACATGAGCTGATTTCCACCGTGAATGGAAATCAAATGAACAAACGTTAAAAGTAGCGTAAATCTACTCGAATAAGGTAAAATAATTAGATGTTGTTCACTATACGAAAGAGTCTCATCACACCATCTTTGTCCAGAAATGGATTGAAAAGACACAAAAAACTTTTCGAATTTAAAGATTTTCTCTCCACAAGACATTTATATTCATCCGCAAAATGACACTTTGAGAGATCATGGCTAAACGTAATTTAGTCCTTTTCATCTCGATACTAGGAAGAATAGAGTCTTCATACAAATTAAGGTTTGATTTGTGGGAAGGATGTGTGGTGTGTTTGATTAGTGATATTGCCATGTTGTAGACATTCAATACAATACCTATGCATTCCAATGCATATGTCCACACTACAGCTCTCTAATCGTGGGAATATGCGACATCAGCATATTCCACGATTAGTTCTGGTTTAAGTGCATTTTAGTAATGTATGTGTGCGCGTGTACAAAAATTATGTACACGCGCACGTATAATTTAAGGTAGGTTAAGCAATGAAATAAATAAACAAGGCAGTCAAAAAATAAAGCTCATCAGAGCACTACACGAAAAAACGAGTACAATTTTTTATTTTCGAACGAATACTACAATTTATACATAAAACGATTTATACATAATAGCATCGGAATGCATAGCATGATTAATGCATAATATGGCGATCCTGCCAGGAGCCACGGACCGGCAAAAAAAACAGACAGAAAGTATAAAGGAAGAAATGGATGTTAATTTTTATGTATTGTCGATCTTGTGTTGTAATAATAATTAGTTATTTATAGTTCGGTTCGAGATCATGTATACATTTTCTAATACTAGAAAAGATAATACTTTATGCAATGTAAGAGAAATTTGGAAAAAAAATTGAAGACAGCGCTAGATGGAGTAGCTACTTTCGAACAAAGCGACTTGTTCATCTTCAGCATCCTTCTGCCTATTGCTTCAACTCATGCTTAATCAACTATTTAACTCAACATTAGAAAGAAAAGAACATGAGAAATGTTTTTTCTTTCTTTTCATACGAGAGTTAGAACGAACAAGCAGAGTTTTTTCCAATTTATAGCTTTCTCTACATTAACATCGCTTTGATCAATTACAAAAAATTGGAAAAAAAAAACTCTGCTTGTTCGTTCTAACTCTCGTATGAAAAGAAAGAAAAAACATTTCTCATGTTCTTTTCTTTCTAATGTTGAGTTAAATAGTTGATTAAGCATGAGTTGAAGCAATAGGCAGAAGGATGCTGAAGATGAACAAGTCGCTTTGTTCGAAAGTAGCTACTCCATCTAGCGCTGTCTTCAATTTTTTCCAAATTTCTCTTACATTGCATAAAGTATTAACTTTTCTAGTATTAGAAAATGTATACATGATCTCGAACCGAACTATAAATAACTAATTATTATTACAACACACGATCGACAATACATAAAAATTAACATACAAAACATACGGTCCAATGCAATTGTGATAAATCTGTTAAGATTTCACATGACATTACAGTTCCCATCTATGGGACGGTTGGCAAAACATAGAGCTTTTTTCACATTACGAGATTTGTAATTGATCAAAGCGATGTTAATGTAGAGAAAGCTATAAATTGGAAAAAACTCTGCTTGTTCGTTCTAACTCTCGTATGAAAAGAAAGAAAAAAAATTTCTCATGTTCTTTTCTTTCTAATGTTGAGTTAAATAGTTGATTAAGCATGAGTTGAAGCAATAGGCAGAAGGATGCTGAAGATGAACAAGTCGCTTTGTTCGAAAGTAGCTACTCCATCTAGCGCTGTCTTCAATTTTTTCCAAATTTCTCTTACATTGCATAAAGTATTATCTTTTCTAGTATTAGAAAATGTATACATGATCTCGAACCGAACTATAAATAACTAATTATGGAAAAAATGGATTTTATGGAAAGAATTTAAAAAAAAAATATATATATATACAGTGATAACATGAAGGAAGTGAAATTGTAGTGCTTTATTGATTTTTGCACACAAAATATTAGATTAAACAAAAAAAAAACCGTAAAACCGGGAAAAATTTATACAAAGAGTTAGCTAACGCACAACTACAAGAATTTAAAAAAAAATCGAAAAGTTTTAACAAAAGGATATATTCTGCTAAATAAAATTCTCAAAACATCCTCTACATTAATATAAACCTGAAAAAAAATATATCTTAAATATATAAGTGCAATTAATATAAAACATTTAATTTTAATATAAAAAAAAATTAAAAGAATAAAGTAACAATAGATACCCACAATAATGCACCCTTAACGAAAAATATCTCACCAATCTCTATCTATAAAGTGATAGAAAAGAACAACACATTATCAACTTCAATCAGCGACAACACCAACGGGCAAATGAACAGCACCAACAACAGCCATAATTCAATAACAACAAAGGCTGCAACATTTATAACATCATCAACAACACCAGAAACAATGCCAGCAATAATCAACATTTTAGAAGTTAAGTATGAAAGTTTATGTTTTAAATTATAAATTAATGTGAATGAAATTAAAATTATTATCGCAAAACAACATAATGAAAATGTAAATTTTGTCAAAAAAAATAATAATAATTTTTATATGTTAAAGGAGATATGAGAAAATTATAAATAGAAATACAAAAAGAATTTGTGAAATTAAATATATTAAAATAAAACTCTTATAAGTAGATACATATATAATATTTGTTTTTACGTTTTCATAAAGTGAAAGAATTTTTTTTTTTAATTTTGAATCAATTACAGAATAAAGTAATTGCGAAGAAGTATATTTATTTTTTAACAAGAAACATAATTTTATATATTTTAAGAGACAATTTATGGAGTGTTTGATTTTAAATCAGAATAAACATTTTTTTATATAATATTTCAAAAAAAAATTTTGTTTCCTATTATAATTATATTCATTTAATTTAATTTTTGAATTTATTTTCAATTTTACTCCCTCAATTTTTTATCTTTAAAATTTAGAATTTTAAAATGTTTTTTTTTTTTTGGAATAACTCATAATGTCCTTTTTCTTTAGCAAACTATATGTAGACGACGCACTGTGGTTGCGTCCATATGACAAAAATAAAAAAAGTTGTCTTAATATATTGGCGTTTTAGCAAATTAAATAGGCTCTAATGTCATCCAATTTCCCTCTTCTTAATTTGTTTTGATAATTTCTAACGGTAGTTTTGAAATATAAACAACTAAAGTGTGAATATTCATAGAAGTAAAAAGTTGATTAAAAGAACAAAGAAAACAAAGTGAAACTTCAATTGTTAAAATAAAGTTTATTAAAGTGCTTACTAAAATTATTAAAAATGGAAATTAATGTAAATGGTATTAGCATTGTTTTTAAGAAAAAATAAGTTTATGAATGGTGTTGTTGTTTTAGTAAAATACAGATTTTGAAGAAGTACTTTTTTCTACATGGTTTGCTAATTTACGTAAAAATTACATAGAGTTTTAAATAGTTTCAGACTCCATCTGACTAACCGAATTATTTTGTAAATGTTAACAGATGTATTCAGTTTAAGATTATGTTTTATTCGGGTGCATGATTTTGCATCTTTTTTTTTATATATTGTTATATATTGAATATACTTACTCAACCTCTATGTTTAATGTGTTTTTAGTATATGTAACGAATGTTGTTTGATTTAATCAGAGTGATATTTTTGTTGTTATTGAAAGGTATTTTGTACTTTTTTCTTATATAGAAACATCCCGTCAATGCATATTTCCTCGTCTGTCAGTTTTCGAGATTTGGTGCTCTAAAAAAGGTTCGAATTCGGTGAAAGCCCAACAACGAAGTTGTCAAATACATTGATTTTGAATGCGAGGAAGGTGCGTTTTCTGAATTATTGAAACGTGTCCAATATTTACAAATAATCGCATAAAATCACTGGTTTTAAAAAATCAGTCAGACTGGCTGACTACCAAAGAAGTCGATTCTTTAAGACTGAACACCATATCTTCGTCACCTAAAGAAGACGCATTCATAGGTAATAAACGTGGACGCCCTACATCTGATTTCTCAAGTTCCTCTAAGAGAACCAAACAACGTAGATTAGCAAGGTTGGCAGAAACCGATGTGACTGCAGCGGATGCCTTACGTGGTGTATATTCAGGACCGTCACAAATTTGTTTTTGAATTAAATGTTGCTGAAGTTCTTGCACTAATTGTTGAAACAAATTTAACAAAACATCAGTACTTACACATACGAAATTTTATAAACTCTAAGGTTTCCTGTAATATGTTTCCTAGTTACGAAAAGGTTTTGAGAGAAAAGAAAAACAGTTATCCAATTGCAGAATCTATCACAGTAAGTGAATCTTAGGCTGAAGTTGATTTACAAAATTTGCTCGACCATACAGCATCACGATTTTAGATCTACAATGTGAAGTGTGGAAAGACATATCTGATGTTAATGTAAACAGCCTTGTGTTGATAGGAAAATGGGGGTTTGATGGAAGCTCTGGTTATAATGAGTATAAACAACGTTTTAGTAACAACACTCTTAATGACAATTGCTTGTTTGTAACATCTTACGTGCCCCTTCAACTAGTGACAAATCTGAATTGCTGCAAGAGTAGCAAATTTAAAAACAACATTTTTTTAGGTGCATATGAAATATTTTTTTTTTATATTTTTAAACATTTTTGAAATATGTATTTGTTATCTCTAATTTTATAACAATAAAGTGCTTAATTGCCTATGCCGAAAAACAAACATACGTTTTAATGAATATATTATTAACAGAAATATAAAAAATGGGTGGTGGGAGCAAGCGACCACGCCCATTTAATGAGGATGTCGTTTTTATATCATCAGAAATATACTGTGTAAATTTAAAAATGATATCTTAATTCTAACTATTTTTGTCGCTCTCCTTCATACAAGTGCAACCACTGTGGGACGCTAGGGTAATTTTTTGTTTTTTTGAATAATACGAAATTTTTTTGGAAGAGGAAAAATTGTGCGAAAAAGAAAAAGAGGAAAAAGGAAAAATAGAGAAGAGGAAAATAAGGATCTGATTGAATATAACTAATTTTGTAAGAAGTTTAGAAGATGATAATTGGGTAAATAACATGGGGGAACCACAATCGAAATTAGAGAGTCCGAACGCCAATATAATAACCAACATCGAGGTGGTCGACCTCACGAATCAGATAGATTCCTTGTGGTACCTCACATTGTGTTTGGTATTGATGAGTGCATCTAACTTATTGCTTAAGATTTACTTATTGCACAAAAGATCACTCAGGAGAAGATACATGAGCAGAGGCGACAACCTTGATAAGGTTTAAGTAGGGAATATAGCTTTCTTTATTTACACGCATATATATATAAATTTTTTTTTTCTTTTGTTGTTTTCACTTCCACCCCGATTAAAATATCGAGGATTTTCACTATCAATATTGATAGGTTGATTTTGGAAATAGGTCTGATATTGCGACGATTTCTGCAATAATCCACGGAAGTGGTATAGTATTGTGACATTTTATATAATAATCCATGTGGGATATTTCTGGAAAAAGGAGGATTTCTTTCGTGAATTAATATTTTTTTTTTCATTTTCTCCTTTTCCCCTCTGAATACGTTTTGTATTGTAACAGTTTTGTAATAATCCGTGTAAGATATTTCTGGAAAAAGGAGGATTTCTTTTGTGAATTAATATTTTTTTTTTTCATTTTATCCTTTTCCGCTCTGAATGCGTTTTGTATTGTAACATTTTTATAATAATCCATGTAAGATATTTCTGGAAAAAGGAGGATTTCTTTTGTGAATTAATTTTTTTCCTCATTTTCTTCTTTTTCCCCTCTGAATGAGCTTTTATGAAAGTAGAAGAAGAGAGGAAATTATTGGAACTTTATATATATTTTAATCTTTGCGATGAAATTTCCTAACACAATTAATTATTTGCCATAATAATAGGCCAGTGTATATAATAGGCCAGTGTAGAGTGATTAGAGGCGAATTTGAAAAATTACATAAATGCCTTAACACTGACAGACCTACGCGGGACGATACGGTAGAAAAACATCTGAAAAATCTCTATTTATGACTAGAGGAGATCAGAGTTTTATTTAACGTCAATTACCATCGACTAACTTCCGCACACACGTAGCGGCGGAAGGTTTTTTCATTGATTTATGGGGTAGACTCATTAGTGTAGCAGCCCGCAGGGGCATTGAGGTAATACTGCCTCACTCATTACATGAGAGAATAGAATTTGTTGAAGATAAAGAACAATTGACAATTCACACGGAAGTAATTGGTGACAGCATGCCTCAATCAGCATCGGAATTTTTAAGGACAGCGTCCAGAATAATACCCGAATTCGATGGTAGGGCAGAGAACCTACAAAGTTTCCTGGATGCCCTGTCGCTGGTCGATTCTATCGCTGAAGATCTGGATGCGGCTGCCGTCAATTTAGTAAAAACTAAATTAAAAGGAACTGCACGTTCACTGATAGAGGGTAACGAAGCCAATCTGGCCGCATCATTGCGAGGCTAAGGTCAACGGTCAAGGGTGAGTCCGTTGAAGTGCTTTCGGCGAGATTAATGAATCTCAGACAAGGTGTTAAAACACCAAATGCCTATACCAGCGAGATAGAGGAACTGGCAAAAAGGCTGCAAAGCGCCTACATAGTGGACGGATTGACGACTGTAGCCGAAAAATATACGACCAACATTGCGGTTAAAGCTATGACGAAGAGATGCACTAATGAAAGAGTGAGCCTCGTCATGGAAGCGGGCCAATTAAGCACTATAAATGATGCAGTGGCCAAATTTATAAACAGCTCCACCGAAGCTGTGAAATATAATACCGTAATGTATTATAATGGAAATGGGAATGCTAATCGGGGGCAAAGACGTGGGCGCTCCTATGGTAATTTCAGGGGGCGCGGAAATTTCGGTTATTACCGAAATCAGAATGGACAAAGAGGTAACGGAGGAAATTACGTCTAGGGTAACAATAATAATTATGCCCGAAACAACGACGGGAATAGGCAAAATAACCAAAGGGGTTATGGCCAAAACAATTACCGCAATAGGGGAAATAGTGTTAGAGCGGTGCACGAAGAAATAAGGAAAACGGTAAAATTCTGAACATTAATTTAAATCTGGCGTCATATATTTCATTAGGATCAAAATTCAATAATAGTATTTATACATACCTAGTTGATACAGGTGCAGACATATCCATAATTAAAATTGGACAAATAGATAAAGGGAACATCAACACAAATAAGGCCACCAGTCTACATGGCATTGGGAGTGGCACAATTTATACAAAAGGGAAAATTGAAACTGACCTCATATTAAATGAACTACTAATAAAACATGAATTCCATGTGGTAGAAGATGATTCCCAATTCCATCTGATGGAATACTCGGTCTTGACTTCATCAAAAAGTACAATTGTATACTAGAGTATGGGACAGATCGGAATGTGATAGTGCTAAGACCAGACGATTTTCCCGAAAACATATGTATACCAATGTGCGAATCTCCAAACATTAATATAATTTCACTGCCTGCAAGATAATTAGGTAATTAGGAAAATAAATATAAAATGTCCAAAGGGAGATATATTCATCCCAAACCAGATAATACGATTTCGAGTTGCAAACGAACGTTTGTTATGATAATTTACACAACAAGCGAAAACGTGATCCTTTCGGATTTTGAGGTGAAGACGGAAAATCTGAATGATTACGAAGTGACAAATGCAACGGAAAGTCAACATGACAGTGAGAAGTTGGAAAAATTATCGAAAAATTTCCCAAAGTTTGTAGAAAATTAACTCAAGGAATTATGCAGGAAATATATGGATGTCTTTGCAATTGAAACGGAAAAAATTTCAGCGAATAATTTTTACAGACAGAAACTAAGATTGAAGGATAACGATCCAAGTTATGTTTAAAATTATAGAATACCTCATACACATAAAGAGAAAATTACTAAACAGGTGGACAACTTGATGGAACATGACATAATAGAGCCATCGGCTTCAGAGTACAATAGCCCAATTGTGCTGGTTCCAAAGAAATCTATAGGCGGGAGCGAGAAAAAGAGATGGAGATTAGTAGTGGACTATAGGGGAGTCAATAAAAAATTAATTGCAGATAAATTTCCATTACCAAGGATAGATGATATTCTCGACCAACTTGGTAGAACTAAATACTTTTCATGCCTTGATTTAACTCCTGGATTTCATCAGATTGAATTAGACGAAGAATCAAGAGACATTACGTCATTTTCAACGGTAAAGGGATCATTTCGATTTACACGTTTACCCTACGGGCTTAAAATAGCGCCAAATTCATTTCAAAGAATGATGACTATAGCATTTGATGGACTATCACCAGCTCAGGCTTTTCTGTACATGGATGATTTAGTTGTACTAGGCCGTTCTGAAAAGCGTATGTTGAAAAATTTAACAGATGTTTTCGAAACATGCCGAAAATATAATCTTAAATTGCATCCAGAAAAGTGCTCATTTTTTGATCACGAGGTGACTTATTTGGGGCATAAATGTACAGACAAAGCCATTCTTCCTGACGATAGCAAATTCAAAATAATTCAAGACTATCCAGCACCAAAAAATGCCGATGAAACTAAACGATTTGTTGCATTTGCAATTATTATCGACGCTTTGTTCCAAATTTTGCGGAACACGCTCGCCTCTCAACGAGGCTATGTAGAAAAAATATAAAATTCGAATGTAGCAGGGACTGTGAAAAAGCATTCGAGTTTTAAAGAATTCCTTGATGAGTCCAAGGATACTGCAATATCCAAACTTTAATGAAAAATTTGGTATAACAACCGATGCAAGCAAATATGCATGCGGCGCCGTACTGAGCCAAGAGTACGACGGTTTACAACTCCCTACAGAATATGCTTCAAGGTCATTCACTAAAGGTGAATCGAATAAATCTACTATCGAACAGGAACTAGCGGCTATACACTGGGCAATCACTTACTTCAGACCATATATCTATGGCACAAAAGTCATTGTAAGAAGCGATCATAGACCACTGTCATACTTATTTTCAATGAAAAATCCATCATCAAAATTGACGCGGATGAGGTTGGAATTGGAAGAATATGATTTTACCGTAGAGTACCTGAGGGGAAAGGACAACCACACTGCAGACGCTTTATCTCGAATAGACTTTAATGATATTAAGAATATCAGAAATATTTATATGATGACGACGAGGTCAAAGTCGCAAAAAGCAGCGACAAAAGTCACAAACAAGAATACTAGTATAACGGAAACTCCAAAAATTTATGAAACATTGACCATAAGAGTGGTCAGAAAAATTGTTCGCCTAAAGTTTGACCTACAAGGTAGATCACTGAGGTGTCACCTTATAAAAGGGAAAATGACTTTAGAAAAATTTAATATAAATGGCCTTGTTGTTAATGGGAAAATTGATTTAGGTTAATTCTTCTCTATGTTGGAGAGTATAACCGACAGCAAAGGCATAGATAAGTTGCAACTAACTTTAAATGATAGCATATTTGATAGGATCCATATCAGTGAATTTAAAAATGCAGCGAACAGGAAATTAAGGAACTTAATAATAGCGTTAACGCCGAAAAGAATCATAATAACTGCTGACGAGCAGAAGAATGAAATCTTGGAGAAAAATCATAACGACCCGTTATGCGGCGGTCATTCAGGAACAGCAAGGATGACGGCAAAATTAAGAGAGAAATATTTTTGGAATGGAATGTCCAAGGACATACGAAATATCGTGGCAAAATGTGAATTATGTCAACTAAATAAAACCCGACCTATGACAAAGGAGCCAATGGTGATGACGGGAACGCCAAAGCGGGCGTTTGACATCATTGTTGTTGACACAATTGGCCCATATATTAGATCCAATAATGGTAGCGAATACGCAGTAACCATTATATGTGATCTAAGTTAATACTTGGTCTCTATACCAGTACCGGCAAGCAAGCCAAGACCGTAGCTAAGGCAATTTTCGAAAATTTTATTTTGATCTATGGACCTATGCGTAGGATTCTATCTGATATGGGAACTGAGTACAAAAATCAGACCCTGCAGGAACTTTGTCAGCTGTTGAACGTTGAATATATCACCTCAACAGCTTACCATCATCAAACCTTAGGGACAATAGAGAGATCGCACAGAAGATTTAATGAGTATGTTCGATCATATGTCATTGAATAGAACAAATTGGGACGAATGGTTGAATTACTTCACGTATTGCTTCAACACGACGCCGTCCACCGTTCATGGTTATTGTCCATATGAGTTAGTCTTCGGTAGGAACACACCAGACTTAAAATTTCTTGAGCCGAATGCAGTAGACCCATTGTATAACTTGGAAGCATATGAGAAGGAAGTAAAATATAGGCTTCAACAGGCACAACAGTAATAGTAAATCATATTATGACAGGGATACTAAGTCAATCGATGTTCACTTAGGAGATTTGGTTCTATTAGAGAACAGTGCAGGGCATAAGATGGAAAATTTGTTTAAAGGCCCATACTCAGTTGAGGAAGTTGTCGGACAAGGTAATTGTACATTATCGCTAGGCAATGGCAAAACGGTCAAGGTACATAGGAATAGACTGAGGAAATTTAAGAAAGATTAAAATAAATTTTTATTATTTCATATTAAAATTGTTATTTCTATTATGGATATTGAAGGAAATTAGGAGACTTAGAATAGAGATGGGAATTTAAATTGAAATTGAATTTAAAATTTAGCGAATAAAATTTACAATTAAACACTACATTGAATTAAAAGTGTAAATAAACCTTGAAAATTAAATATAGTTGAATAATTTCAAATTTAATTTTGTAAAAACGGGAAGGAGGAGTACCCTACACGAACTTAATTAAAATAAAAATTAAATTATAATAAAAATTAAATTATAATAAAATTTAAATTATAATAATTAAATAATTATAATAAAAATTAACTTCTATTTAGAAAGAAAGGAAATTTTTTTAGTCAATTAATCAAATTAATGTATTATATAAAAGAATGATCAACTGATCACTGATCATTCTGTTTCTGAAAAAGGGAGGTGTATTGTGTTTGATTACTGATTATTGCCATGTAGTAGACATGCAATACAACACCTATGCATTCCAATGCATATGTCCACACTACAGCTTTCTAATCATGAGAATATGCGACATCAGCATATTCCACGATTAGTTCTGGTTTAAGTACATTTTAGTAAAGATGTAATCTTAAATATATTTACGCTGATCCCTGACTCACTGACTGACTGACTGATTCTGTAACGCTGAAATAATACACAAACAAAATTTAATCTTTCTCATTTTATACAAACCCACACACAATTTTCTCTCTTCTGTGGTACCGACCAGTGCTGCTTATAAAATCTTCTGAAAATCGACAATTTTGGAAACTAAATCGCCAAAATCGTCATTTTTAAAACAAGAAATTGTCAAGAAAATAAAAATAAAACTCTACAAAATATTACAAAAGGAAACAATCAAAATTATTAATATCATTCATATTACGAATATTATTACAGCATTGGTTATCTCTAATGTATTAGTGGTGAAATTTCAACGAAAAAAATTTAACACAGCAATCAACTAAATAATTTTATTGACATGTATCTATAGCTGAAACATATAATATAGGTTTAAAGTATCGCCGTAATTAAAACTTAAATCTTAAATAGAGATGCTATTCAAGGTATTTCCGTTTTGAAACGACTTGACCCAGTATTAAATATATACATACTTTGTAATTTCCATTTACACTGAACAAAAACTATAAATTTTCGATAAACAACCTATTAATTGTTAACCCTTGAAATCGTAATTTTTATACCACTGAAAATTTTAAATCTGCAATCATCATTTTTACAAATTTAACAAATCATTTTAACAAATTGAAAAATCATCGAAATAACAATAAGTTGTCAAAATTGGCAACACTACTAACGATAATAGTTGAACGCAAAAAATGCATCAAAAAACTTATATCTATTCAAATTCTTCTTTAAATTCCCACCGTGGGTCAATGAAAAATTCTGCAAAAAAGGTAATGAATGAAATTTTAAACATTTTTATTTTTCTCATTTAACGTCGCCCGATATGCATACATACTTCTTTTTATCAAAATACACTTATCCTTTTGTCTGTTTTGTTTTTCATCTCAAAATTGGTTTGTATTGTTAAGAGTGCTTTCGCTCAGTTCTCTGATGGCCAGCACTTACCAAAGAGCATGCTTTTTTTGATAAATATTTGAGAAAAAAGAGATCTTCAATGTGGATTTTGTTGTTGTCCAACGTATGATTTCGTTTATAGCTCTGTATTGAAAAGCCCTTGAAAAAATAGTGCAATATTAAGTTTAAAATTTAAATTATTGTAACTTTGCATATTTAAATAACATTGTAATTTTAGAAGAGAGGTGGGAAAATATTTTTTTTTCACTCATAATATTAATTTTTGCACAATTTTCTTTTAAAAAAATTAGACAAACATAAATTACGTAAAAAGGTATATTTAAGATTTTAATTTGAATAATTTGTTGAAATTATCATGGAAGAATTAAAAGCGATTTTTGAAGTAAAACTAATATGCGCTTATTTTTATACCCTCCACTCCAGTGTGCAGAGGGTATATATAAGTTTGTCATTCCGTTTGTAATAATTAGAAAAAAAAATTTGGACCCCATAAAATATATATATTTGTGATCCTTATAACAACCGGAGTTGATATAGCGATGTCCGTCTGTCCGTCTGTCCGTCTGTGGAAATCACGATGACGGCATCAATCGGGCAGCTAGGGTGCTCGTTGGCATAAAAAATGATTCATTAACATCCTGAAAAGTTTGCTATTTAAAATCGTCCAAATCGGTCGATTAGGGCCCGAGATTTGAATGAAGAACTAAAAAAAGTCTTGAAAAAATATATTTTTCTATGTTGTTCTTGTCACGATCACGCCCTCAATAGGATAGCTAGGGTGATAATTTTTAGTGAGAATGATTCACCAAATTCATGGGAAGATTTCTGCTTCAAAAATCATTAAAATCGGTGGAACAGGTCCAGGTAAATCTATGAAAAATTAAAAAAAAAATGAAAACATGATGTTTCCATATTGTTCCTGTTGTTATTCTAAATGTTGCATTGTTGTCATAGCTGGACTTGTTGTTTTTGTGGTCGTTGTGGTAATAATATAATAAAAACAAACCCTTTGTACATTTTTTTGTGAACTCTGGTAGAAAATTTTAAAAGTTTCCATTGTTTTGGCATCACTAAAAAAATTTGTTAGATCATTTCTGTCATTGCCACGAGCCTGCATGCAAAATTTCAGATCGATTGGCTCACGGGAAAGGGGCTAAAAATCGATCCAAAATTTTGTCGACAAGCAGACACTACCAGTTAATATAAAGGCAGTAAATAAAGGGAGCAAAAGTTCACCAATAATTTAAAAAACAAATTTTTATGTATTAATTTATTTAAAGAAAAAAATAATTAAATGAAATAGTAATAATAATAAAAAAAAATAATATACAATACAAAAAAAAAGAATATATAAATAAAATAAAATAAAGATAAATGCATTCATAGCATTATAATACATATAAAAGGTCAGTGTTTTCTAACCGTAACCGTAACGAGTCAGTTGTTTTTTTTTACATGAAAATCATTTAAAATAGTTACCGAACGTAACCGGAACGTCCCAATACTTTTCATGTGAAAAAAAGGCTGACACGTTACGTAACAGTTACATGTCGCTAACTTGTTCTTTACACAGGCTACTGCTTTTGCAGCCAACTTCAAGTCTATTTATATAGTTTCGTAAGCATAACTGATAAAATTGTTTCTATTATTTTTTGCTGTAAGTAATAAATTATAAATATACTGAATTTGCAAACTAAAATGGATACATATATTGGAGGTGCTTTAATACAAAAGAGTTAACGAAACAAAATCAAAAAAAAAAAACAACTCTACAACATCAACAATGGCAGTCATATGTTCTTCAAATAGAAAAAAAAAACTGCAAGTGTGTTGTGTTGGCTACAAAACAAAAATAGTGTTGACAATATAACAAAATATGTAAAAGAAGTTAGTGCTATGAAATATTTTATTTTGTTTAAAAAAAAAATCGCAAAATGAAAGGCTATAATTCCATTAATAATCAAAAGGCGTTAAACTAATTTATTTATTTTTACGTTGTACTAATGCATTTTAAATAAGTAAAAGTAATTGTATATTTAAATAAAAATGCATTTGTATTATATGTTGCTGTCGTATTCAGAAAAATCAAGTAGCTGACTATACGACTACAAATGCTGCTGCCAGCAGTCGTCTATGTGTTTCATTCATGATGTTGCATTTTTTTGCGAGCAATACTTACATATATTCTAAATAAAGAAATAATAGTTCTTTTCATACTGCGAAATCTATACAAATATATGTATGTACAAATACTATATGTCAAATTTCAAATTTGCAATAATTGATACATTTTTGAAAGAAAATTGTATAATATGAAATGTCTTTAATTTATTTCATAGAAAACAATTTTTTGAGGTGCGTGGATTTTCCATATTTACTGTTTTACTATTTTCGTAATGAGGTTAAATGAGTTAAAAAGAATATAAAATATTTGAAAATATTAGGTGAGGATCCTCAAGATGTAATATACGATCGGTCTAAAACTTTTCACTTAGAGCCACAGTTAAATTCGAAACAACAAAAACCCATATATTTTGTGCATAAAGTTTAACATTAAATGTGCTTTTCTAAAATGTCTATACATTTTTTCTCATTCATTTCTGACCATCTTCAATGTAAATTTACCAAAGTTTTTTTTATTGCAATATGTATATAAAACTTAAAAATTTAATATTTTTTATTGTGTATTAACTTATTATTCTGCGATTTTCATTACATCACAAAATGTTACAAATTGGCACTACTGTTTCAAAAACAGAAAACTTCTAAATCAGTTGAAAACAGTTGATCTGTAAAACTGTGTGTGAAATTGTGTCAAATAAAATTACAAATATTAATAAATATAATAATACATATATATATATTTTATTAATTTTGTTAAGAATTAGCACAAAATTGATTTTCCATTTTGCATTTCATTTATAAAGAATTCTGCCATATTTTGTTAAAGGGAAAATCCATTTTTGTTATATTAAAAAAAACAGACTTGCATTTAATTTTTCCGTGACTGCCTCAATAATTGCGTAGATGCCACCACAATATTTTTTCTAATTAAAACAGTTGATCTGTAAAACTGTGTGTGAAATTGTGTCAAATAAAATTACAAATATTAATAAATATAATAATACATATATATATATTTTATTAATTTTGTTAAGAATTAGCACAAAATTGATTTTCCATTTTGCATTTCATTTATAAAGAATTCTGCCATATTTTGTTAAAGGAAAAATCCATTTTTGTTATATTAAAAAAAACAGACTTGCATTTAATTTTTCCGTGACTGCCTCAATAATTGCGTAGATGCCACCACAATATTTTTTCTAATTAAATATTAACCAATATCTAACTAGAATTATGATTTATTCTGACTAAAAAGTTCCAATTAAAAGTTATTCATCCCAATTATGAATATTCTCAAGGAATTTCTTTCTCACGGAAAATACATTTCTCGAGAAAAAAATTCCTCCAATTATAAATTCCGCGTGAACAAAAAATGATTAACTGGCATCATCGAATTTCGAAGCCACTTGCTTTGCTTATTGACAATTTATTTTCTATTTTTTGTGTGTGTGCAAACGACCCTACAATAAATGTCCCAATAAACATTTTTGTTTGCTATCAACTTGAGGTGCATTTGAGATCAAATACATTTCTCAAATCTCCAACGTTAATTCTCAAATGCCCTCAATAGTTCGAATATAGTCTTCTCAACTTAAAAGGCACATTTTTTATATGCCGATTTTCATAGTTATCAAATTGAGAAATTTGTGATTCTCAACTTGATAGCAAAGAAATATTTCCAATCGGTATCAAATGGAAGGTACGGAATTGCCATATTAAAAAATATTATACTAATTTTAGAAATGAAAACAATGTACTTTTTTTAATGTTTCAATTTAATTTCATTATATATTTAACATTACTATGTACATGTTTAACATTAAATGTACATATTATGTACATTTTTTAAAATCTAGAATTAAAAATAAATGAATTAATTGGTTGTACATTTTTTGAAAAATTCGACAAAAACCAGAAATAATTAAAAATATATCAATGATTTGTACTTTTTTGGCATTTTTTAATTTAATTTATTATTTATGACATATTTAAATAATATCTCAGACTTAACACAAATCGTATTCAAGTTGAAAAAATGTTTGGTCTCAAGTGGAGAAAAGTGTTGGATATCCAATTGAGAGTAAAAATATTTCTCAAAGATTGGAAAAAATGTTAAGTCTCAACTTGATGTCAAGTTGAAAGCAAACAAGGAGAAAAATTGTTCAACCCAAGTTGAGAATTACATTTGACATCAATTTAAGAACTTAACTTTTCTCCAACATTGGAGAAATAATATTTCAATGCATACTGGGGAATGACCGAAACTAACACATAAACAGTTTTTTCCTATTTGAAAAACATATGACTGTCATTGTTGCTGTTGTAGAGTTGTTATACCCTCCATTCCAGTGTGCAGAGGGTATATATAAGTTTGTCATTCCGTTTGTAATAATTAGAAAAAAAATTTTGGACCCCATAAATTTATATATTTGTGATCCTTATAACAACCGGAGTTGATATAGCGATGTCCGTCTGTGGAAATCACGATGACGGCATCAATCCGGCAGCTAGGGTACTCGTTGACATAAAAATGATTCACTAACACCCTGAGAAGTTTGCTATTTAAAATCGTCCAAATCGGTCGATTAGGGCCCGAGATTTGAATGAAGAACTAAAAAAGTCTTGAAAAAAAAATAATTTTCTATGTTGTTCTTGTCACGATCACGCCCTCAATAGTGAAGCTACACTGATCATTTTTAGTGAGAATGATTCACCAAATTCATGGAAAGATTTCTACTTCAAAAATCATTAAAATCGGTGGAACAGGTCCAGGGAAATCTCTGAAAAAGTAAAAAAAAAATGAAAAACATGATATTTCTATATTGTTCTTGTTGTTATTCTAAATGTTGCATTGTTTTCATAGCTGGACTTGTTGTTTTTGTGGTCGTTATGGTAATAATATAACAAAAACAAACCCTTTGTACATTTTTTTATCAACTCTGGTAGAAAAATTTAAAAGTTTCCATTGTTTTGGCATCACTAAAAAAATATGTTAGATCATTTCTGTCATTGCCACAAGCCTGCCTGCAAAATTTCAGATCGATTGGGTCACGGGAAAGTGGTTAAAATCGATCCAAAATTTTTTCGACAAGCAGACACTACGAGTTAATATAAAGGGAGTAAAAATTCACCAACATCTAAAGCAAATAATGCTAAAATACCTAGTTGTTAATAAAAAAAACAATTGGGCAACTCACAATGGGTAATGTATCGTTGTATCTCTTGTATCGTGTATCACTTTACAATAGTGTAAAATTGTTGTTGGTAATTTTCACTGAAAAATCTGATACACGATCCAACTTCATTTGCTATGTTTAGTAAATGTTGTATATTGTCAGTTTCAAGTGAATGCCAGTTTTTATGAAAAAGAAAAAACAAATACATAGAATATTATCAGCATAAATAATTATAAAATAAAATATGGCAAATAATGCAAATAACGAAAATACATCGATAAGTTTATTTATATAAAAATTAATGTTTATATTTTTAGTATGTGTTTTCTCTTTCAGTACCAACCAAAACATTTAACATTTTTTTTTTCATTATAAATTAAAATGCAAGAGGTACGTAACTAAAACTCTAGGGTATATCTCACGACCAAAAAGCAAACACTGACAAGTGTTTTCTCTTATACAAAATAGCAGAAGCGACGAAGCGATCTTTCCTCGTTGGATCGAAAATTACTAAAGAAAGCGTTTTACAATATGAAAATACAACTGAGTGTTCACAACAAATGATTGTATTGTGTATTTCAATACAACATACAATATACAACACCTGTTGTGAATTGCCCAAATGTAAATTTAGCAAAAAAATTTATGTATTAATTTATTTAAAGAGAAAAACACAAAAATAACGTTTGATGTTGTATTTTTTGTGTGTAATATTTAAATATACATACATACACATATTAAATAATACAAATAATGTACATATATTATATATATATATGTATGTATGTATATTCATAGTAACTGCATGTTAGAAATAAATCGGTTATTTTATTTACATAAAATTCTGCAGTATTTTGTTGTGGGGAAAATACATTTCTTTTGTATTTACAGAGTGTCACTTCATTTTGCTCAGCGTGACTATGCCACAGTAGATGCCGCCATAATTTTTGTTTGTTCTAATTAGCTTTGCAATAGTTATTTCTATTTTAACATGAATGTTAATATTTTCAACTAGATATCATACAGAACAATGTTAAGAGTATACACGGGTTGGTCTTTTATTTCATACGTTTTTTCGTTATTCTTTTACAAATATGAACATAAGTTTGGCATATTACCCACCAATCTCACATCACACTGCAAGTTCGAAAAACTCAATACACTCACATTTTTTTTACTAATACACACACATTTTCCGCAGTGGTCACACTAATGGCACCAAATTTTTCGTGCGAATAGTGGCAGACACTAACGATTATTAATGTTACCCTGTTATAAATTTAATGCAAATTTACTGGATTCTGTAAAATTGTAATTAAAGTTTTAACTTGTTAAATCTACTATAATGATTTATTTTTTGAAATGCGCATACAAAAACGCAAGTTTGTTAATTATAGAGCATAAATATTATTAACTATTTTTAAAATAATACTAATAATAATAAATGTAAACATTTTCCCTCAAACATGTGCCTGTATAATAAACTTGGTAACTCTACTTAAAATAAAATAAGAGAGAGAAGTATACAAATTTTTCAAGTTTACGCTTCGACAACATTTTAAAAATGAGATTGCAGTCAGATGTTTGAGCATAAAATTTAATGGCGATGGATTCGACTAATTCGAACAATTTTTCGTTGATAATACGTACACAACGATTTTACAATTTCAGTGTGATGTGAGATTGGGGGGTTAACTTTTTGTTGTCTTTACAAAATAGAGTTACCGAGTTCGTCAATAAGTTTTTTGCTTACAAAACAGTTCTACACAGTTATATAGAATGATTATTCTGCTTTACCTATAAAATATCTGATTGCGATTACATCTAATTTTTAAAAATTGTTTATAATTAATAAAGCATTATTATTCACATAAATACAAAATTTCACTTTTTAAATTTTCCATTCAAATTTAAGAAAATATCAATTATAATAAAAACTGAAAATAAAATTTCCAATTATAAATTAGAAAATATTAATTGAGTTTCAGAAAATCATATCAACACGTCGGAAATAATAATTTTAAATATAGAAATATCTTTACATTTAAAAATGATTACATTTAAAAAAAATATTGCCATTCAGGAGATATTAATAACTTTTCAGTACCGCGATTCAGTAACTTCTTTTAACGATAGTCGAATTGTAAAAAAAAAAGAAAATTGCAAAATTATCAGTAAGATTTTGAAACAATATTCGCTATTGTTAAAGTCAGCTGTTGTTGTTATCTAAACGACAACCATTTTTGTGTTGTTTATCCAATCGATAAAAACTTAAATTTTTAGGTTGAAATGTCGTCATACATAAATAAAAATCATGAAATATAGAAAATATTTTGCTTTAATTAAAAAACTTTTTTATATAAATAAAAAAATTAAATAGCATATTCAATTCATTATTTCATTTTCAAATAAATAAACAGAAATATTAGTAAAAAAAATAAAGATATTAAACATAAACATAAAATCATCCTGTCAAACACGAAGTAATTTGTTTTTTTCTATTCTTTGTGTTTTTCGCTTATTTTGACAGAGATGCCACTCCTTTACAATTTAAATAAATAGAAAAACAGATTTGTCGATATTAATTTAAATTCAATGAATTTAAGAAAACCTCAAATGATATTTAAGAATTGCTAACATAAAAATTGTTACATAAGTAAACGTAATTTTATGAGAATGTTATTTTTTATATATAAATTTTCACAATTTTTTTTCGATGAAAATTTGAAGTTTTTCAGAAAATAAAGATAACATTAAATTATTTTATTTAAAATGTTTGGGACTTTTCGTTTTTTGCGTTTTTCATCCCTAATTTGATTATTTATTATTATAAATTTATTCTCTATGTTTTCAAAATATGGCAATATTTTAAAAAAAAGTTGAGAGAGCTTTTTTTTTGGTTATTATTTTGTTACTCCATCCGACCTATATGGCCACAATGAAGAAATATTTGGCCAGTTAAAAGAAACTATACAGCCATCTCCAATTAGCACGATTTAATGCATATAGCCACTCTACACAACCATTACCTTTGCAATGGAGGTTAGGGCGAGCTATTTAATTAGCAAAAACTAAATTAAACGAGAAGTTATGTCATATAACCGGAAACGCATGCATATAGGTATATAACCAAAATGCATGCCGATCAGCAACCACGATGACCAAAAAGCAAACACCGAAATAAATCCGAAATAATAGAAAAGAAGAAAACCAACCCAAAGAATTTGCTGAAATAATTTGGTATTAAGTTTAACAAATTGTTTACTTTTTCAATTACATTTATTATCAAGACTCAAACCGAGGTGGAGGGTATCAAAGATTCGGCACAGCCGAATTTAACACTCTTACTTGTTTATTTTTTCTTTTTTGGATTTATAGATAACTTTGCAAAAAATGTAGTTCTCTTTTTTCAGTTTACATGTATGATGAAATATGAAATATTTTTTTCTTTTTTGTGTTCATAGGTGTATTGGAGTTTGCATTTCCTTAAGGGAAATGCATTTCTCTTCCCGAATGCACAACATGTCGAGAGTTGTTTAAATTCCTAATTATTTTTAATAATAGAAATTATTTATTGATTAGTTAAAATTTATTTGTGCCGTCTTAGGCCAGTGTCACATAAGAACTGATTTGACTTTGGTTATTTCTCTTATTATTAAGCAATATTTGAAAAACAATTACTTAAGAAATACATAATATGAACATCAGCGTTTAATTATGTACATAGGAACACCAATGCAATTAAGCAAAGTAAAAAATATGAGCATATTTTTTACAAAGAATATTATTAAAGCAAAATGAGACAAATAATAAAAAATATATGTCACATCTTAACATGCCGGCCTCCTTAATATACAGCAATGTATATTCAATCCTCCATGGGCAGGGGATACAGCTTTGTGATGGCACGTTTATAGACTCCGTGTTGAGTTTTTATTTCCGCTACGCGATGAACGCCATCATGGCCAGGTACAGTTGGCATGATTCTAGCCAAAGACCACTTGCAAGGTGGCAAGTTGTCATCTTGTACTATGACGAGAGTATTTGGTTTTAAGGGCGCATTGTTTGTTGACCATTTATGACGCTGCTGGAGCAAGTGTAAGTATTCCCTTGACCATCTTTTCCAAAAGGTTTGTTGTAGTTGCTGTAGCCTCCGAAAGCGTTCCAAGCGGTTGGTATTAATTTTTGTAACATCTGGCTCGGAGAAAGACGTCAAAGCTTGACCAATTAAAAAATGTCCTGGTGTAAGGACTTCAAGATCGTTTGGATCTGACGACAGTGGAGTAAGAGGCCTAGAGTTGAGTATTGCCTCTATTTGTGCGGTGACTGTTGTCATCTCTTCGAATGTTAAAGTTGCATTAGCCACAACTCGTATTAAATGATGTTTGGTCTGTTTCAGTGCAGCCTCCCACAAACCGCCAAAATGTGGGGATCTTGGTGGAATTGTACGCCAGTCTATACGATCTTCTTGGCATAGTTTGAATATTTCAGCTTTGTGATTTTCGTTTTCGAACAAGATGCGCAGTTCGTTCAATTCATTCTTAGCTCCAACAAAATTAGTAGCGTTATCGGACCAAATTATTTTACAGAGTCCTCTTCTGGCGATAAAGCGACGCAGTGCAGCCATAAAAGCAGATGTTGATAAATCGCTTACAGTTTCAATGTGCACAGCCTTTGTCGAAAAACACACAAAAATACAAATGTATGCTTTGACAGGTGAACGACCACGAATTTTGGAATGAATGTATACTGGGCCACAGAAATCTATTCCCGTGGTAAGAAATGCACGTCCAGGTGTTACTCTATCTTTAGGAAGACTACCCATTAAAGGATCGGTTTTAGTTGGCTTCGTTCGAAAACATCGAATGCATTAATGCACAGCATTTCGGCAGATGTGCAAACCATCAAGTGGCCAATAATTTTGTCTAATTATTGATAACAGTGTATGTGCGCCAGCGTGCATAAACTTGAAATGATAAGAAAGGACTAAGAGTTTTGTTAGTTCACATTTTTTTGGCAAAATAATAGGATGTTTAGATTGGTACGTTATGTTACTATGGTGTTAGCGACCTCCAACTCGGATTATTACTTCATCATCTATAAATGGCTATAAGTTCCTAATCATACTGGATCTATCGACTTGACCATGTTTGCTGAGTGATTTAAAATCTGCAAGGAGATGACAGCGTTGATTGTTGATAACAAGCTTGGCTCTAGCTGCAAAGAGCTCTGAGGCTTCGAGACGGCCGGAAAGCCGCTTTTCTGCTTGACTCCTCGTGTTGTTATAAAAGCGAATACAATAACCAAAAATGCGTTCTAATTTCTGTAACGAACCACGATATAGGATGGTGGATATCAAATCAGAATATGCAGGTTTTGATACAAGAAACACAAATTTGTTCGGTCTTTTTTCTGGTATTTCGTCTTCACTGATGTCTTGAGGTTTTAATAACGAACAGTTTTGCGATGAAGATTTTAAAAAGTCGGGACCAGTTGTCCATAGCGATGACGCCAAGAACTCAGTCGGCATTAGTCCTCGAGAAATCAAGTCTGCCGGATTTTCCTTGGTGTTGACATAGTTCCATTCATCAATACGAGTTAGTTCTTGAATTTTTGCTATTCGATTGGCCACAAATGTTGTCCACGTATAAGATGGCTTAGAAATCCAAGCAAGCACTATTTTGGAGTCGGTATAGTAGAATCTTTCAGTTACAGTAATTGGTAATATATTAAGCAACCTCTCTACAAGTTCCACCATAAGTACTGAGGCTAAAAGCTCGAGTTTTGGAATTGATAGTGAGCTAGTTGGCGCTACACGAGATTTTGCACAGACAAAGCGAGTTGTTACCGAATTTTCTGTATCCAGACATTTTAGATAGCAACATACTCCATAGGCATCTTCGCTACTATCTGAAAAAGAATGAATTTGTATGGATTTCATTACCTTTTTTGACAGCAAATGTCGCAGAACCCGGTAGTCGTTGAGTGCTTGAAGCTGTGAAATAAAGTTTTTCCAGCGCTTCTCATAGTCACCTTCCAGAGCTTGGTCCCAAGATATTTTAAGTTTCCATAGCTGTTGTAAAAATATTTTGCACAGAACCACCACTGGCCCGATTAGTCCCAGAGGATCAAATATTCTGCCCAGATTTGAGAGGACAGATCGCTTAGTAATTATTTGCAAAGGTTCAAATTCAAAATGATATACAAAGGTGTCGTCTTTTGGTTACCAAATAAGCCCAAGCGTTTTAACGACCTTATTTTTTCCAATTTGCAGATATGGCTCTTTATCTCTATCGGGAATTTGATCCAGTAACATAGAGATATTTGAGCAATATTTCCTCAATTCAAAATGAGCACCAACCAGCATGGTTCGGATGTCCGCAAGGAGACAGGATGCGGCCTTTAAAGAATTTGGACCGGTCATGATATCATCGACATAGGTTTCCTTTAAAATAGCTGCAGAAGCTTCTGGGTATGATATATGGTCTTCAGCAAGTTTGTTTAGACAGCGTGTAGCCATATATGGTGCAGCTGATGTACCATAGGTTATGGTGTTTAGCTGGTATACTCCAATTGACTCTGAAGGATGTTGTCTCCATAATATCATCTGATATTTTCTATCTTGGGGGTCGATCTTGATTTGCCTGTACATTTTACTGATATCTGCCGTGAAGACGTAGCTGTATGACCGAAAACGTGTGATGACAGTGAATAAGTCAGACTGGACTGTAGGCCCTATCATTAGCTCATCATTGAGGGACAAATTTGACGAAGTTTTTGCCGAACCGTCAAAAAAAAACACGAAGCTTTGTAGTCGAGCTATCTGATTTTATAACGCAATGATGCGGTAAGAAGTAGCAACTCCCTGGGATGTCATCACCAAAGTTACCAATTCGAGTCACATGATGCAGAGATTCATATTCTTCCATAAAATCGCAATATTGCTGTTTTAGCTCACCATTTTTAGAAAGCCTCTTCTCTAAGGTTAGCAGACGACGTTTGGCTGATGAAATTGATTCGCCCAGTGAGGTGGGTGGTCTTTTGAATGGCTGCCTTACGATGAAGTGACCACTTTCAGATCTTTTGACAGTTGAATTGAAATGATGTTCACAAAGCTTTTCTTCGGATGTCAATGTTTTTGAAGAGCTAACGTGAGCTTGCACTTCCCAGAATTGACGCAAGATTGTTTCCAAGGAATCTGTAGAATACATATTAGATTTTTTGCAATGTAGACTTACGTGTTTGGGTGACGTTATTTTGCCAGTAATAATACAGCCAAGTTGAGATTTTTGAAACGAATGATCAGCAAGTGTAAGGCTCGGTGGTAGATTCCATTCGGATACATCGAAATCTAATTCGGGCTGTCTTTCGCTGATGCGTGGCAGTATATAAAATGCTAGCTCGGTAGAAAAATCAGAATAATTAGATTTGATGACTGTTGAAATGCAATGCCGAATTTTAGCACTTATATCGCCAATGCCAGTGACTTCTGTCTGAGTAAATTGACGTTTTATTCCCAATTGAACGGCTAAACGTTCGGTGATAAAGTTCAACTGTGAGCCTGAGTCTAGTAGAGCTCTGCAAAGTGACGTGAGACCCAATTTATTTGTAACCTGTATTAGCGCTGTGGCTAGAAGAACGGTAACATTCTTATCAGCTGCTGAATTCGATGACCTTACTGCAGAATTTGTTGCTGAGAAGACTGCTGATTCTGAAGAAACATTGCTGACATCCGCTGTGGAAACTTGACCTAATATTGTTGAAGGGCCTTTATTGGGTACTAGTCAGGCTGAAGGATTGTTGGTTGCTGACTGAGTTTTGTTTAGATAAAAGCTGTTGTGATGCAGTAGTGTATGATGCAGACCTTTGCACTCTTTGCATTTTTCTGAATCGCATGTTTGATGTGTGTGACCCGATTTAAGGCAGTTGTTGCACAAATTTCTTTCGTGGATTGAATCAAAGCGCTGCTTTGGGGCCAGCGTTAAAAATTTGCGACATCTATAAATGAGATGATTGTTTCCTTTACAGTAGGCACATATTTTCGTATAATTTGCAGTTTCAGATGCGACGAATGATGATCGTGCTTGTTTTACAGAGCCTTGTTTATTTGCAGTTGGCGATGTCATTGGCTGATGACGGCTTGATGTTCTATCTTCTAAATGATTGCACCTTTTCTCCAAAAATTTAGTCAGTTCATCAAGAGTTGGAACTCGATCAGTGGCTGCTTCATCGTTCCATTTTTCCAGACTGCTGTTGTCAAGCTTGGATAAAATAATTTCCACAACGATGTCATCCCACTGGGCAACTGGTCTGCCAAGAGATTTTAGCGCCCGCAAATGGACACTGACAGTATCAACCAAATCTCTCAATGCCAATGCTGAAACCTTTGTGATTGGTGTCAAGTTGAGCAAGTG
Organism: Cordilura impudica; assembly: GCA_963682025.1. Lineage (NCBI taxonomy): Eukaryota > Metazoa > Arthropoda > Insecta > Diptera > Scathophagidae > Cordilura > Cordilura impudica. The sequence continues at coordinate 36,693,287 of OY821522.1, read as the reverse complement.
TCGAACATGTTCACGTATGATTAGCGGCTTCTTTTGATATCGATCAGTTAACAGTTTGAGAACCACTTGATAGTTATCTGTCGTGACCTCGACCGATTCAATTCTGCGTAGCGCGCCGTCTTTTAGGGATGACCTCAGATAGTGGAAACGCGTGACGTCATCAAGAGCCGAATTATTGTGCACAAGTGCTGTAAAAGTATCATAATATGAGATCCACTGTGTATAATCACCTGAAAAGAAAGGTAATGATATCTTTGGTAGCTTAAGCGATGAACTCCCCATCGAGTGATTCATGCTATCATTGGCCCTTTCCTGCTTATGTCGGTCAATAGAAATTGATAAGGCTGGATGAAGACTAAAACACAATTCTTCAAATTCTGCACGTACATTGGATGCCTCTTCACCTGATTCAAATTCCTCTATTCCAGCTTGAACACTTTGAAATTCACAGTAATATTTTTCTAATGCGCGCATTCTTATTTCCACTTCTTGAATGGAGGCAGAGCTCAACTTGTTCTTAACAAAATCGTGAACTCGTTGCTGTTGTGATATTAGAGTAGCACGTTTAATTTCTACCTTTGCTAATTTAGCTTCAGCCATTTTAAAGAAAAAATGTTAGCAACAAGATATTCTTTTAATTTTTTCAAAATTCACAACAACCTTTGTTCTGTGCTGTTTATGCAGTAGAATGCAAATGCTTTTATTAATATAAAATTTTTTAGCTTTGGTAAATTTTTTTTTTCAGATTTTTACATTTGACTATTTATGCAGTAAGTGCAAATACATACGTTGATTTATTATGTCCAAAAAAACGTCAACGTTCTGTGATACAGAATAAATGTACCGTTATGGGTTTATGCATATAAAAACCAGTTTCGCATTAAATTGTCTTGAGGAATATTATTTGTTGTTGGTTTTCTCATGCTACTGCTTGGTTGATGCGTTCTCTGCTGACGTTCTTGTTGATACGAAAGAACGATGCGAGGGATGTTGCCGTAGACATATACATGAATTTTTTTTGTTTAATAATTTAATTTAATTTTTTAAGATTATTTTATTTATAACAATTTCACTCCCGCTTAAACAATTTAATTAAAATCTTGAACTACGTGTCCTGTCACGGTCGCCAATGTTTAAATTCCTAATTATTTTTAATAATAGAAATTATTTATTGATTAGTTAAAATTTATTTGTGCCGTCTTAGGCCAGTGTCACATAAGAACTGATTTGACTTTGGTTATTTCTCTTATTATTAAGCAATATTTGAAAAACAATTACTTAAGAAATACATAATATGAACATCAGCGTTTAATTATGTACATAGGAACACCAATACAATTAAGCAAAGTAAAAAATATGAGCATATTTTTTACAAAGAATATTATTAAAGCAAAATGAAACAAATAATAAAAAATATATATAACATCTTAACAAGAGTGTTGTTTAAAAATTTTAAGTAAAGCAGAGCAAAACTTAAGAAGATACTGCGTTTCCAGCGACCGGCCTCATACGGTATATAGTATACAAATCAGTTTTTAAAAAACTTTAAACCGATTTTCTCGCAAATAAATGTTTGAAGTCCGTGAACATCTTCTTGACCGATTCGTTTGAAATTTTAGACACTATATCTACACAAAAATCATCAGGTAACCACGAAGTCTTTTTAATTCCATTTTCTTCCCCATTTTTTAACAACAAATTCCCAAAATTGTATATCAAAAATCGTTTTTCACTTCAAAATGCTGTAAAAAAAATTGAAAAACTCTTCGTTACTACTTCAGGAAATATGTCACCTTTTAAACGCATTTCGATTTTTATATGGTCCGGTAACGAGTTGTGATGTTCATCGCAAAACAACAACGCCTCCTGATATTGGCTGTCACGGACTTATTTATTAAAATTTTTAGTTGAGGTTTAAAAACTTTTTTTAGTTGAATAAATTTATTTATTTTGACGTATTTTAAAAAGTTATAAAATATAAATTAAATTATTAAATTATTAAGACTAAAATTACCGAGTTTCTATCAAAATAAAATATTTTTTTAAAATCATATAATATTAAAAACTCCTTATGTATAGAAGCAGAAAATATAAAGCAAAGGTTGGCTACTGGCAAACTTATGCAAAAATATACATAAAAGGACCTTTTAGAAAACTTCATTTGGAAATCGAAGTTTTTGGTTTTTAGTTTTTACAACTGTTTTCCGATTTTTTTTTTTTTTTTTTAATTTTAAAAACATTAAAATTAATTTTTTTTAAATATATAAAATATAAGAAAATTTTGAAATGGGAAAAAAATTTGTTTGTTAAAGTCAAAATAAACGGGCGCCTAGGCGCCACACAATCCACTAGTTAATTATATTAATGTATGTGTGCGCGTGTACAATAATTATGGATACGCACACGAATAATTTAAGGTAGGTTAAGCAATGAAATAAATAAACAAGGCAGTCAAAAAATAAAGCTCATCAGAGCACTACACGAAAAAACGAGTACAACTTTTTATTTTCGAACGAATAATACGATTTATACATAAAACGATTTATACATAATAGCATCGGAATGCATAGCATGATTAATACATAATAGATGACAATTGTAGAAAAATCGCATAATATAAGACGAGAATAATTATCAAGAATATCGATAAAACCGTCATCTCCTTTCGTGTTCGTAAAGAACGAAGCATGAGTTTTAACTTTATGACCCTCAATATCAGTGTCAAGACGAGAAATATCGGAGATATTCCATTGCGTTTTTTTGGCGTAGTCATTTTGGTCCATGCCACCATAGGTCATTATATGCCAGCTCCAACGGAGAAATACCACGACTGCCCAAATCGGCAGGATTATCCTCAGATCTTACGTGATACCAATTATGCTGACCGACATTTTCCTGAATTCTGTACACCCTGTTTGCAACAAGTGTGGTCCAAGAATAAGCATCCTTTTTTAACCAAGCAAGTACGATCGTAGAGTCAGTCCAACAATAAACTTGGTTAAGTCGTATATCGATTTCGCTCAGTATTGTCTTCAAAAGTTCTGAACACAAAACTGCTCCGCAAAGTTCAAGTCGCGGAATCGAAATTGATTTTATAGGTGCGACTTTAGCTTTGCAAGATAATAAGTGGGTATATATATATCGCCTTTGGGGTTTCGATGCAGATATAAATTACCCCCGCGTATGCCTTTTCCGAGGCATCAGAAAAGACGTGAAGTTCAACGGACGAATCAGGGGTGTAATGAATACAGCGTGGAATTCGTATATTGTTGACTTCATGATATGAAGTAACAAACTTTTGCCACTCATTTTCCCTTGAAAGTTGTAGATAATCATCCCAATTGATATTATCCAACCAAACCTTCTGCATAATCATTTTCGCGACTACAACAACTGGACCTAGCCAACCCACAGAGTCAAACAACTTTGCAATCATAGATAAAACTTCTCTTTTAGTGTGACTCGATTTATGTGCAATAGGATTTACACTAAAGTAAAAAGAGCCCAGTTGAGCATTCCATTGCACACCCAAAGTTTTAGAGCTACTTGATTCCACAAAGGTCAAAAACTTAGCATCAACGTTCAGGAGGAAATCTGTCCAAAATTATTCGTTCGTGAGATGTCCATTTTCGTAGTTCAAATTTAGCAGAAGATATAGCTGCTATAAGTTGATCACGAGCGATCAAAGCAGTTGTAATGTCGTGAGTCCCTGTCAAAACGTCGTCAACGTACATACACTTCCGTAAAATGTGTGATGCTAAAAGGTACTCAGCTTCAGAATCGTCTGCTAATTGTAGCAATGTCCGGATGGCAAGATAAGGAGCGCAATTGACGCCAAAAGCCACTGTTTGTAACTCATAGTCCTTAACGTCCTCCGTCGGAGAATCTCGAAATAAGATACGTTGAAATGGAGTATGAGCTGCATCAACCCTAATTTGTCTGTACAATTGTGTAATGTCACAATTAAAAACAAATTTAAAAAGTCGCCATCTTAAAATTAAAAGGACCAAATCAGACTGTAAAGTAGGTCCAACGTAAAGACAGTCGTTAAGACTATTCCCGTTCGAAGTTTTGTTAGAGGCATTGAAAACGACTCTTAACTTCGTGGTCTTTCGTTCAGGTTTAACGACTGCATGACGTGGCAAGTAACAAGCAAAAGTTGTTGCCGATGAAGGAGAAGAAATAAGTTTCATATGGTCTAGGTCCAAATATTCATTAACGAAGCTATCATATAATTTCTTAATCTCAGGTCTTCGTAAAAGAGAGGATTCTGTGCGATGCTATTGTTTGAGAACACTCGGTCGAGATAAACCCAGATTTAAGTGTTGAGGAAATTCAGGTTTGAAAGGAAGGGTCACAATGTATCGCCCATCTGTTAAGGATTTAGGTAAATTAGATTTTAAGTTGATTTTCTTTTGTAAGTTCTCGTAACGGCTGATATTTTCATCTAAACACAGTCAAACATTTTTTCTACAGTGTATGGATTTACCAACTTTCATAATCTTGAACTTGAGTAGCAACCCTGATGCTTATTAGATTCTTCACTGCACCTTTTTATCTTAGTTCTTGCTTTATTAAATTTCCCTTAAAAAACTTCTGTTTTAATACTTCAATGTCATTTAGAAAGATACCTATATGAATGTTAAAAGTAAAGGTGGAAACACAACTGGCACGAATGACGAATTTCGCATAGCTCGATGAATTTGTCGGCAACAATTCGTTGCGTAAATTCGTCGAATGAAATACAATTACGACGAATTCACATAACAGCTGTAACGTCATTTGAAATTGTATTTAATTTATAATATGTACTAATTTTTTACAAAATTTTTACCTATCACCACGTGATAGGCAATACTAAACTAATAATAACAAGTAACAAAATTATAGTCGGTCTAGACCGATTATACGATACCCTATACCATGCGTTTAGAGACCCTATCTCTTACGCCCATCTAATTAGATATAGAAAATAAGCATAAGCCAAATTTAAGTGGTAATTTTTTTGACTGCAGAATGAAAAAGGTCATATCGGATGATATGTCTATATGGAGACTAGGTCCAAAAATGGACCGATCCTGACCATGGTTGGTAAAGTCTCATGTATTTTGCGAAAATATATACACACAAAATTTGAGATGAATCAGTGCAATATTTTTGTTTTTTGATAGATTTAAGTGAAGATCGGGAAGCAGCTCTATATGGGGCCTATGACTAAGAGTTGTCCCATAGGGATCGTTTTTAGACTACTCATTAATGGATGTAATAAACACATGCAAACCCAATTTAACTAAGATCTATACAACAATTTGGATCTGATGGAAATTTATGTCGATTTCATATGGGTCAGTTGTATAGGTCTGAACATGGACCGATTCGCACCAATTTCAATAGCGTTCATCCCATGGCCGACGAAAGCTTATATACCAAATTTTATCTAAATATATTCATATTTGCGACCTGTAGTTGGATTACAAAGTTTACATGGACACACAGACGGATGGACGGACGGACATTGTTAAATCGACTCAAAAGGTGATTCTGATTCGATCGGTATAACAAAAGACGGGTCTAGGTCAAATATTTTTGGTTGTTACAAACTGCAGCACAAAGTCATTATACCTAAAATTATATGAAAATTTAAGATTTTAATTGCGACTATTTTTGCAGAAAGGAAAATGTCCTGAACAACTTTTATAGCACGTTCTGCGCAAATATTACTACGCTGCTGATTTAATATTTACGACTTCTGCATAACCCCATGCCTTATAAAACACTCATTACCTTTTTTAAATTTAATAATTCAAAATTGTCTTCGCGGAAACAATGGTCTGAAAACCATACGTCGTACCATGCGCCACATATAAATTGACATATTTTATATAGTTCTGGTCGGTGTTTTGGAATTAGGATAAATGCTAATATTGCCAGAATTTTTCTAGAATTCCACCGAGCATCGAAATGAAGCTAGTGGATCTAGATTTTTATACCCTATACCACTATGTGGTTTGGGTATAATGACTTTGTGCTGCTGTTTGTAACAACCAAAAATATTTGACCTAGACCCATCTTTAATTATACCGATCGAATCAGAATCACTTTCTGAGTTGATTTAACAATGTCCGTCCGTCCGTCCGTCCGTCCGTCCGTCCGTCCGTCCGTCTGTGTATCCATGTAAAGCTTGTAATCAAACTGCAGGTCGCAAATATGAATATATTTTGATGAAATTTGGTATATAAGCTTTTATCGGCCATGGGATGAACGCTATTGAAATTGGTGAGAATCGGTCCATGTTCAGACCTAGCCCCCATACAAATTACCCATATGAAATCGACATAAATTGCCATAAGATCCAAATTGTCATATAGATCTTACTCAAATTGGGTTTGTATGCGTTCATTACATCCACTAATGAGTAGTCCAAAAATGATCCCTTTGACCCCATATAGAACTGCTTCCCGATTTTCACTTAAATCTGTTAAAAAACAAAAATATTGCACTGATTCTTCTCAAATTTTGTTTGTACATATTTTTGCAAAATACAAGAGACTTTACCAAACATGATCAGGATCGGTCCATTTTTGGACCTAGTCCCTTTATAGATATAGCATCCGATATGAACTTTTTCATATCTGCAGCCAACAAAATTAATAAAAATCCCACTCAAATTTGGTTTTTGCTTATTTTCAATGTCCAGTTAGTTGGGCCTAAGAGATAGGGTTTCTAAACGCATGGTATAGGGTATCGTATAGTCGGTCTGGACCGAATATAATTTTCTTACTTGTTTTTATTCAGTTGTTGTAGATATCAACATTGCAGAGATCGTTTTATGAGATAATGACAAGTTTTGGATTTCAAATTTAACAAGTAAGAAAATTATATCTTAGACCCAACTAACTGGACATAGAAAATAAGCAAAAACCAAATTTGAGTGGGATTTTTATTAATTTTTTTGGCTGCAGATATGAAAAAGTTCATATCGGATGCTATATCTATATGGGGACTAGGTCCAAAAATGGACCGATCCTGATCATGTTTGGAAAAGTCTCTTGTATTTTCCAAAAATATATACAACCAAATCTGAGAAGAATCAGTGCAATATTTTTGTTTTTTAATAGATTTAAGTGAAGATCGGGAAGCAGCCCTATATGGGGCCAAAGGGATCATTTTTGGATTACTCATTAATGGACGTAATGAACGCATACAAAACCCAATTTGAGTAAGATCTATATGACAATTTGGATCTTATGGCAATTTATGTCGATTTCATAGGGGTAATTTGTATGGGGGCTAGGTCTGAACATGGACCGATTCTCACCAATTTCAATAGCGTTCATTCCATGGCCGATAAAAGCTTATATACCAAATTTCATCAAAATATATTCCTATTTGCGACCTGCAGTTTGATTACAAGGTTTACATGGACACACAGACGGACGGACGGACGGACATTGTTAAATCAACTCAAAAAGTGAATCTGATTCGATCGGTATAATTAAAACAGTAGCACAAAGTCATTATACCCAAACCACATAGTGGTATAGGGTATAAAAATATCAAACAAAAGGCACTCATGTGAGCTTCAAAATGATATATACATTACTCAATTCCGATACTAAACAGTTATATACAAGTCAATGTCCAAACTTTGGAGGTCCATAACTCGTAAAATATCTCGACCGTCGAAAAAAAATATATTTTGCTAGAATCGCAACAAAATATGTTATAAGTGGTTAAAATTTGAAACCATTCGGGGCATCGCACCTAAAATACACAAAGGTCTTTAAAACGTAGAAGAAATAATAATAATAAATAATAATAATAATAATAATAATAATAATTTTAAATCAAATAAAAAAAATATAGACCAAATTTCAACGCGTTTGTTGCGGAAACTTTTTTGAGAGCAGCGAAGAAGTACATGTAAAATTTGATATTTTCAAAAAAAAAATAAAAAAAGTCATAACCATAATGAATATAAATAAATATTACATGTTGTAGCTGATAGTGTGACCATATTTAAAAACAAGTAGGAGTGTAAAATTCGGCTATGCCGAATCTTTGATACCCTCCACCTAGGTTTTCTTGCACTATTTGTAACAAATTTAGCTAAAATATTTGAAAATGTAAACAATTTGATCAATTTAGTAATTTATTACAACAAATACTCTGAATTTTCAGCATTTACGTTTAACAATTTTAAAGTCAATAGAAGATATTAAACAAAATATATTTTTAAATTTCGGATCTTTTTCGGAATACTTGACCATGTCTTATATTTTAAAAGCACTAGCGTTAATCAGTTTTATTTTTTCGATCCTATTATGACATTCCATTTGTAACGCATCGATAAATGGATTTGCGTCTATGTGTTTAATGCAAAAGATTTCTTACTTTTGTCGAATTGTAGGGATTTTTTTAAAATTTTTTTTTAACAACTTAATATTATATACGTTTCAATTTTAAACTTTAAAATTAAAAATATCTATCTTTTTTAAATCTGGTAATAACTCTATAATATGGAGATAGTAAATATGTGTCTTCTTTAATAAGAATGACAAGTAAAAAACACTTTTGTGCAGTTTACTTGTTTTGTGCATTTTTTTTAATACATACATAAGTACGCCATCTTTGTAGATCTCTTCGATTATATTAAGTTTGTAAATAAAAAAAAGAATATTAAAATATTATAAATGTAAATATAATTGATTTTAGAAAAATGTCCGATTCGTTTTTCGATGATGCTGAAAACACATCAAAGAAATACAGAAAACAAAGGTTTTACTCAAGTTAGTTGAGAGACGAGAAGCTAATGGGATGGAACAGGTCAAAGATGACGACTTTAAATACAGATGCAAGGCTTGTGAAAAAATATTAAATTCCGATAAATCAGATCTAAGTATACATGCTAATAACCAATGTCTTAAAAAAATATCTTTTAAAACCAACAACCAAAATTCTGTTTACGTTATAAGATCCCATTTGCAAGCCATTTTAATTAATTGTGTAAATTTTAAATGCACATCTAGCCATATAAAAGATGAATTATACAGAATAGTAAAAATATTTTTTTTATAATATCTGTTGATTTTTTATATTGTTTTTATGTAATTCTAATGATATTCTTATCTTATTTTTTACGATATTTTTTTCGTTTTTATGTTATTTTTGCATTATTGAAATTGAAAATTAACAAATTAAAAACGAGTAAGAAAATTATAGTCGGTCTAGACCGACTATATGATACCCTATACCATGCGTTTAGAGACCCTACCTCATAGGCCCAACTAACTGGACATAGAAAATAAGCATAAATCAAATTTGAGTGGGATTTTTATAAATTTTTTTGTCTGCAGATATGAAAAAATTCATATCGGATGCAATATCTATATGAGGACTAGGCACAAAAATGGACCGATCCTGATCATGTTTGGTAAGGACTCTTGTATTTTGCAAAAATATATACAAACAAAATTTGAGAAGAATTAGTGCAATATTTTTGTTTTTTGATAGATTTAAGTGAAGATCGGGAAGCAGCTCTATATGGGGCCTATGACTAAGAGTTGTCCCATAGGAATAATTTTTGATTAATGGATGTAATAAACACATACAAACCCAATTTGACTGAGATTTATATGATAATTTGGATCTTATGGCAATTTAAGTCGATTTCATAGGGGTCATTTGTATGGGGGCTAGGTCTGAACATGGACCGATTCTCACCAATTTCAATAGCGTTCATCCTATGGCAGATAGAAGCTTATGTACCAAAGTTCATCAAAATATATTCATATTTGCGACCTGCAGTTTGATTACAAGCTTTACATGGACACACAGACGGACGGACGGACGGACGGACGGACGGACATCGTTAAATCGAATCAGATATTGATTCTGATTCGATCGGTATAATTAAAGATGGGTCCAGGTCAAATATTTTTGGTAGTTACAAACAGCAGCACAAAGTCATTATACCCAAACCACATAGTGGTATAGGGTATAATAATTATACCCTCCACTCCAGTGTGCAGAGGGTATATATAAGTTTGTCATTCCGTTTGTAATAATTAGAAAAAAAATTTGGACCCCATAAAATATATATATTTGTGATCCTTATAACAACCGGAGTTGATATAGCGATGTCCGTCTGTCCGTCTGTCCGTCTGTCCGTCTGTCCGTCTGTGGAAATCACGATGACGGCATCAATCGGGCAGCTAGGGTGCTCGTTGGCATAAAAAATGATTCACTAACATCCTGAAAAGTTTGCTATTTAAAATCGTCCAAATCGGTCGATTAGGGCCCGAGATTTGAATGAAGAACTAAAAAAAGTCTTGAAAAAATATAATTTTCTATGTTGTTCTTGTCACGATCACGCCCTCAATAGGATAGCTAGGGTGATAATTTTTAGTGAGAATGATTCACCAAATTCATGGGAAGATTTCTACTTCAAAAATCATTAAAATCGGTGGAACAGGTCCAGGTAAATCTATGAAAAATTAAAAAAAAAATGAAAAACATGATGTTTCCATATTGTTCCTGTTGTTATTCTAAATGTTGCATTGTTGTCATAGCTGGACTTGTTGTTTTTGTGGTCGTTGTGGTAATAATATAATAAAAACAAACCCTTTGTACATTTTTTTGTGAACTCTGGTAGAAAATTTTAAAAGTTTCCATTGTTTTGGCATCACTAAAAAAATTTGTTAGATCATTTCTGTCATTGCCACGAGCTTGCATGCAAAATTTCAGATCGATTGGCTCACGCGAAAGGGGCTAAAAATCGATCCAAAATTTTGTCGACAAGCAGACACTACCAGTTAATATAAAGGCAGTAAATAAAGGGAGTAAAAGTTCACCAATAATTTAAAAAACAAATTTTTATGTATTAATTTATTTAAAGAAAAAAATAATTAAATGAAATAGTAATAATAATAAAAAAAAAATAATATACAATACAAAAAAAAGAATATATAAATAAAATAAAATAAAGATAAATGCATTCATAGCATTATAATACATATAAAAGGTCAATGTTTTCTAACCGTAACCGTAACGAGTCAGTTGTTTTTTTTACATGAAAATAATTTAAAACAGTTACCGAACGTAACCGGAACGTTCCAATACTTTTCATGTGAAAAAAAGGCTGACACGTTACGTAACAGTTACATGTCGCTAACTTGTTCTTTACACAGGCTACTGCTTTTGCAGCCATATATAGTTTCGTAAGCATAACTGATAAAATTGTTTCTATTATAAGTATAAGTAATAAATTATAAATATACTGAATTTGCAAACTAAAATGGATACATATATTGGAGGTGCTTTAATACAAAAGAGTTAACGAAACAAAATCAAAAAAAAAAAAACAACTCTACAACATCAACAATGGCAGTCATATGTTCTTCAAATAGAAAAAAAAACTGCAAGTGTGTTTTGTTGGCTACAAAACAAAAATAGTGTTGACAATATAACAAAATATGTAAAAGAAGTTATTGCTATGAAATATTTTATTTTGTTTAAAAAAAAAATCGCAAAATGAAAGGCTATAATTCCATTAATAATCAAAAGGCGTTAAACTAATTTATTTATTTTTACGTTGTACTAATGCATTTTAAATAAGTAAAAGTAATTGTATATTTAAATAAAAATGCATTTGTATTATATGTTGCTGTCGTATTCAGAAAAATCAAGTAGCTGACTATACGACTACAAATGCTGCTGCCAGCAGTCGTCTATGTGTTTCATTCATGATGTTGCAATTTTTTGCGAGCAATACTTACATATATTCTAAATAAAGAAATAATAGTTCTTTTCATACTGCGAAATCTATACAAATATATGTACAAATACTATATGTCAAATTTCAAATTTGCAATAATTGATACATTTTTGAAAGAAAATTGTATAATATGAAATGTCTTTAATTTATTTCATAGAAAACAATTTTTTGAGGTGCGTGGATTTTCCATATTTACTGTCTTACTATCGTAATGAGGTTAAATGAGTTAAAAAGAATTTAAAATATTTGAAAATATTAGGTGAGGATCCTCAAGATGTAATATACGATCGGTCTAAAACTTTTCACTTAGAGCCACAGTTAAATTCGAAACAACAAAAACCCATATATTTTGTGCATAAAGTTTAATATTAAATGTGCTTTTCTAAAATGCCTATATATTTTTTCTCATTCATTTCTGACCATCTTCAATGTAAATTTACCAAAGTTTTTTTTATTGCAATATGTATATAAAACTTAAAAATTTAATATTTTTTATTGTGTATTAACTTATTATTCTGCGATTTTCATTACATCACAAAATGTTACAAATTGGCACTACTGTTTCAAAAACAGAAAACTTCTAAATCAGTTGAAAACAGTTGATCTGTAAAACTGTGTGTGAAATTGTGTCAAATAAAATTACAAATATTAATAAATATAATAATACATATATATATATTTTATTAATTTTGTTAAGAATTAGCACAAAATTGATTTTCCATTTTGCATTTCATTTATAAAGAATTCTGCCATATTTTGTTAAAGGAAAAATCCATTTTTGTTATATTAAAAAAAACAGACTTGCATTTAATTTTTCCGTGACTGCCTCAATAATTGCGTAGATGCCACCACAATATTTTTTCTAATTAAATATTAACCAATATCTAACTAGAATTATGATTTATTCTGACTAAAAAGTTCCAATTAAAAGTTATTCATCCCAATTATGAATATTCTCAAGGAATTTCTTTCTCACGGAAAATACATTTCTCGAGAAAAAATTCCTCCAATTATAAATTCCGCGTGAACAAAAAATGATTAACTGGCATCATCGAATTTCGAAGCCACTTGCTTTGCTTATTGACAATTTATTTTCTATTTTTTGTGTGTGTGCAAACGACCCTACAATAAATGTCCCAATAAACATTTTTGTTTGCTATCAACTTGAGGTGCATTTGAGATCAAATACATTTCCCAAATCTCCAACGTTAATTCTCAAATGCCCTCAATAGTTCGAATATAGTCTTCTCAACTTAAAAGGCACATTTTTTATATGGCGATTTTCATAGTTATCAAATTGAGAAATTTGTGATTCTCAACTTGATAGCAAAGAAATATTTCCAATCGGTATCAAATGGAAGGTACGGAATTGCCATATTAAAAAATATTATACTAATTTTAGAAATGAAAACAATGTACTTTTTTTAATGTTTCAATTTAATTTCATTATATATTTAACATTACTATGCACATATTTAACATTAAATGTACATATTATGTACATTTTTTAAAATCTAGAATTAAAAATAAATGAATTAATTAGTTGTACATTTTTTGAAAAATTCGACAAAAAGCAGAAATAATTAAAAATATATCAATGATTTATTTGTACTTTTTTGGCATTTTTTAATTTAATTTATTATACCCTATACCACTATGTGGTTTGGGTATAATGACTTTGTGCTGCTGTTTGTAACAACCAAAAATATTTGACCTAGACCCATCTTTAATTATACCGATCGAATCAGAATCATTTTTTGAGTTGATTTAACAATGTCCGTCCGTCCGTCCGTCCGTCCGTCCGTCTGTGTGTCCATGTAAAGCTTGTAATCAAACTGCAGGTCGCAAATATGAATATATTTTGATGAAATTTGGTATATAAGCTTTTATCGGCCATGGGATGAATGCTATTGAAACTGGTGAGAATCGGTCCATGTTCAGACCTAGCCCCCATACAAATTACCCCTATGAAATCGACATAAATTGCCATAAGTTCCAAATTATCATATAAATCTCAGTCAAATTGGGTTTGTATGTGTTTATTACATCCATTAATGAGTAGTCCAAAAATCATCCCTTTGGCCCCATATAGGGCTGCTTCCCGATCTTCACTTAAATCTATTAAAAACAAAAATACTGCACAGATTTTTCTCAGATTTGGTTTGTATATATTTTTGCAAAATACAAGAGACTTTTCCAAACATGATCAGGATCGGTCCATTTTTGGACCTAGTCCCCATATAGATATAGCATCCGATATGAACTTTTTCATATCTGCAGCCAAAAAAATTAATAAAAATCCCACTCAAATTTGTTTTTTGCTTATTTTCTATGTCCAGTTAGTTGGGCCTAAGAGATAGGGTTTCTAAACGCATGGTATAGGGTATCGTATAGTCGGTCTAGACCGACTATAATTTTCTTACTTGTTATTTATGACATATTTAAATAATATCTCAGACTTAACACAAATCGTATTCAAGTTGAAAAAATGTTTGGTCTCAAGTGGAGAAAAGTGTTGGATATCCAATTGAGAGTAAAAATGTTTCTCAAAGATTGGAAAAAATGTTAAGTCTCAACTTGATGTCAAGTTGAAAGCAAACAAGGAGAAAAATTGTTCAACCCAAGTTGAGAATTACATTTGACATCAATTTAAGAACTTAACTTTTCTTCAACATTGGAGAAATAATATTTCAATGCATACTGGGGAATGACCGAAACTAACACATAAACAGTTTTTTCCTATTTGAAAAACATATGACTGCCATTGTTGCTGTTGTAGAGTTGTTATACCCTCCACTCCAGTGTGTAGAGGGTATATATAAGTTTGTCATTCCGTTTGTAATAATTAGAAAAAAAATTTTGGACCCCATAAAATTTATATATTTGTGATCCTTATAGCAACCGGAGTTGATATAGCGATGTCCGTCTGTCCGTCTGTCCGTCTGTGGAAATCACGATGACGGCATCAATCCGGCAGCTAGGGTACTCGTTGACATAAAAATGATTCACTAACATCCTGAGAAGTTTGCTATTTAAAATCGTCCAAATCGGTCGATTAGGGCCCGAGATTTGAATGAAGAACTAAAAAAGTCTTGAAAAAAAAACAATTTTCTATGTTGTTCTTGTCACGATCACGCCTTCAATAGTGCAGCTACAGTTATCATTTTTAGTGAGAATGATTCACCAAATTCGTGGAAAGATTTCTACTTCAAAAATCATTAAAATCGGTAGAACAGGTCCAGGGAAATCTCTGAAAAAGTAAAAAAAAATGAAAAACATGATATTTCTATATTGTTCTTGTTGTTATTCTAAATGTTGCATTGTTTTCATAGCTGGACTTGTTGTTTTTGTGGTCGTTATGGTAATAATATAACAAAAACAAACCCTTTGTACATTTTTTTATCAACTCTGGTAGAAAAATTTAAAAGTTTCCATTGTTTTGGCATCACTAAAAAAATATGTTAGATCATTTCTGTCATTGCCACAAG
Source organism: Cordilura impudica (assembly GCA_963682025.1). NCBI lineage: Eukaryota > Metazoa > Arthropoda > Insecta > Diptera > Scathophagidae > Cordilura > Cordilura impudica. The sequence continues at coordinate 36,678,023 of OY821522.1, read as the reverse complement.
CCTGCCTGCAAAATTTCAGATCGATTGGGTCACGGGAAAGTGGTTAAAATCGATCCAAAATTTTTTCGACAAGCAGACACTACGAGTTAATATAAAGGGAGTAAAAATTCACCAACATCTAAAGCAAATAATGCTAAAATACCTAGTTGTTAATAAAAAAAACAATTGGGCAATTCACAATGGGTAATGTATCGTTGTATCTCTTGTATCGTGTATCACTTTACAATAGTGTAAAATTGTTGTCGGTAATTTTCACTGAAAAATCTGATACACGATCCAACTTCATTTGCTATGTTTAGTAAATGTTGTATATTGTATCATAACATATCAGTTCCAAGTGAATGCCAGTTTTTATGAAAAAGAAAAAACAAATACATAGAATATTATCAGCATAAATAATTATAAAATAAAATATGGCAAATAATGCATATAACGCAAATACATCGATAAGTTTATTTATATAAAAATTAATGTTTATATTTTTAGTATGTACATATTTTCTCTTTCAGTACCAACCAAAACATTTAACATTTTTTTTTTTTCATTATAAATTAAAATGTAAGAGGTACGTAACTAAAACTCCAGGGTATATCTCACGACCAAAAAGCAAACACTCACAAGTGTTTTCTCTTATACAAAATAGCAGAAGCGACGAAGCGATCTTTCCACGTTGGATCGAAAATTACTAAAGAAAGCGTTTTACAATATGAAAATACAACTGAGTGTTCACAACAAATGATTGTATTGTGTATTTCAATACAACATACAATATACAACACCTGTTGTGAATTGCCCAAATGTAAATTTAGCAAAAAAATTTATGTATTAATTTATTTAAAGAGAAAAACACAAAAATAACGTTTGATGTTGTATTTTTTGTGTGTAATATTTAAATATACATACATACACATATTAAATAATACAAATAATGTACATATATTATATATATGTATGTATGTATATTCATAGTAACTGCATGTTAGAAATAAATCGGTTATTTTAGTTACATAAAATTCTGCAGTATTTTGTTGTGGGGAAAATACATTTCTTTTGTATTAACAGAGTGTCACTTCATTTTGCTCAGCGTGACTATGCCACAGTAGATGCCGCCATAATTTTTGTTTGTTCTAATTAGCTTTGCAATAGTTATTTCTATTTTAACATGAATGTTAATATTTTCAACTAGATATCATACAGAACAATGTTAAGAGTATACACGGGTTGGTCTTTTATTTCATACGTTTTTTTCATTATTCTTTTACAAATATGAACATAAGTTTGGCATATTACCCACCAATCTCACATCACACTGCAAGTTCGAAAAACTCAATACACTCACATTTTTTTTACTAATACACACACATTTTCCGCAGTGGTCACACTAATGGCACCAAATTTTTCGTGCGAATAGTGGCAGACACTAACGATGATTAATGTTACCCTGTTATAAATTTAATGCAAATTTACTGGATTCTGTAAAATTGTTATTAAAGTTTTAACTTGTTAAATCTATTATAATGATTTATTTTTTGAAATGCGCATACAAAAACGCAAGTTTGTTAATTATAGAGCATAAATATTATTAACTATTATTAAAATAATACTAATAATAATAAATGTAAACATTTTCCCTCAAACATGTGCCTATATAATAAACTTGGTAACTCTACTTAAAATAAAATAAGAGAGAGAAGTATACAAATTTTTTCAAGTTTACGCTTCGACAACATTTTAAAAATGAGATTGCAGTCAGATGTTTGAGCATAAAAATTAATGGCGATGGATTCGACTAATTCGAACAATTTTTCGTTGATAATACGTACACAACGATTTTACAATTTCAGTGTGATGTGAGATTGGGGGGTTAACTTTTTGTTGTCTTTACAAAATAGAGTTACCGAGTTCGTCAATGAGTTTTTTGCTTACAAAACAGTTCTACATAGTTATATAGAATTATTATTCTGCTTTACCTATAAAATATCTGATTGCGATTACATCTAATTTTTAAAAATTGTTTATAATTAATAAAGCATTATTATTCACATAAATACAAAATTTCACTTTTTAAATTTTCCATTCAAATTTAAGAAAATATCAATTATAATAAAAACTGAAAATAAAATTTCCAATTATAAATTAGAAAATATTAATTGAGTTTCAGAAAATCATATCAAAACGTCGGAAATAATAATTTTAAATTTAGAAATATCTTTACATTTAAAAATGTTTACATTTAAAAAAAATATTGCCATTCAGGAGATATTAATAACTTTTCAGTACCGCGATTCAGTAACTTCTTTTAACGATAGTCGAATTGTAAAAAAAAAGAAAATTGCAAAATTATCAGTAAAATTTTGAAACGATATTCGCTATTGTTAAAGTCAGCTGTTGTTGTTATCTAAACGACAACCATTTTTGTGTTGTTTATCCAATCGATAAAAACTTAAATTTTTAGGTTGAAATGTCGTCATACATAAATAAAAATCATGAAATAGTGAAAATATTTTGCTTTAATTAAAAAACTTTTTTATATAAATAAAAAAATAATTAAATAGCATATTCAATTCATTATTTCATTTTCAAATAAATAAACAGATATATTAGTAAAAAAAATAAAGATATTAAACATAAACATAAAATCATCGTGTCAAACACGAAGCAATTTGTTTTTTTTTATTCTTTGTGTTTTTCGCTTATTTTGACAGAGATGCCACTCCTTTACAATTTAAATAAATAGAAAAACAGATTTGTCGATATTAATTTAAATTCAATGAATTTAAGAAAACCTCAAATGATATTTAAGAATTGCTAACATAAAAATTGTTACATAAGTAAACGTAATTTTATGAGAATGTTATTTTTATTTATATATAAAATTTCACAATTTTTTTTGGATGAAAATTTGAAGTTTTTCAGAAAATAAAGATAACATTAAATTATTTTATTTAAAATGTTTGGGACTTTTCGTTTTTTGCGTTTTTCATCCCTAATTTGATTATTTATTATTATAAATTTATTCTCTATGTTTTCAAAATATGGCAATATTTTAAAAAAAAGTTGAGAGAGCTTTTTTTTTGGTTATTATTTTGTTACTCCATCCGACCTATATGGCCACAATGAAGAAATATTTGGCCAGTTAAAAGAAACTATACAGCCATCTCCAATTAGAACGATTTAATGCATATAGCCACTCTACACAACCATTACCTTTGCAATGGAGGTTAGGGCGAGCTATTTAATTAGCAAAAACTAAATTAAACGAGAAGTTATGTCATATAACCGGAAACGCATGCATATAGGTGTATAACCAAAATGCATGCCGATCAGCAACCACGATGACCAAAAAGCAAACACCGAAATAAATCCGAAATAATGAAAAGAAGAAAACCAACCCAAAGAATTTGTTGAAATAATTTGGTATTAAGTTTAACAAATTGTTTACTTTTTCATTTACATTTATTATCAAGACTCAAACCGAGGTGGAGGGTATCAAAGATTCGGCACAGCCGAATTTAACACTCTTACTTGTTTTTTTTTGAAAAAAGTAGTGTAGGGAAAAATGTAGAGAGAAAAAAAGTGGGTGTAGGGAAAAAAAGGGATTTTTTTCATTAGCGTAGAGATTTCTGTAAAAATCTCCTGGCATCACTGGTACCTATTAAAAAACAATGTAAGATTTCACGAAACAATGCGACGTATATCTGCTTTTTTCAAAAGCTTTCATAAGACTAAATGAAATTGTTACTTATGCATGAAACACATAGACGACAGAGGCTACACAAACACACGGATACAAATGCTGCTGGCTACAATTGTAGTCGTGTAGTCAACTACTTAATTTTTTTGAAAACGACAGCAACATATAACAACAATATAAACAGCTGTTTTTATACAAAATCATTTTTATTTCAATAGTGCCAATTATATTTTTTTTTAACTTTATTAAAATAGAAAAACATGTATGATTCTATATAAAATTGTCTTAAATATATTACTTAATTATAATGCATTATTATAACGTAAAAATAAATAAATAATTTTACTTATTAATAGAATTATTATAGCATTTCATTTTGCGATTAATTTTTTCAACAAAATAAAATATTTCATAGCACTAATATCTTTTACATATCTTATATATATTTATGCTGATCCCTGACTCACTGACTGACTGACTGATTCTGTAACGCTGAAATAATACACACACATAGCACTCCCTACAAAGCTAGGTGAAATACACAAACAAAATTTAATCTTTCTCAACGCTATGTGAAATACACAAACAAAATTTAATCTTTCTCATTTTATACAAACACACACACAATTTTCTCTCTTCTTTGTTACCGACCAGTGCTGCTAATAAAATCTTCTGAAAATCTACAATTTTGGAAACTAAATCGCCAAAATTGTCATTTTTAAAACAAGAAATTGTCAAGAAAATTTTACCGCTTATAAAACTCGAAAAATATTACAAAAGGAAGGAATAAAATTTATTTATATCATTCATATTACGAATATTATTACAGCATTGGTTATTTCTATACATAAAAATGTATTACTGGTGAAATTTCAACGAAAAAAATTTAACATAGCAATCAACTAAATAATTTTATTGACATGTATCTGTAGCTGAAACATATAATAGAGGTTTAAAGTATAGTCGTAATTAAAACTTAAATCTTAAATGGAGATGCTATTCAAGGTGTTTCCATTTTGAAACGACTTGACCCAGAATTAAATCTATACATATTTTGTAATTTACATTTACACTGGACTAAAACTATCAATTTTCGATTAACAACCCATTAATTATTAACCCTTGAAATCCTATTTTTTATACTACTGAAAATTTAAAATCTTCAATCATCATTTTAACAAATTTAACAAAACATTTTAACAAATTGAAAAATCGTCGAAATTAAAATAAGTTGTCAAAATTAGCAGCACTGCTAACGACAATAGCACTACATATGCAGATTTCGTGTTACATATGGAATAAGATGAACGCAAAAAATGCATCAAAAAACTAATATCTATTCAAATTCTTCTTTAAATTCCCTTTGTTGGTCAATGAAAATATTCTGCAAAAAAGAGTAATGAAGTAAATTTTAAACATTTTTATTTTTCTCATTTAACGTCGTCCGATATGCATACATACTTTTTTTTATCAAACTAAACTTTACCGTTTGTCTGTTTTGTTTCGCTCAGGTTCTCTGATTGCCAGCACTTACCAAAGCGTATGCTTTTTTGATAAATATTTGAGAAAAAATAGATCTTCAATGTGGATTTTGTTGTTGTCCAACGTATGATTTCATTTAAAGCTTTGTATTGAAGCAATTGAAAAAATAGTGCAATATTAAATTTAAAATTTAAATTATTCAGACTTTGCTTAATTAAATTACACTGTAATTTCAGAAGAGTGGAGGGAAAATAATTTTTTTTCACTCATATTAATTTTTGTATGACTTGCTTTTAAAAAAATTTTGACAAACATAAATTACGTAAATAGGTATATTTAAGATTTTAATTTGAATAATATATTGAAATTATCATGGAAGAATTAAAGGCGATTTGGAATAATAATTTTGTTTTTTAAGTAAAACTAATTCGCCCTTTTTTTTTTTTTTTTTTGGATTTATAGATAATTGGAAAAAATGTTCGCTTTTTACAGTTTACATTATTATTTATGATGACATATGAAATATTTTTTTCTCTTTTTTGTAGGTGTATTGGTATTTGCACTTCCTTAAGGGGTGGTAGGTTTTAAAACCTTTTTTTGCATTTCTCTTTCTGAATGCACAACATGTCGGGAGTGTTGTGCCAGAATTTTAAGTAAATCAGAGCAAAACTTAAGAAGATACAGCGTTTCCAGCGACCGGCCTCATACGGTATATAGTATTATAATCATAGTATATAAATTCGAAGTCCGTCAACATCATAACTCAAAATCTACTTGACCGCTTCTTTTAGACACTATATCTATACATAAATCATCAAGTAACCACGAAGGGTTTTTTTAGTTCCATTTTCTTTCCCATTTTTTAACAACAAATTTCCGAAATTGCATAGCAAAAATCGTTTTTCACTTCAAAATGCTGCCAAAAAATAAAAAAAAAATTGAAAAAACTCTTCGTCACTACCACACGAAACATGTCACCTTTGAAACGCGTTCCGATTTTTTTATTTCACATGATCCGGTAACGAGTTATGATGTTCACCGCAAAACAACAACGCCTCCGGAGATTCGCTGTCACGCACTTATTTATTAAAATTTTTAATTGAAAGTGTTTTCAAAGATTCTTCAAATATTATGCTATAACGGATATATGAAATAAATCATCCAACATTATTCGTATCTTCAAAAAAGAATTATGAAAATACGACTTTTTTTAACTTTTAAAACCTTACCCCCCTTAAGAAACTTTTAGGAACCTTGCTCTAAAACGTTTTTTTTCTATGCTATTCTATTTTTCTACAATAAAATGGAGTTAGTTTATAGCGAACTCGGCGGGACCGGCCAGATTAGTTCCTTATAGACTAAGTTCGTTATAACCGTAGTATTTTTTGATTTGTTCGAAAGGTTTAAAAAGTTTTTTTTAGTTGAATAAGTTTATTTATTTTGGGGCATTTTAAAAAGTTATAAAACATAAATTAAATTAAATTACATATTAATTGTTTGTCTTAATAAGACTAAAATTACCGAGTTTCTATAAAAATAAAATATTTTTTTAAAATCATATAATATGAAAAACTCCTTATGTATAGAAGCGGAAAGTACAAAGCAAATGTTGGCTACTGGCAAACTTTTACGAAAATATATATAAAAGGACCTTTTACAAAACTTCATTTGAAAATCGAAGTTTTTGTTTTGTATTAAAATTAAATGAAAATAAAATTAAATTAAATTAAATTGAAATTAATTTTTTTTGAAATATATAAAATATACGAAAATTCTGGAATGGAAAAAAAAATTTGTTTGTTAAAGTCAAAAGTTTGATATAACCACTGTTCGCTATAAGAGAAGCAATTTGTATGAAAAATGTGATTAAAACTCTTGGGACCGAAGAAATTCTTCGCTATAAACAAAAATTTATTACAACCAGGGTTCGTTATAAGCGAACTCCATTGTATTAAATTTTAATAATTTTGGGAATCTCCAATCTCCTCACTTTACCCGGCCTTCCCATGTTCAAGTCAAATTGATCACACATCCAATAGTCAAAAAATTGTTAAGCAACTGTCCCACTGAAAACTTGAAAGAGAGAATTGAAACGTATGATTGTTTAGTAAAAAAGAGTAAAAAAGTGTGAGTGCATTACAGCCTGAGAGCCAAAAATATAACGGGTGAAAGCCGGGTAATATCTTAAATATATTTACACTGATCCCTGACTCACTGACTGACTGTCTGACTGAGAGACTGACTGATTTTGTAACGCTGACCAAAATGATACGGTTCTAATTCCTAGGATTGATCTCGCCCCAACTGACACCACATTACCTTTCATATTAAAACGCCGCCAGTTTCCAGTAATTCCTGCACACGCAATTACCATAAACAAGGCCCATGGCCAGTCATTTGACTACGTTGGCATTAATTTGGAGACCGGTATTTTCACAGGCCAACTATGTGGCTTTGTCACGATCAAAAGTTGCAAGCCAAGTTAAGATACGTATTCAATCGAACCCCCAGCAAGGAAAACTATTAAATGACCAACGATATTTCACTCGAAATATAGTTTTTCAAGGGATTCTTAATTGAAAAACTTTTTTGCCAAATATTTCTTATCTGTTTTGATACTTATGTATATAATTTCTACAGACACAATCTTTTTCACATATACATATGTAACAATATAATTTTCAATTTACCACTATATTAAAAGAAATATAATTTATTATAAATTTTTCGTGTATTTAAATTTAAACTGTTTTATTCATAATATTTAAACGGGCGCCTAGGCGCCACACAAGCAACTAGTTGGAAAATGTTTAGAAAAGAACATATCATAATTTTTTCACAAATACAATCAGATAAAGTCACACCGATTTACACTTCAGCTCAGACCGATGTGTTACGCTGTTTTTGCGATTGTATTGTGAAATAGAAATTTACCCCCCTGCGCGTATAGATGTTTACACATCAAAAATAAAATAAGTTAATGAAAAACAACAAGTTTATAATTGGGGGCTCAACCGGTATACGCTATAGAAAATAAGTTCTGAAAAGGCAAAGTAAGGACTCGATAACGTATCTGTTAACAAAAAAACAAGGATCCTAATCGAGGGAGAAGAGAGCAAGAGAATAACAAAAAGCAAAAATATCCTTGGATAAAAAGGTAAATAATAATTATTTTAATAAAAAAAAAACTTTTCTTTATTCTCAAAGAGTATTTGAATAATCTAACGACTATAATATTTTTTATAAAACACATCAAGTGACTCAAAATATAGAAAATAAATTATGTGTTAAACAAATCATTCTCAGGAAGAGCGTTAAAATACTCTAGTAACTATTTTTATATATAAAACAAACCAAGTGACTCAAAATATAAAAATTAATTAAATAAAACAGATGTTGCATTTACAGAGGAGAGTAAATGGTTTCTCTCTCTGGAACCAAAATTTGCACTTCCTGTAAACAACACTAATTTTTCAGCAATAAACTTAATAGCCGATCTAGAACAATGGGTCCAAACGGTAAAAGACGATAGGGAAAAGGAAGTCATTAGATCTAAAATAGCAAATAGAATATTAACACAAAAGAGGAAAGCTAAGAATAATCCGAAAGAAAAATTTATATTAAACATTTTTGAGGAAACAAGGCGTTTTTTAAAAAGATATCAGAACGAAATAATAATTACAAAATCAGATAAAGGTAACAAAACAGTCATCGTATACAAAAAAGACTACCAAAAGGGAATGGAAAAACTACTTGAAGACAAGTCAACATATAAAAGAATGAGAATAGACCCCACCCAAAAATTATTAAGAACTAATAACAAATTGATAATGCACTTATACAAACAAAATTTAGTAACAAAATACGAGAAAATAAAATTAACATCGAATACAGCAACTGCTCCCAGATTGTATGGACTTCCGAAAATCCACAAACCGAACACACCACTACGGCCTATTTCATTTTCAATGGAAGTGCCGTGCTACAATTTATCGAAATTTATAGGAGGAATTTTACAAAATATTATACTTGACAAATACAACATTAAAAATTCATTGGAACTCAAAACTAAATTGAAGGAAGTATATTTGGATAACGGCGAAATTTTAATATCTTTAGACGTGGTATCGTTATTCACAAACATACCTATTCACAACAAGCTGAAATTTACAATTGAAAAGGAAGAAAATAACTCTATACCATATCTAGACATGAAAATCTACAGAGAACATAATAAAACTAGTTGATTGTGTGGCGCCTAGGCGCCCGTTTAAAAATTATGAATAAAACAGTTTAAATTTAAATACACGAAAAATTTATAATAAATTATATTTCTTTTAATATAGTAGTAAACTAGCTTAACCCGGTGTACTTCGCTACCCCTCATCGTTATAAAATAAAACAAAATAAAAAAAAAATATTTATACATTAACAAAATATTATTTATTTAATTTAGAATTAATTATTGCAATGCTTTAGGATGTACAATATTTTTAGTTTGTCCATCTGGAGCATAAACATATAAGTCGGTGGGTTTCCCTAAACGTGAGCATGCAACATAAAGCTGTCCATGCGAGAAACATGGATTTGCAAAATTTAAGCCGCAAACTTGAAGAGATTGACCTTGAGCTTTGTTAACAGTCATCGCAAACGCTAATCGAACAGGAAACTGTAATCGTTTGAAGTCGAATGGTAAATCAGTTGGGATCATTGGAAAGCGTGGCAAAAGTACATCTGTTCCTTTATATTTTCCTGTTATAATGGTCGCTTCTATTAAATTATTTAGCATTTTTTTACTGCAAGTCGAGTGCCATTGCAAAGCCGTGGTGAATCGATATTGCGCAGTAAAATAATGGGCACTCCAATTTTGAGTTGTAGCACATGTGGTGGAAAGCCTGGCATATCAATAATCGAATATAAAAAATTGGGTGTAGTGAGTGAAAGTTTCACACTGCGAAAGTTTAAGGAAGAATGGTGTACAGGTCTGGCTTCCTACAAATCGGAAACAAAGGGACGTGGCCCGCCAACTTTCGCATGGAATGTGTACCTATTTAAGAAAACACCTTATTAAGAAAACACCTTATTAAACACCTTATATGCCAAATATTGAGTTATATGGGCGGGGCCTAGCCCCTTTGTCCACTAACAACTTCATATAGTCAAGGGCTTAATAGAAGTTATTATGGATTTTAATTTTTCTAAAAAGGGCGTGGTCCCGCCCAGTTTTCTTGTAGTACTATTTCTATTAATTTCAATACGATATATACGAAATATCATCGCCGTAGGTTAAAAATGGCCGAGATATGACGATTTTAAATTTTGGGTTATATGGGCCGGACCACGTCCCTTTGCGCACTAACAACTTTATATAGTTAAGGACTTAGTATTTCGCAAAAATATCCTTTTGTGAAAATTTCATGACGATCCTTCCAGTGGTTTAGAAGATATTACGATTTTTTTATTTTTCTAAAAAGGGGCGTGGTCCCGCCCACTTTTCTCCTGGTATGTATTTCTATTCATGCCAATACCATATGTACCAAATATGACCGCTGTAGGTCAAAAAATTCCCGAGATATGACGATTTAAAGTTTTGGGTTATGTGAGCGTGGCACCGCCCCTTTGTCCCATCAAAAATTTATATAGCCTATTATTCCTTCTAGAGTCACAGTAACATGCTGTGAAAATTTCAGGAAGATCGGTTCAGGGGTTTGGCCTCCTATGAAGCCCAAACAAACACACATTCATGTTATATATATAGATTTAAAGCAGATTAATTATAATTTAAGGTAAAATGGGGCGAAAAAGGGGGATTTGGTAATAAAAAAATGTATGGCTACCTTACCTGTAAATAAAAAGTGTATAAAACTTTAGGTAAATACATATTACAAAAGAAGTATTTTGTATAGCAAACATTTTTAGTGGTATAAGTAAGTATCTGAATTAAAAAAAAGGGGGCGGTGAAGTGGGCGTGGTTCATAGTTATATGGCGACTTTAACAGTATTAAGAGCACTATACTACCAAGTAAAAAAAAATCCGTTGGAAGGAACAAATTTGTACAGAGAACAAAAAGTTTAAAACTTTCAAACAAAATTGGCGTGAAAAGGGGCGTAAGAAATGTTTATTTCTACCTCGCCTGGAGTATAATGTGTATACAATTTGAAGTAAATCTGTTAAAAACTATATGGGAGCAATTACATAATTTTAAAAAAGTGGGCGTAAAAGTGGGCGTGGTCAAAAAAAAAGTACCCTATTAATCATGCCAGAGTCCCAGTTAAATGCTGTCAAAATTCAGGAAGATCGGTCCAGAGGTTTGGTCTCCTATAAGGTACACACAAACAAATAAACAAACACACATTCAATTTTATATATATAGATTGAAAATTATATTGTTACATATGTACATGTGAAAAAAGATTGTGTCTGTAGAAATTATATACATAAGTATCAAAACAGATAAGAAATATCTGGCAAAAAAGTTTTTCAATGTAGAATCTCTTGAAAAACTATATTTCGTGTGAAATATCGTTGGTCATTTAATAGTTTTCCTTGCTGTTGGTTCGATTGAACACGTCTTAACTTGGCTTGCAACTTTTGATCGTAACAAAGCTACATAGTTGTCCGTGTTAAAATACCGCGGTCACCAAATTAATGCCAAATCAAATGACTGGCCTTGAGCCTTGTTTATGGTAATTGCGTATGCAGGAATTACTGGAAACTGGCGGCATTTTAATATGAAAGGTAATGTGGTGTCAGTTGGGGCGAGATCAATCCTAGGAATTAGAACCGTATCATTTTGGTCAGCGTTACAGAATTTGTCAGTCACTGAGTCAGGGATCAGCGTAAATATATTTAAGATATTACCCGGCCTTCACACGTTAAATTTTTGGCTTTCAGGTTGTAATGAACTCACACTTTTTTCCTCTTTTTTTACTAAACAATCATACGTTTCAATTCTCTCTTTCAATTTTTCAATGGGACAGTTGCTTAACAATTTTTTGACAATTGGGTGTGTGATCATATTGACTTCAACATGGGAAGGCCGGGTAAAGTGAGGAGATTGGAGATTCCCAAAATTATTAAAATTTAAACAATGGAGTTCGCTTATAACGAACCCTGGTTGTAATAAATTTTTGTTTATAGCGAAGAATTTCTTCGGTCCCAAGAGATTTAATCACATTTTTCATACAAATTGCTTCTCTTATAGCGAACAGTGGTTACATCAAACTTTTGACATTTCAGAATTTTCGTATATTTTATATATTTAAAAAAAATTAATTTCAATTTAATTTAATTTTATTTTCATTTAATTTTAATACAAAACAAAAACTTCGATTTTCAAATGAAGTTTTGTAAAAGGTCCTTTTATGTATATTTGCGTAAAAGTTTGCCAGTAGCCAACCTTTGCTTTGTACTTTCTGCTTCTATACATAGGGAGTTTTTCATATTATATGATTTTAAAAAAATATTTGATTTTGATAGAAACTCGGTAATTTTAGTCTTATTAAGACAAACAATTAATATGTATCTTTTTAGTAATTTAATTTATGTTTTATAACTTTATAAAATGTCCCAAAATAAATAAACTTTGTAACGACACGTTTCCGCTTTATGCTGGGGCATAACTCAGCGTGCCCAGGATTCGTTACACTAATTTATTATCGACGGAAAAGAGAAATAAATGAAACACAACACCACTTTATTATTTTACTTAATTCACTAATTTATTTATTTTTTGGTTTTGTGCTCGCGTGAGCCGTTCGCTTGCGATTTGCCAAAGTATACCGTACTCGTATCGTACCGATGCTGTCCTGAGGCGTCGGGTTGACGTGGTCGAGAGTGGAGACCCGTTCTCTCGGTTGGTCAGTTGGGCCCAGTCGAGAGTGGAGACCCGTTCTCCCGATAGGACGTAGTGGTATGGTCAGCTGGCTTAGTCAAGAGTGGAGACCCGTTCTCTTGATAGACCACCGTGGTACGGTTGGTTGACTGCGCCAAGAGTGGAGACCCGTTCTCTTGGTTGGTCAGTCGGGCGTAGCCGAGAGTGGAGACCCGTTCTCTCACTAGGCCGCAGTGGTATGGTCAGTTGGCTTAGCCAAGAGTGGAGACCCGTTCTCTTGGTAGGCCGCAGTGAGATGGTCGATTGACTGAGCCAAGAGTGGAGACCCGTTCTCTTGGTTGGTCAGTCGGGCGTAGCCGAGAGTTGAGGCCCGTTCTCTCGGTAGGCCGCAGTGGTACGGTCAGTTGGCTTAGCCAAGAGTGGAGACCCGTTCTCTTGGTAGGCCGCAGTGGGATGGTCGGTTGACTTAACCAAGAGTGGAGACCCGTTCTCTTGGTTGGTCGGAACAAGCAGTCTTTATCTGAGTCAATGTCTTGTTGCTTAGTAAGTGGTATCTTACTGAAGAACGGAGACCCAATTTCTTCAGTTTAATACGACCTTACCTCACAGCCGGTCGCTGGCTAACTCCTCATTTTTCACTAGTGCACTGCTTTTTATACTAATCGCTGTCTGTACGCGAAACATCAATTACAGACTGCAGCTATAGCTAACATGTGCGGGTAACATTTGGTGAGTACGTCGTATATTAACTTAGAAGCTATGTTAAATAAATACATTATAATTGAAAGTGATGTTATAGAAATAACGCTATACTTATTATGGTAACATTATAATTGTCTGAATGTTAAAATAAATGAAAGCTTTTTCTGGTTATGATTATAACTTAAAGTGAATTCTAGTTTAAATTAATTTTCTCTTTACATGTTCTTTTTTTTCTAATACAAATTAGGGCGGAGAGCCAAATATAATAAAATTCAATTCAATCGTATTGTATGTTGGCGTAAAAACGAGTTTACGACTTTTACTCGTCACACAGCCTTCCTCCCTTAGTGGCAACTGGGTTGATGCGATAGTCGCCATTTCGGTCGATCAAGATGCGATAGGGGACTCCGTCCACCACTGTGCGGAAACGTTGAGGTACTCGTGGTTTGTTCTGGATGGCTCGCTCTATTATTTGTATCACACTGCCGGGTATGGCGGCTGCCTTGATTGGTGAATGCAGGTGGCTCGATGGCATTTTCTCCATCAATGGATGGTTGGGGGTAGTGCTGCTGACTGCTGGTGCGGTAGGTGGTACCATTGTTACGGGTACTGAAAATGTTGACGGTATGGAGCGTATGATAAGGCTGGGGTGGCTCCGGCGGGATATGCAGAAATGGGTGAAGATGAAGAGGCCGAAGACGATGATGATGATGGTGATGACGATGATGGTGATGTCGATGATGATGACGGCGATGATGAAGAGGTCCATGACGGAGTAGCTACGCCTTGTTGTTGTGTGTCAACCGCTGATGGTGGGGTTGGTGTGGATGGTTGTGTGACCGATCTGTGGTCGATTGTATGGTCGTAGAAGCCTAGGAGGGAACGACGTAGTTTTACCTCGATCGGGTCTGGTGTGGTTGCTTCGCTACTGAGTTCCGCTTCGCGGTCTCCACATACGTCATTTTGTGCCGTGGTTGGCGAGGAGCATTGTTGTGGGTTGGATGTCACTGTTGGGTTTTGCCCGGTGGGTGGACTCCAAGAAGAATACTGGGGAGAGCCCTTATTGTGCACTGTTGTGCTAATATCATCTGTCTGTGGTTGACGTTGTCCGGCGGACATCCTGTAGAAGGTTGTCCGGCGGACATCCGGTAGAAGGTTGTCACTCGCGGATTAAAAGTTGGTGGTGGATTTGAGGTGGCCGACTGATCAGCGGGTTGGCATCGGCGCTTGCCTCTACTGGTGCTGGGCATTGGATTAGGTTCCACAAAAACTGTTCTTCGCCGCTTAGCCTGTTCGCGTTCGAGGTTGCGTCTGAACCGTTTGCGGGCTTGTTCGACCCGGTCTGCCATTTGATCCACTGGTAATTTGTTGTGTTTTGGTATATTGAGGTTGAGTTGTCGGAAGTCCATACACGTTCGCCATGTTTCATTATTCTTCTTTGTCAGGGTGATGGGAAAGCTTTAAGGGCTGTGCGATGGCTCGATGCATCCTTGTGCAATGAGCTTGTTGACCCCAGCGTCTATAATCGCCTGGCTGGCTGGGTTCCGTGAAGCGTACCTAATCTTCACGGGCCGTTCATCCTTCATAATAATGTGATGTTCGGCTATATGGGAAGGGCCTTGGATGGGTTGGAACTGGGGTAGTTCTGTCTCAAGGAATTTGGTACTAATTTGCTGTTCGCTAAGACCGTGCTCCATGCTGGAATCAGGTCTTTCAGCGGCCAATTTATTTGGTGTGTCACATAAGTGGGGTTTGATACTCACGTGTTGATGTGTAGGCTGCATTAGCCCACATGCTTCGTTTTTGAGTGATGTCGACGTACACCTGACTGACAACCCTGCGCAGTTCAAGATGGTGTTGAAAGTTCGTAAGAAGTCCATCCCGAGAATGATGTCTGCACTAAAGTCGGGCATGATCAGGAATGTGCACGTGGCGGTTCGATTCCCAAAGGTGATAGTGTACTTGACAGCCGCTGTTATACATTTCTTGGAACCGTCGGCCAATACAATATTTATGCCTTCTACCAGGTTGGTGGGACGTTTCCCGAACGCCTGTACGAACTCACTATTGATGAAATTACGAGAGGCTCCCGTGTTTCGCCCTCGTGAAAAATTTGATTTTGCTGCTGAGTTGGGAGCTCGTGAGGGTTCGGCTGATGTAGTTGATGGGTGCCTTGGGATGCTTTCCAAATCACTAGCTAGCGAAGTTAACTCCTGTAAAGTGGCAAAGTCTTTCCTGCGAATGTACCACTGGTAGTCCGGGTGAGCATTCCGGAAGATGCGGGTTAATTTTTCGGTCTCACTGAGGTTGGAGTGGCGCATTAGATTTTGTAGTACGAGGACGTAGTCCTTAAAAGTTTCGCGTGGTCGCTGTGTGCGCATTCGGATTTCATCCTCCAACTTCTCGAAGTAACGGGGTGGTAGAAAGAATTCTAGGAAGTCATCTTTGAAGTTTTTCCACTTATTCCAGTGCTGATTATTATTACGATACCAGATGCAGGCCTTCTCGCACAGAAATTCGGGCATTGTCCAGGGTAGCCGATCTAAAGGAACCCCATACATATCTGCTAACTCTTCGATGCGCTCGATGAAGTTCAATGGGTCTTGTTCACCATTATATTTCAAATTCCATTTCCGAACCTGATCAATGACGGCAGTACTTGCTTCACTTACTGTAGGCACCTGGCCACATGTGGCTCCCGATATGGGCTCATCTTTGACAGGCGAAGGACATGGGCGCATTTCATTATCATCTGGGGTTAGCAAGTCGTCTATGTGTATTCGGGATGGCACGGGCACTGTCAACCCGGATGGTTTAGGGGACGCTTCGTATTTTGATTGTAGCCCAAGTAGGCGTTGCTTACAGTCTTCATCGTGCTCGGTAACGATGAACTTCGCAAACCGCCGGCGTAGTTCCTCCACTGTGCCTGTGGGTTCTAAATTGAACTCCGTAGCATACATAAGTAGCTCCTCGCGCTTCAGCGAGTACGCCCACGTAGTCCGCAACATGTTGGGATTGATACGATTCATTCAAGGTAAAGCTGAATCTATAGTTCACTGAATATGTATTGTCTTCTCTCTTTTTTTCACTTTTATCGTATAGATTTTTTTTTTTATATTATTATTTTTTTTTTTTTTTTTTATATATTTCCCCGACGGTAGAAATATGTGTGGTATATCGAATATGAAAAATTATTTGTGGTGGGTGACACAAGTACGGTTTTTACTCAAGTTCACTGTTCGTAATACCGGTTGGTTATCGCACAAATTGAACACAGTTTATTGAAGAATAGGATTTTCATGAACGACTTGGTTCGTTGATTAGGGTTTTTTTTCTTAAGTTTTTTGTTTGTTCATTTATTATTTCATTATATTTTCCCGCACAACACAAATTAGAAATATCTTATATGATTTGGTTTTTAAGTTTGTCTTTATCCACCGATAGCACTTATTATTTAGTTAAACTTTATTAGTTTTTTTTTTACAAATGTTTTTCCGCGGTTATTTTCATTTAATTATTTTCCGTCGTGGACAGTGTTTAAGACTGTCCCTGCTCGGGCGCCATTGTAACGACACGTTTCCGCTTTATGCTGGGGCATAACTCAGCGTGCCCAGGATTCGTTACACTAATTTATTATCGACGGAAAAGAGAAATAAATGAAACACAACACCACTTTATTATTTTACTTAATTCACTAATTTATTTATTTTTTAGTTTTGTGCTCGCGTGAGCCGTTCGCTTGCGATTTGCCAAAGTATACCGTACTCGTATCGTACCGATGCTGTCCTGAGGCGTCGGGTTGACGTGGTCGAGAGTGGAGACCCGTTCTCTCGGTTAGTTGGACGGTGTGGTCGGTTGACGTGGCCAAGAGTGGAGACCCGTTCTCTTGGTTGGTCAGTTGGGCCCAGTCGAGAGTGGAGACCCGTTCTCCCGATAGGACGTAGTGGTATGGTCAGTTGGCTTAGCCAAGAGTGGAGACCCGTTCTCTTGATAGACCACCGTGGTACGGTTGGTTGACTGCGCCAAGAGTGGAGACCCGTTCTCTTGGTTGGTCAGTCGGGCCCAGTCGAGAGTGGAGACCCGTTCTCCCGATAGGACGTAGTGGTATGGTCAGTTGGCTTAGTCAAGAGTGGAGACCCGTTCTCTTGATAGACCACCGTGGTACGGTTGGTTGACTGCGCCAAGAGTGGAGACCCGTTCTCTTGGTTGGTCAGTCGGGCGTAGCCGAGAGTGGAGACCCGTTCTCTCGGTAGGCCGCAGTGGTATGGTCAGTTGGCTTAGCCAAGAGTGGAGACCCGTTCTCTGGGTAGGCTGCAGTGAGATGGTCGATTGACTGAGCCAAGAGTGGAGACCCGTTCTCGTGGTTGGTCAGTCGGGCGTAGCCGAGAGTGGAGACCCGTTCTCTCGGTAGGCCGCAGTGGTACGGTCAGTTGGCTTAGCCAAGAGTGGAGACCCGTTCTCTTGGTAGGCCGCAGTGGGATGGTCGGTTGACTTAACCAAGAGTGGAAACCCGTTCTCTTGGTTGGTCGGAACAAGCAGTCTTTGTCTGAGTCAATGTCTTGTTGCTTAGTAAGTGGTATCTTACTGAAGAACGGAGACCCAATTTCTTCAGTTTAATACGACCTTACCTCACAGCCGGTCACTGGCTAACTCCTCATTTTTCACTAGTGCACTGCTTTTTATACTTATCGCTGTCTGTACGCGAAACATCAATTACAGACTGCAGCTATAGCTAACATGTGCGTGTAACATTTGGTGAGTACGTCGTATGTTAACTTAGAAGCTATGTTAAATAAATACATTATAATTAAAAGTGATGTTATAGAAATAACGCTATACTTATTATGGTAACATTATAATTGTCTGAATGTTAAAATAAATAAAAGCTTTTTTTGGTTATGATTATAACTTAAAGTGAATTCTAGTTTAAATTAATTTTCTCTTTACATGTTCTTTTTTTTCTAATACAAATTAGGGCGGAGAGCCAAATATAATAAAATTCAATTCAATCGTATTGTATGTTGGCGTAAAAACGAGTTTACGACTTTTACTCGTCACAACTTATTCAACTAAAAAAACTTTTTAAACCTTTCGGACAAATCAAAAAAATACTATGGTTATAACGAACTTAGTCTATTAGGAACTAATTTGGCAGGTCCCGCCGAGTTCGCTATAAGCTCACTCAATTTTATTGTAGAAAAATAGAATAGCATAGAAAAAAAAAACGTTTTAGAGCAAGGTTCCTAAAGGTTTCTTAAGGGGGCGTAAGGTTTTAAAAGTTAAAAAAAGTCGTATTTTCATAATTCTTTTTTGAAGATATGAATAATGTTGGATTATTTATCTATATATATAAAATTGAATGTGTGTTTGTTTATTTGTTTGTTTGTGTGTACCTTATAGGAGACCAAACCTCTGGACCGATCTTCCTGAAATTTTCACAGCATTTAACTGGGACTCTGGCATGATTAATAGGGTACTTTTTTTTGACCACGCCCACTTTTACGCCCACTTTTTTAAAATTATGTAATTGCTCCCATATAGTTTTTAACAGATTTACTTCAAATTGTATACACATTATACTCCAGGCGAGGTAGAAATAAACATTTCTTACGCCACGCCCCCTTTCACGCCCCTTTTCATGCCAAATTTTGTTTGAAAGTTTTAAACTTTTTTTTCTCTGTACAAATTTGTTCCTTCCAACGGATTTTTTTATTTGGTAGTATATTGCTCTTAATACTGTTAACGTCGCCATATAACTATGAACCACGCCCATTTCACCGCCCCCTTTTTTTTTACTTATACCACTAACAATGTTTGCTATACAAAATAATTTTTTTGTAATATGTATTTATCTAAAGTTTTATACACTTTTTATCTACAGGTAAGGTAGCCATACATTTTTTATTACCAAGTCCCCCTTTTTCGCCCCATTTTACCTTAAATCATAATTATTCTGCTTTCAATCTATCTATATATATAAAAATGAATGTGTGTTTGTTTGTGCTTTATAGGAGGCCAAACCAAAGAACCGATCTTCCTGAAATTTTCAGAGCGTGTTACTGTGACTCTGGAAGGAATAATATGCTATATAAATTTTTGATTGGACAAAGGGGCGGTGCCACGCCCATATAACCCAAAATTTGAAAAAGTCATATCACGGGAATTTTTTTACCTACAGCAGTCATATTTGGTACATATGGTATTAGCATGAATAGAAATACATACAAGAAGAAAAGTGGGCGGGGCCACGCCCCATTTTAGAAAAATAAAAAATCGTAATATCTTCTAAACTACTGGAAGGATTGTCATGAAATTTTCACAAAAGGATATTTTTGCGAAATAATAAGACCTTAGCTATATAAAGTTGTTAGTGGGCAAAGGGGCGTGGCGTATATATAAAAACGTTGATGCATTTGATTGTAACGAATGATCTCCGGAACCATAAGAGCTGTCGAGGTAGGATTTCCAGCATAGGTTCGGTTCGAGCTCTTCTGTGTTTTTTTTTTAGTTTTAACCCTCTAGCTGGCGTTGGGGTCAAGTTAAAAACAAAAATTTTTACTTTCAGCGCGATTTGACTGCAATTCAGAAAGAACGTATGTTTCGTCATAAGAAATTTTTGTATGTATAAATGGACCCGATAGGTGGCGCTGGGTAAAGTTATTTCGAATATTCTTATTTATGGTGTGATTTTAATGAAACTAAGAATGTACATATATGTATGTTAGAAACATTTTTTTATTGGACCCGGTAGATGGCGCTGTCGTTCGAAAAATAATGAGTTGTCAAATTTATATAAATTTTAATAAATAAACTCACAAACGTTTTTATATATAAATATTCTAACGAAAAAGAAGGAAAAAGCCGCTACATTATTGCATGGTGGCCGCACAGCTCATTCAGCACTCAAATCACCGTTAAACGTACAAAAAAATGAGAATGCCGTCTGTAATATCAAAAAACATTCCGGTATGGCAAAAGTTCTGCAAAAATGCAGTATTTTTATTTGGGATGAATGTACCATGGCTCACAAACATTGTGATTTGATTTGATAAAAGATTTGAAAGGCAATGAAAGATTTTTTGGTGAAGCTCTCATTTTATTATCTGGAGATCTTCGTCACACATTTTATATAGGTATATACAGATTCTAACTAAAATAAAAATTCATTGAGGGCAAAACAACGTTTGCCGGGTCCAGCTAGTTTCATATATACGTTATAGCATTATATTTCAAAAATTTTTTAAAAAAATTTCAATTAAAAATTTTAATAAATAAGTCTGTGACAGCGAATCTCCGGAGGCGTTGTTGTTTTGCGGTGAACATCATAACTCGTTACCGGATCATGTGAAATAAAAAAATCGAAACGCGTTTCAAAGGTGTCATGTTTCCTGTGGTAGTGACAAAGAGTTTTTAAATTTTTTTTTTTTTTTTTTTTTGGCAGCATATTGAAGTCAAAAACGATTTTTGCTATACAATTTCGGGAATTTGTTGGAATGGAATTAAAAAAAACCTTTCGTCGTTACCTGATGATTTATGTGTCGATATAGTGTCTAAAATTGCAAAAGAATCGGTCAAGTAGATTTTGAGTTATGATGTTGACGGACTTCAAATTTATATACTATGATTTATATACTACCGTATGAGGCCGGCCGCTGAAAACGCTGTATCTTCTTAAGTTTTGCTCTGATTTATTTAAAATTTTGACACAACACTCTCGATATATTGTGCATTCAGAAAGAGAAACGCAAAAAAAGGTTTTAAAACCTGCCACCCCTTAAGGAAGTGCAAACACCAATACACCTACAAAAAAGAGAAAAAAAATATTTCATATGTCATCATAAATGTGAACTGTAAAAAGCGAACATTTTTTCCAGTTATCTATAAATCCAAAAAAAAAAAAAAAAAAATAAGGGCGTATTAGTTTAACTTAAAAAACAAAATTATTATTCCAAATCGCCTTTAATTCTTCTATGATAATTTCAATAAATTATTCAAATTAAAATCTTAAATATACTTATTTACGTAATTTATGTTTGTCTAAATTTTTTGAAAGCAAATTATGCAAAAATTAATATTATGAGTGAAAAAAAAAATTATTTTCCCACCTCTCTTCTGAAATTACAATGTAATATAATTATGCAAAGTTAGAATAAAAAATTTTAATTTTAAACCTAATATTCCACTATTTTTTCAAGTGTTTTTCAATACAGAGCTTTAAACGAAATCATATGTTGGACAACAACAAAATCCACATTGAAGATCTCTTTTTTCTCAAATATTTATCAAAATAGCATACTCTTTGGTAAGTGCTGGCCATCAGAGAACCTGAGCGAAAGCACTCCCAACAATACAAACAATTTTGAGATGAAAGACAAAACAGACAAATGGAAAAGTTTAGTTTGGTAAAAGAAGTATGTATGCATATCGGACGACGTTAAATGAGAAAAATAAAAATGTTTAAAGTTTCATTCATTACTTTTTTTGCAGAATTTTGTTATTGACCATTAAAGGGAATTTAAAGAAGAATTTGAATAGATATTAGTTTTTTTATGCATTTTTTGCGTTCAAATTATTCCATAAGTAACACGAAATCTGCATATGTAGTGCTATTGTCGTTAGCAGTGCTGCCAATTTTGGCAACTTATTTTAATTTCGACGATTTTTTAAATTTGTTAAAATGATGATTGAAGATTTTAAATTTTCAGTAGTATAAAAATTGGGATTTCAAGGGTTAACAATTAATGGGTTGTAAATCGAAAATTGATAGTTTTAGTTCAGTGTAAATGTAAATTACAAAATATGTATAGATTTAATTCTGGGTCAAGTCGTTTCAAAACGGAAACACCTTGAGAGTTTTAATTACGGCTGTACTTTAAACGTATATTATATGTTTCAGCTATAGATACATATCAATAAAATTATTTAGTTGATTGCTTTCTATATATATACTAGCTGGACCCGGCAAACGTTGTTTTGCCCTCAATGAATTTTTATTTTAGTTAGAATCTGTATATACCTATATAAAATGTGTTACGAAGATCTCCAGATAATAAAATGAGAGCTTCACCAAAAAATCTTTCATTGCCTTTCAAATCTTTTATCAAATCAAATCACAATGTTTGTGAGCCATGGTACATTCATCCCAAATAAAAATACTGCATTTTTGCAGAACTTTTGCCATACCGGAATGTTTTTTGATACTACAGACGGCATTCTCATTTTTTTGTACGTTTAACGGTGATTTGAGTGCTGAATGAGCTGTGCGGCCACCATGCAATAATGTAGCGGCTTTTTCCTTCTTTTTCGTTAGAATATTTATATATAAAAACGTTTGTGAGTTTATTTATTAAAATTTATATAAATTTGACAACTCATTATTTTTCGAACGACAGCGCCATCTTCCGGGTCCAATAAAAAAATGTTTCTAACATACATATATGTACATTCTTAGTTTCATTAAAATCACACCATAAATAAGAATATTCGAAATAACTTTACCCAGCGCCACCTATCGGGTCCATTTATACATACAAAAATTTCTTATGACGAAACATACGTTCATTCTGAATTGCAGTCAAATCGCGCTGAAAGTAAAAATTTTTGTTTTTAACTTGACCCCAACGCCAGCTAGAGGGTTAAAACTAAAAAAAAACACAGAAGAGCTCGAACCGAACCTATGCTGGAAATCCTACCTCGACAGCTCTTATGGTTCCGGAGATCATTCGTTACAATCGAATGCATCAACGTTTTTATATATACGCCACGCCCCTTTGCCCACTAACAACTTTATATAGCTAAGGTCTTATTATTTCGCAAAAATATCCTTTTGTGAAAATTTCATGACGATCCTTCCAGTAGTTTAGAAGATATTACGATTTTTTATTTTTCTAAAAAGGGGCGTGGTCCCGCCCACTTTTCTTCTTGTATGTATTTCTATTCATGCTAATACCATATGTACCAAATATGACTGCTGTAGGTAAAAAAATTCCCGTGATATGACTTTTTCAAATTTTTGGTTATATGGGCGTGGCACCGCCCCTTTGTCCAATCAAAAATTTATATAGCATATTATTCCTTCCAGAGTCATAGTAACACGCTCTGAAAATTTCAGGAAGATCGGTTCTTTGGTTTGGCCTCCTATAAAGCACAAACAAACACACATTCATTTTTATATATATAGATAGATTGAAAGCAGATTAATTATGATTTAAGATAAAATGGGGCGAAAAAGGGGGACTTGGTAATAAAAAAATGTATGGCTACCTTACCTGTAGATAAAAAGTGTATAAAACTTTAGATAAATACATATTACAAAAAAATTATTTTGTATAGCAAACATTGTTAGTGGTATAAGTAAAAAAAAAGGGGGCGGTGAAATGGGCGTGGTTCATAGTTATATGGCGACGTTAACAGTATTAAGAGCAATATACTACCAAATAAAAAAATCCGTTGGAAGGAACAAATTTGTACAGAGAAAAAAAAGTTTAAAACTTTCAAACAAAATTTGGCGTGAAAAGGGGCGTGAAAGGGGGCGTGGCGTAAGAAATGTTTATTTCTACCTCGCCTGGAGTATAATGTGTATACAATTTGAAGTAAATCTGTTAAAAACTATATGGGAGCAATTACATAATTTTAAAAAAGTGGGCGTAAAAGTGGGCGTGGTAAAAAAAAAGTACCCTATTAATCATGCCAGAGTCCCAGTTAAATGCTGTGAAAATTTCAGGAAGATCGGTCCAGAGGTTTGGTCTCCTATAAGGTACACACAAACAAACAAACAAACAAATAAACAAACACACATTCAATTTTATATATATAGATATATATTGAAATATATATAGAAATGCTGTAATAATATTCGTAATATGAATGGTATAAATAAATTTTATTGCTTCCTTTTGTAATATTTTTTCGAGTTTAATAAGCGGTAAAATTTTCTTGTCAATTTCTTGTTTTAAAAATGACAATTTTGGCGATTTAGTTTCCCAAATTGTAGATTTTCAGAAGATTTTATTAGCAGCACTGGTCGGTAACAAAGAAGAGAGAAAATTGTGTGTGGGTTTGTATAAAATGAGAAAGATTAAATTTTGTTTGTGTATTTCCCATAGCTTTGTAGGGAGTGCTATGTGTGTGTATTATTTCAGCGTTACAGAATCAGTCAGCCAGTCAGTGAGTCAGGGATCAGCGTAAATATATTTAAGATAATTACAGATTGGTATACAAAGTCCATTGCATCAGGCCGTCTCATAAACTATCACTCCACACAACCAATGAGACAAAAAACAAACACTGCAATAAACTTAATACAAAACAAGTAAGAGTGTTAAATTCGGCTGTGCCGAATCTTTGATACCCTCCACCTCGGTTTAAGTCTTGATAATAAATGTAAATGAAAAAGTAAACAATTTGTTAAACTTAATACCAAATTATTTCAGCAAATTCTTTGGGTTGGTTTTCTTCTTTTCTATTATTTCGGATTTATTTCGGTGTTTGCTTTTTGGTCATCGTGGTTGCTGATCGGCATGCATTTTGGTTATATACCTATATGCATGCGTTTCCGGTTATATGACATAACTTCTCGTTTAATTTAGTTTTTGCTAATTAAATAGCTCGCCCTAACCTCCATTGCAAAGGTAATGGTTGTGTAGAGTGGCTATATGCATTAAATCGTGCTAATTGGAGATGGCTTTATAGTTTCTTTTAACTGGCCAAATATTTCTTCATTGTGGCCATATAGCTCTCTCAACTTTTTTTTTGAATATTGCCATATTTTGAAAACATAGAGAATAAATTTATAATAATAAATAATCAAATTAGGGATGAAAAACGCAAAAAACGAAAAGTCCCAAACATTTTAAATAAAATAATTTAATGTTATCTTTATTTTCTGAAAAACTTCAAATTTTCATCGAAAAAAAATTGTGAAAATTTATATATAAAAAATAACATTCTCATAAAATTACGTTTACTTATGTAACAATTTTTATGTTAGCAATTCTTAAATATCATTTGAGGTTTTCTTAAATTCATTGAATTTAAATTAATATCGACAAATCTGTTTTTCTATTTATTTAAATTGTAAAGGAGTGGCATCTCTGTCAAAATAAGCGAAAAACACAAAGAATAGAAAAAAACAAATTACTTCGTGTTTGACAGGATGATTTTATGTTTATGTTTAATATCTTTATTTTTTTTACTAATATTTCTGTTTATTTATTTGAAAATGAAATAATGAATTGAATATGCTATTTAATTTTTTTATTTATATAAAAAAGTTTTTTAATTAAAGCAAAATATTTTCACTATTTCATGATTTTTATTTATGTATGACGACATTTCAACCTAAAAATTTAAGTTTTTATCGATTGGATAAACAACACAAAAATGGTTGTCGTTTAGATAACAACAACAGCTGACTTTAACAATAGCGAATATCGTTTCAAAATTTTACTGATAATTTTGCAATTTTCTTTTTTTTTACAATTCGACTATCGTTAAAAGAAGTTACTGAATCGCGGTACTGAAAAGTTATTAATATCTCCTGAATGGCAATATTTTTTTTAAATGTAAACATTTTTAAATGTAAAGATATTTCTATATTTAAAATTATTATTTCCGACGTTTTGATATGATTTTCTGAAACTCAATTAATATTTTCTAATTTATAATTGGAAATTTTATTTTCAGTTTTTATTATAATTGATATTTTCTTAAATTTGAATGGAAAATTTAAAAAGTGAAATTTTGTATTTATGTGAATAATAATGCTTTATTAATTATAAACAATTTTTAAAAATTAGATGTAATCGCAATCAGATATTTTATAGGTAAAGCAGAATAATAATTCTATATAACTATGTAGAACTGTTTTGTAAGCAAAAAACTCATTGACGAACTCGGTAACTCTATTTTGTAAAGACAACAAAAAGTTAACCCCCCAATCTCACATCACACTGAAATTGTAAAATCGTTGTGTACGTATTATCAACGAAAAATTGTTCGAATTAGTCGAATCCATCGCCATTAATTTTTATGCTCAAACATCTGACTGCAATCTCATTTTTAAAATGTTGTCGAAGCGTAAACTTGAAAAAATTTGTATACTTCTCTCTCTTATTTTATTTTAAGTAGAGTTACCAAGTTTATTATACAGGCACATGTTTGAGGGAAAATGTTTACATTTATTATTATTAGTATTATTTTAATAATAGTTAATAATATTTATGCTCTATAATTAACAAACTTGCGTTTTTGTATGCGCATTTCAAAAAATAAATCATTATAATAGATTTAACAAGTTAAAACTTTAATTACAATTTTACAGAATCCAGTAAATTTGCATTAAATTTATAACAGGGTAACATTAATCATCGTTAGTGTCTGCCACTATTCGCACGAAAAATTTGGTGCCATTAGTGTGACCACTGCGGAAAATGTGTGTGTATTAGTAAAAAAAATGTGAGTGTATTGAGTTTTTCGAACTTGCAGTGTGATGTGAGATTGGTGGGTAATATGCCAAACTTATGTTCATATTTGTAAAAGAATAATGAAAAAAACGTATGAAATAAAAGACCAACCCGTGTATACTCTTAACATTGTTCTGTATGATATCTAGTTGAAAATATTAACATTCATGTTAAAATAGAAATAACTATTGCAAAGCTAATTAGAACAAACAAAAATTATGGCGGCATCTACTGTGGCATAGTCACGCTGAGCAAAATGAAGTGACACTCTGTTAATACAAAAGAAATGTATTTTCCCCACAACAAAATACTGCAGAATTTTATGTAAATAAAATAACCGATTTATTTCTAACATGCAGTTACTATGAATATACATACATACATATATATAATATATGTACATTATTTGTATTATTTAATATGTGTATGTATGTATATTTAAATATTACACACAAAAAATACAACATCAAACGTTATTTTTGTGTTTTTCTCTTTAAATAAATTAATACATAAATTTTTTTGCTAAATTTACATTTGGGCAATTCACAACAGGTGTTGTATATTGTATGTTGTATTGAAATACACAATACAATCATTTGTTGTGAACACTCAGTTGTATTTTCATATTGTAAAACGCTTTCTTTAGTAATTTTCGATCCAACGAGGAAAGATCGCTTCGTCGCTTCTGCTATTTTGTATAAGAGAAAACACTTGTCAGTGTTTGCTTTTTGGTCGTGAGATATACCCTGGAGTTTTAGTTACGTACCTCTTGCATTTTAATTTATAATGAAAAAAAAAAAAATGTTAAATGTTTTGGTTGGTACTGAAAGAGAAAATATGTACATACTAAAAATATAAACATTAATTTTTATATAAATAAACTTATCGATGTATTTTCGTTATTTGCATTATTTGCCATATTTTATTTTATAATTATTTATGCTGATAATATTCTATGTATTTGTTTTTTCTTTTTCATAAAAACTGGCATTCACTTGAAACTGACATGTTATGATACAATATATAACATTTACTAAACATAACAAATGAAGTTGGATCGTGTATCAGATTTTTCAGTGAAAATTACCAACAACAATTTTACACTATTGTAAAGTGATACACGATACAAGAGATACAACGATACATTACCCATTGTGAATTGCCCAATTGTTTTTTTTATTAACAACTAGGTATTTTAGCAGATGTAGGTATTTGCTTTAGATGTTGGTGAATTTTTACTCCCTTTATATTAACTCGTAGTGTCTGCTTGTCGAAAAAATTTTGGATCGATTTTAACCACTTTCCCGTGACCCAATCGATCTGAAATTTTGCAGGCAGGCTTGTGGCAATGACAGAAATGATCTAACATATTTTTTTAGTGATGCCAAAACAATGGAAACTTTTAAATTTTTCTACCAGAGTTGATAAAAAAATGTACAAAGAGTTTGTTTTTGTTATATTATTACCATAACGACCACAAAAACAACAAGTCCAGCTATGAAAACAATGCAACATTTAGAATAACAACAAGAACAATATAGAAATATCATGTTTTTCATTTTTTTTTTACTTTTTCAGAGATTTCCCTGGACCTGTTCCACCGATTCTAATGATTTTTGAAGTAGAAATCTTTCCATGAATTTGGTGAATCATTCTCACTAAAAATGATCACTGTAGCTGCACTATTGAGGGCGTGATCGTGACAAGAAGAACATAGAAAATTATTTTTTTTTTCAAGACTTTTTTAGTTCTTCATTCAAATCTCGGGCCCTAATCGACCGATTTGGACGATTTTAAATAGCAAACTTCTCAGGATGTTAGTGAATCATTTTTATTTCAACGAGTACCCTAGCTGCCGGATTGATGCCGTCATCGTGATTTCCACAGGCTGACAGACGGACATCGCTATATCAACTCCGGTTGTTATAAGGATCACAAATATATAAATTTTATGGGGTCCAAAATTTTTTTTCTAATTATTACAAACGGAATGACAAACTTATATATACCCTCTGCACACTGGAGTGGAGGGTATAACAACTCTACAACAGCAACAATGACAGTAATATGTTTTTCAAATAGGAAAAAACTGTTTATGTGTTAGTTTCGGTCATTCCCCAGTATGCATTGAAATATTATTTCTCCAATGTTGTGAGAAAAGTTAAGTTCTTAAATTGATGTCAAATGTAATTCTCAACTTGGGTTGAACAATTTTTCTCCTTGTTTGCTTTCAACTTGACATCAAGTTGAGACTTAACATTTTTTCCAATCTTTGAGAAACATTTTTACTCTCAATTGGATATCCAACACTTTTCTCCACTTGAGACCAAACATTTATTCAACTTGAATACGATTTGTGTTAAGTCTGAGATATTATTTAAATATGTCATAAATAATAAATTAAATTAAAAAATGCCAAAAAAAGTACAAATAAATCATTGATATATTTTTAATTATTTCTGCTTTTTGTCGAATTTTTCAAAAAATGTACAAATAATTAATTCATTTATTTTTAATTCTAGATTTTAAAAAATGTACATAATATGTACATTTAATGTTAAATATGTACATAGTAATGTTAAATATATAATGAAATTAAATTGAAACATTAAAAAAAGTACATTGTTTTCATTTCTAAAATTAGTATAATATTTTTTAATATGGCAATTCCGTACCTTCCATTTGATACCGATTGGAAATATTTCTTTGCTATCAAGTTGAGAATCACAAATTTCTCAATTTGATAACTATGAAAATCGCCATATAAAAAATGTGCCTTTTAAGTTGAGAAGACTATATTCGAACTATGGAGGGCATTTGAGAATTAACGTTGGAGATTTGAAAAATGTATTTGATCTCAAATGCACCTCAAGTTGATAGCAAACAAAAATGTTTATTGGGACATTTATTGTAGGGTCGTTTGCACACACACAAAAAATAGAAAATAAATTGTCAATAAGCAAAGCAAGTGGCTTCGAAATTCGATGATGCCAGTTAATCATTTTTTGTTCACGCGGAATTTATAATTGGAGGAATTTTTTTCTCGAGAAATGTATTTTCCGTGAGAAAGAAATTCCTTGAGAATATTCATAATTGGGATGAATAACTTTTAATTGGAACTTTTTAGTCAGAATAAATCATAATTCGAGTTAGATATTGGTTAATATTTAATTAGAAAAAATATTGTGGTGGCATCTACGCAATTATTGAGGCAGTCACGGAAAAATTAAATGCAAGTCTGTTTTTTTTAATATACCAAAAATGGATTTTCCCTTTAACAAAATATGGCAGAATTCTTTATAAATGAAATGCAAAATGGAAAATCAATTTTGTGCTAATTCTTAACAAAATTAATAAAATATATATATGTATTATTATATTTATTAATATTTGTAATTTTATTTGACACAATTTCACACACAGTTTTACAGATCAACTGTTTTAATTAGAAAAAATATTGTGGTGGCATCTACGCAATTATTGAGGCAGTCATGGAAAAATTAAATGCAAGTCTGTTTTTTTTTAATATAACAAAAATGGATTTTCCCTTTAACAAAATATGGCAGAATTCTTTATAAATGAAATGCAAAATGGAAAATCAATTTTGTGCTAATTCTTAACAAAATTAATAAAATATATATATATGTATTATTATATTTATTAATATTTGTAATTTTATTTGACACAATTTCACACACAGTTCTACAGATCAACTGTTTTCAACTGATTTAGAAGTTTTCTGTTTTTGAAACAGTAGTGCCAATTTGTAACATTTTGTGATGTAATGAAAATCGCAGAATAATAAGTTAATACACAATAAAAAATATTAAATTTTTAAGTTTTATATACATATTGCAATAAAAAAACTTTGGTAAATTTACATTGAAGATGGTCAGAAATGCATGAGAAAAAATATATAGACATTTTAGAAAAGCACATTTAATGTTAAACTTTATGCACAAAATATATGGGTTTTTGTTGTTTCGAATTTAACTGTGGCACTAAGTGAAAAGTTTTAGACCGATCGTATATTACATCTTGAGGATCCTCACCTAATATTTTCAAATATTTTAAATTCTTTTTAACTCATTTAACCTCATTACGAAAATAGTAAAACAGTAAATATGGAAAATCCACGCAATTCAAAAAAATTGTTTTCTATGAAATAAATTAAAGACATTTCATATTATACAATTTTCTTTCAAAAATGTATCAATTATTGCAAATTTGAAATTTGACATATAGTATTTGTACATATATTTGTATAGATTTCGCAGTATGAAAAGAACTATTACTTCTTTATTTAGAATATATGTAAGTATTGCTGGCAAAAAAATGCAACATCATGAATGAAACACATAGACGACTGCTGGCAGCAGCATTTGTAGTCGTATAGTCAGCTACTTGATTTTTCTGAATACGACAGCAACATATAATACAAATGCATTTTTATTTAAATATACAATTACTTTTACTTATTTAAAATGCATTAGTACAACGTAAAAATAAATAAATTAGTTTAACGCCTTTTGATTATTAATGGAATTATAGCCTTTCATTTTGCGATTTTTTTTTTAAACAAAATAAAATATTTCATAGCACTAACTTCTTTTACATATTTTGTTATATTGTAAACACTATTTTTGTTTTGTAGCCAACAAAACACACTTGCAGTTTTTTTTTCTATTTGAAGAACATATGACTGCCATTGTTGATGTTGTAGAGTTGTTTTTTTTTTATTTTGTTTCGTTAACTCTTTTGTATTAAAGCACCTCCAATATATGTATCCATTTTAGTTTGCAAATTCAGTATATTTATAATTTATTACTTACAGCAAAAAATAATAGAAACAATTTTATCAGTTATGCTTACGAAACTATATAAATAGACTTGAAGTTGGCTGCAAAAGCAGTAGCCTGTGTAAAGAACAAGTTAGCGACATGTAACTGTTACGTAACGTGTCAGCCTTTTTTTCACATGAAAAGTATTGGGACGTTCCGGTTACGTTCGGTAACTGTTTTAAATGATTTTCATGTAAAAAAAAAACAACTGACTCGTTACGGTTACGGTTAGAAAACATTGACCTTTTATATGTATTATAATGCTATGAATGCATTTATCTTTATTTTATTTTATTTATATATTCTTTTTTTTTTGTATTGTATATTATTTTTTTTTTATTATTATTACTATTTCATTTAATTATTTTTTTCTTTAAATAAATTAATACATAAAAATTTGTTTTTTAAATTATTGGTGAACTTTTACTCCCTTTATTTACTGCCTTTATATTAACTGGTAGTGTCTGCTTGTCGACAAAATTTTGGATCGATTTTTAGCCCCTTTTCCCGTGAGCCAATCGATCTGAAATTTTGCATGCAGGCTCGTGGCAATGACAGAAATGATCTAACAAATTTTTTAGTGATGCCAAAACAATGGAAACTTTTAAAATTTTCTACCAGAGTTCACAAAAAAATGTACAAAGGGTTTGTTTTTATTATATTATTACCACAACGACCACAAAAACAACAAGTCCAGCTATGACAACAATGCAACATTTAGAATAACAACAGGAACAATATGGAAACATCATGTTTTTCTTTTTTTTTTAATTTTTCATAGATTTACCTGGACCTGTTCCACCGATTTTAATGATTTTTGAAGTAGAAATCTTCCCATGAATTTGGTGAATCATTCTCACTAAAAATTATCACCCTAGCTATCCTATTGAGGGCGTGATCGTGACAAGAACAACATAGAAAATTATATTTTTTCAAGACTTTTTTTAGTTCTTCATTCAAATCTCGGGCCCTAATCGACCGATTTGGACGATTTTAAATAGCAAACTTTTCAGGATGTTAATGAATCATTTTTTATGCCAACGAGCACCCTAGCTGCCCGATTGATGCCGTCATCGTGATTTCCACAGACGGACAGACGGACAGACGGACATCGCTATATCAACTCCGGTTGTTATAAGGATCACAAATATATATATTTTATGGGGTCCAAATTTTTTTTTCTAATTATTACAAACGGAATGACAAACTTATATATACCCTCTGCACACTGGAGTGGAGGGTATAAAGAATATAACAAAAGTGAAGCATATACTGATTAAAAACAATTGCCCGACATATATAATAAACAATCTCATCAATAAGGTTGTCAATGAAGAATCACGGGACAAAAAGATTAAGACATCTGGCATCACCAAATTCTATAGCCTACCATATATTCCAAAACTTACAGAAAGTAAGAAAAACAAGATTAAGTTGAATGTCAAAATGTAACCATCTAATAATTAAAGAAAACATCAACATCATATTTTCCAGTGCATAAAAAATAAGTCGATTATGCTGTTTTCTGAAATTCAATTGATGTTTTCTGAAATGCAATTGATGTTTTCTGAAATTCAATTGATTTTTCTGAAATACAATTAATGTTTTCAGCAATTCAAATTATGCTTTTTGAAATTCAATTGATTTTTCTGAAATACAATTAATGTTTTCAGCAATTCAAATTATGCTTTTTGAAATTCTATTGATGTTTTCTGAAATACAATTAATGTTCTCAGCAATTCAAATAATGCTTTTTGAAATTCAATTGATGTTTTCTGAAATTCTATTTATGTTTTCTGAAATTCAAATGATGTTTTCTGATATACAATTGATGTTTTCTGAAATACAATTGATGTTTTCTGAAATTCTATTGATGTTTTCTGAAATTCAATTGATGCTTTTTGAAACTCGAATGATGTTTTCTGAAATTATATTGATGTTTTCTGAAATTATATTGATGTTTTCTGAAATTCTATTTATGTTTTCTGAAATTCAAATGATGTTTTCTGAAACTCGAATGATGTTTTCTGAAATTATATTGATGTTTTCTGAAATTCTATTTATGTTTTCTGAAATTCAATTGATGTTTTCTGAAATACAATTGATGTTTTCTGAAATACAATTGATGTTTTCTGAAATTCTATTGATGTTTTCTGAAATTCTATTTATGTTTTCTGAAACTCAAATGATGTTTTCTGAAATACAATTGATGTTTTCTGAAATACAATTGATGTTTTCTGAAATTCTGTTGATGTTTTCTGAAATTCAATTGATGTTTTCTGAAACTCGAATGATGTTTTCTGAAATTATATTGATGTTTTCTGAAATTCTATTTATGTGTTCTGAAATACAAATGATGTTTTCTGAAACTCGAATGATGTTTTCTGAAGTTATATTGATGTTTTCTGAAATTCTATTGATGTTTTCTGAAATTCAATTGATGTTTTCTGAAACTCGAATGATGTTTTCTGAAATTATACTGATGTTTTCTGAAATTCTATTTATGTTTTCTGAAATTCAAATGATGTTTTCTGAAACTTGAATGATGTTTTCTGAAATTATATTGATGTTTTCTGAAATTCTATTTAGGTTTTCTGAAATTCAAATGATGTTTTCTGAAATTATATTGATGGTTTCTGAAATACAATTGATGTTTTCTGAAATTCTATTTATGTTTTCTGAAATTCATGTGATGTTTTCTGAAATACAATTGATGTTTTCTGAAATTATATTGATGTTTTCTGAAATTCAATTGATGTTTTCTGAAATTTTATTGATGTTTTCTGAAATACAGTTTATGTTTTCTGAAATTCTATTGATGTTTTCTGAAATTATATTGATAGTTTCGGAAATACAATTGATGTTTTCTGAAATTATATTGATGTTTTCTGAAATTCTGTTTATGTTTTCTGAAATTCAAATGATTTTTTCTGAAATTATATTGATGGTTTCTGATATACAATTGATGTTTTCTGAAATTATATTGATGTTTTCTGAAATTCTATTTATTTTTTCTGAAATTCAAATAATGTTTTCTGAAATTATATTGATGGTTTCTGAAATACAATTGATGTTTTCTGAAATTCTATTGATGCTTTCTGAAATTCAACTGATGTTTTCTGAAACTCGAATGATGTTTTCTGAAATTCAATTGATGTTTTCTGAAATTTTATTGATGTTTTCTGAAATACAGTTTATGTTTTCTGAAATTCTATTGATGTTTTCTGAAATTATATTGATAGTTTCGGAAATACAATTGATGTTTTCTGAAATTATATTGATGTTTTCTGAAATTCTGTTTATGTTTTCTGAAATTCAAATGATGTTTTCTGAAATTATATTGATGGTTTCTGAAATACAATTGATGTTTTCTGAAATTCTATTAATGCTTTCTGAAATTCAATTGATGTTTTCTGAAACTCGAATGATGTTTTCTGAAATTATATTGATGTTTTCTGAAATTCTATTTATGTTTTTTGAAATTCAAATGATGTTTTCTGAAATTATATTGATGGTTTCTGAAATACAATTGATGTTTTCTGAAATTCTATTGATGTTTTCTGAAATTCAATTGATGTTTTCTGAAACTCGAATGATGTTTTCTGAAATTATATTGATGTTTTCTGAAATTCTATTTATGTTTTCTGAAATTCAAGTGATGTTTTCTGAAATTCTATTGATATTTTCTGAAATTCAATTGATGTTTTCTGAAACTCGAATGATGTTTTCTGATATTATATTGATGTTTTCTTAAATTCTATTTATGTTTTCTGAAATTCAAATAATGTTTTCTGAAATTATATTGATGGTTTCTGAAATACAATTGATGTTTTCTGAAATAAAATTGATGTTTTTTGAAAGACAATCTTATATATATTTACGCTGATCCCTGACTCACTGACTGACTGACTGATTCTGTAACGCTGAAATAATACACACACATAGCACTCCCTACAAAGCTAAGTGAAATACACAAACAAAATTTAATCTTTCTCAAAGCTATGTGAAATACACAAAAAAATTTAATCTTTCTCATTTTATACAAACACACACACAATTTTCTCTCTTCTTTGTTACCGACCAGTGCTGCTAATAAAATCTTCTGAAAATCTACAATTTTGGAAACTAAATCGCCAAAATTGTCATTTTTAAAACAAGAAATTGTCAAGAAAATTTTACCGCTTATAAAACTCGAAAAATATTAAAAAAGGAAGGAATAAAATTTATTTATATCATTCATATTACGAATATTATTACAGCATTGGTTATTTCTATACATAAAAATGTATTACTGGTGAAATTTCAACGAAAAAAATTTAACACAGCAATCAACTAAATAATTTTATTGACATGTATCTGTAGCTGAAACATATAATAGAGGTTTAAAGTATAGTCGTAATTAAAACTTAAATCTTAAATGGAGATGCTATTCAAGGTGTTTCCATTTTGAAACGACTTGACCCAGAATTAAATCTATACATATTTTGTAATTTACATTTACACTGGACTAAAACTATCAATTTTCGATTAACAACCCATTAATTATTAACCCTTGAAATCCTATTTTTTATACTACTGAAAATTTAAAATCTTCAATCATCATTTTAACAAATTTAACAAATCATTTTAACAAATTGAAAAATCGTCGAAATTAAAATAAGTTGTCAAAATTAGCAGCACTGCTAACGACAATAGCACTACATATGCAGATTTCGTGTTACATATGGAATAAGATGAACGCAAAAAATGCATCAAAAAACTAATATCTATTCAAATTCTTCTTTAAATTCCCTTTGTTGGTCAATGAAAAAATTCTGCAAAAAAGAGTAATGAAGGAAATTTTAAACATTTTTATTTTTATCATTTAACGTCGTCCGATATGCATACATACTTTTTTTTTATCAAACTAAACTTTACCGTTTGTCTGTTTTGTTTCGCTCAGGTTCTCTGATTGCCAGCACTTACCAAAGAGTATGCTTTTTTGATAAATATTTGAGAAAAAATAGATCTTCAATGTGGATTTTGTTGTTGTCCAACGTATGATTTCATTTAAAGCTTTGTATTGAAGCAATTGAAAAAATAGTGCAATATTAAATTTAAAATTTAAATTATTCTGACTTTGCTTAATTAAATTACATTGTAATTTCAGAAGAGTGGAGGGAAAATAATTTTTTTTCACTCATATTAATTTTTGTATGATTTGCTTTTAAAAAAATTTTGACAAACATAAATTACGTAAATAGGTATATTTAAGATTTTAATTTGAATAATATATTGAAATTATCATGGAAGAATTAAAGGCGATTTGGAATAATAATTTCGTTTTTTAAGTAAAACTAATACGCCCTTATTTTTTTTTTTTTGGATTTATAGATAATTGGAAAAAATGTTCGCTTTTTACAGTTTACATTATATATGATGACATATGAAATATTTTTTTCTCTTTTTTGTAGGTGTATTGGTATTTGAACTTCCTTAAGGGGTGGTAGGTTTTAAAACCTTTTTTGCATTTCTCTTTCTGAATGCACAACATGTCGGGAGTGTTGTATCAGAATTTTAAGTAAATCAGAGCAAAACTTAAGAAGATACAGCGTTTCCAGCGACCGGCCTCATACGGTATATAGTATAATAATCATAGTATATAAATTCGAAGTCCGTCAACTTCATAACTCAAAATCTACTTGACCGCTTCTTTTAGACACTATATCTATACATAAATCATCAAGTAACCACGAAGGGTTTTTTTTAATTCCATTTTCTTTCCCATTTTTTAACAACAAATTCCCGAAATTGCATAGCAAAAATCGTTTTTCACTTCAAAATGCTGCCAAAAAATAAAAAAACATTGAAAAAACTCTTCGTCACTACCACACGAAACATGTAACCTTTGAAACGCGTTCCGATTTTTTTATTTCACATGATCCGGTAACGAGTTATGATGTTCACCGCAAAACAACAACGCCTCCGGAGATTCGCTGTCTCGCACTTATTTATTAAAATTTTTAATTGAAAGTGTTTTCAAAGATTCTTCAAATATTATGCTATAACGGAGATATGAAATAAATCATCCAACATTATTCGTAACTTCAAAAAAGAATTATGAAAATACGACTTTTTTAACTTTTAAAACCTTACCCCCCTTAAGAAACTTTTAGGAACCTTGCTCTAAAACGTTTTTTTTTTCTATGCTATTCTATTTTTCTACAATAAAATGGAGTTAGTTTATAGCGAACTCGGCGGGACCGGCCACATTAGTTCCTTATAGACTAAGTTCGTTATAACCGTAGTATTTTTTGATTGTTCGAAAGGTTTAAAAAGTTTTTTTTAGTTGAAAAAGTTTATTTATTTTGGGGCATTTTAAAAAGTTATAAAACATAAATTAAATTACATATTAATTGTTTGTCTTAATAAGACTAAAATTACCGAGTTTCTATAAAAATAAAATATTTTTTTAAAATCATATAATATGAAAAACTCCTTATGTATAGAAGCAGAAAGTACAAAGCAAAGGTTGGCTGCTGGCAAACTTTTACGAAAATATATATAAAAGGACCTTTTACAAAACTTCATTTGAAAATCGAAGTTTTTGTTTTGTATTAAAATTAAATGAAAATAAAATTAAATTAAATTAAATTGAAATTAATTTTTTTTTGAAATATATAAAATATACGAAAATTCTGAAATGGAAAAAAAAATCTGTTTGTTAAGGTCAAAAGTTTGATATAACCACTGTTCGCTATAAGAGAAGCAATTTGTATGAAAAATGTGATTAAAACTCTTGGGACTGAAGAAATTCTTCGCTATAAACAAAAATTTATTACAACCAGGGTTCGTTATAAGCGAACTGCATTGTACTAAATTTTAATAATTTTGGGATCTCCAATCTCCTCACTTTACCCGGCCTTCCCATGTTCAAGTCAAATTGATCACACATCCAATAGTCAAAAAATTGTTAAGCAACTGTCCTACTGAAAACTTGAAAGACAGAATTGAAACGTATGATTGTTTAGTAAAAAAGAGTAAAAAAGTGTGAGTGCATTACAGCCTGAGAGCCAAAAATATAACGTGTGAAAGCCGGGTAATATCTTAAATATATTTACGCTGATCCCTGACTCACTGACTGACTGTTTGACTGAGAGACTGACTGATTTTGTAACGCTGACCAAAATGATACGGTTCTAATTCCTAGGATTGATCTCGCCCCAACTGACACCACATTACCTTTCATATTAAAACGCCGCCAGTTTCCAGTAATTCCTGCACACGCAATTACCATAAACAAGGTTCATGGCCAGTCATTTGACTACGTTGGCATTAATTTGGAGACCGGTATTTTCACACGGCCAACTATGTGGCTTTGTCACGATCAAAAGTTGCAAGCCAAGTTAAGATACGTATTCAATCGAACCCCCAGCAAGGAAAACTATTAAATGACCAACGATATTTCACTCGAAATATAGTTTTTCAAGGGATTCTAAATTGAAAAACTTTTTTGCCAAATATTTCTTATCTGTTTTGATACTTATGTATATAATTTCTACAGACACAATCTTTTTCACATATACATATGTAACAATATAATTTTCAATTTACCACTATATTAAAAGAAATATAATTTATTATAAATTTTTCGTGTATTTAAATTTAAACTGTTTTATTCATAATATTTAAACGGGCGCCTAGGCGCCACACAATCAACTTGTTTTGTTATATTGTCAACACTATTTTTATTTTGTAGCCAACAAAAACAGAAATTAGCCTAAGTTGACTACAGGAGCAAAAGTGGTCATGTAGTCCTGTAGCTGTCGTTTTCATATAAACGTGTGTATTTTATTTTTGACAGGCTGTAGTCGTGTAGCCGCTGTCGTCTATGTGTTTCATGAGAGAGTTCGGCTAACTGGTGCCATTATGTATATGTGTGTGTATACAAAAATATACGATATCCCAGTAATCATTTCGAAGATTGTTATAACAAAAATCATCATCTTGCTTACGCTTAAAAAGTGATTTATAGAAAAATGACATTAAATATGACTCAAAAATAAGTCGAAATTAATCAGAAAATTGGATAAAAAAGGTTCTCAAGAAGAGTCGGGGGTAAGGTAATATTTCCTCCCAACAAAAGAATATTTTGTGATCAGCAAAAGAGCGCATTTATGACTGTTTTAATAGCACAGAGGAGTCAAAAAAGACTCCACATGATCACTTATTGCATAAAATGTTTACTGGGATTTTATTCACTATCTGTAGAAACAGTTTTTTAAGTAAAACAAATCTGCACACAATTTCAATTCTATTTCGTTTACAATGATACGATCACTTTGTTTACTAGCTAGTAGAAAAATAAGAAAATAGTATTATAATACAGCGTAATGATGAATTGTACTTCTCAATTAGTTTATTTTTAATGTGACATAAGAAGTTCGGTTTGTGCTAAGAAATGAATGAATATATGCTTCCCAGGGCGAAGCTTAATCATTGCATTTTGATTGAGTTGAGCCCGCGACTATTCCTGATGTGGATAGCTCGTGCCT
Source organism: Cordilura impudica (assembly GCA_963682025.1). Taxonomy (NCBI): domain Eukaryota; kingdom Metazoa; phylum Arthropoda; class Insecta; order Diptera; family Scathophagidae; genus Cordilura; species Cordilura impudica. The sequence goes on along the minus strand of OY821522.1, from coordinate 36,637,472 downwards.
ACAATTTTTGGTAGTTGGGAATGGCGTTTGTGCAAAGGGAAGCATGAACACTTGTTTCCCAGAGCGAGGCTTAATCATTGCACTTTGATTGAGCTTAGCTCCGCGATTATTCCTAATGCGGAATAAATCGTGCATTAAATTCTCGGTAGTCCGGGAATGGCATTTGCCTGCGCCAAACATTAAATAATAAATTTTAAAAATGTATTATAATTTAATATTATTGACATTATATTATTATCATCTGAGAAAAAAAAATTTTTTTAAACACCAATTTTTAACAGGTAGAATTTTATGGTTTCAATACTACTTTTGAATGTAAGTATGTACTAAAAGTAGAACCCTTAAAATCATACTATTTTTTGCAACCCTAAAAATTGCAATATTTTGTATGAATAAAATAATTTATATTTTATTATTTTTAATATGCGCTTATTATCGAAATACATATACAGAATATATGAATGTTATTTATAGTATTTTGATATTTGCAACAGTAGTCTGTATGTATCAATTTGTAATATTTTTGATGGTATAAAAATCGCAGAATATTGATATTGATTTTATATAGTTTCTTTTATTAATTAACTAACTTAAATATTACACCATAAAATGTTGATATTGTGAATTTTTATATTACTGCCACAACGACCATAAAAACAACAAGTACAGCTGTGACAAAATACAAAACTTAGAATAACAATATAGGAAAACATCATATTTTTTTAACCTTTTCAGTGATTTCTCGGCACCTATGAAACCTATTGTCACGATTTAAAAAACAGAAACCTTCTCGTGATGTTGTTGTATCATTCTCACTAACAACAAGCGCCCTAGCTATCCTATTGAGAACGTTATCGTGACAAGAACAACATAGTCAAATCATATTTTTTCGAGACTTTTTTCACTCCATCGTTCAATCCTCGGGACCAGATAAACCGATTTGGACGATTTTAAATAGCAAACTTTTCAGGATGTTACTGAATCATTTTTTATACCAACGAGCAACCTAGTTGCCCGATTGAAGCCGTCATCGTGATTTCCACAGACGGACAGACGGACAGACGGACATCGCTATATCAACTCCGCTTCTTATAAGGATCACAAATATATATATTTTATGGGGTCCAGATTTTTTTTTTCTAATTATTACAAACGGAAAGACAAACTTATATATACCCTCTGCACACTGGAGTGGAGGGTATAAAAAGAAGCACTAAACGAAAAAGAATAAATATTAGCAAAAAACTATGTAAAGAAAATTATATAATTAAAAAAAATTTTATTTATCTTATAAGTTATAAATAATATATAAAACAATTCTTTAAGACAAAAATTACTTTATTAACTAAAACATTTGAAAAACTATAATAAAATACGGTCACTCGACACCAATTTATTTGTCGGCGTTAGAAATAGAAATAAACCTATCGCACAGTTCATTACGCACTATGTATTTCGTTCGACGCACTGATTGTGTGCATTTTCATATACACAAATGTGTTTTATTTCTGACGACGAATATTCGGAACGAAAAACTCGCCGTTCGTCCAAGTTGTGTTTTCAACTTAATAGAGAAGTCAGTTGCAGTTTGATTTTGAAGAGTGGGAGTTTGTTTCAAGAAAGTCGCGAATGACGACGTTGTTCAATAAAGCAAAGGAAAAGGAACGGTTTTAAAGTACAGTGCGCAGAAATATATTAAACAAAATGTTTAAAGACTCGGTAGAGCAAAAGTAATTACATAGTTTATGTACATTGTTTTTTTTTTTAAGAAAATCAACTTAAACTTTTTTTTAATCAAAACTATAAGTTTTTTATGCGCACATAAAATTTACATGAAACACCCTTGAAATGAAAATAAATGTTAAGAAAAGGAAAATATGTATAAAAGGTTAAAAAAAAAAATTCAATTAACTGAAAAGAAAAATGTCACAAATTACATTAATTACATATAAAATAAAATTCCTAAAACACAATGAAACTAAAAAGATTTAAAACTTATATACCTATGTATATACATGCATTAAAAAAAAGGAGAGAATAATGAATAATTGTAATTAACTAACTAAAACTTGAAGCTAACTTATGTCAAAATGTTTAGGACTAAATTCCTAAATGCTTAAGAACAAAAAGAAAATTATTAAACTTTTATTTAAAAATGTAATGAACAAAAATGGACAAAATACCTTCTTACCTTATCACCTTAGAATTAAAACCGTACAACTAAAACGCATAAAAAGTGTTAATCTTATATAAAATTATAATAAAAATCAATCAAAATTAATTTGCATACATGTAAAAATACAAAAAAAAATAAAAAAACATATAAAACAATTACATACTTATACATTGCTCAATCTGAAAATAACAAGGACAGAAATTAGAGAAAACAAAACGAAATTCAACAAAAGTTGGGAAATGCTGAAAACAACTCATCATTAAAATTATAAAGAAGACCTAAACAACACAAATAAAGAGAAAAAAACTGCAGCAGAAGCAAACGTAGAATAGATGTGTAATAAGGTAGATCGTAAGTTAAAATTAAATTAAAACAAGTAAGAAAATTATAGTCGGTCTAGACCGACTATACGATACCCTATACCATGCATTTATAAACCCTATCTCTTAGGCCCAACTAACTGGACATTGAAAATAAGCAAAAACCAAATTTGAGTGGGATTTTTATTAATTTTTTTGGCTGCAGATATGAAAAAGTTCATATCGGATGCTATATCTATAAAGGGACTAGGTCCAAAAATGGACCGATCCTGATCATGTTTGGTAAAGTCTCTTGTATTTTGCAAAAATATATACAAACAAAATTTGAGAAGAATCAGTGCAATATTTTTGTTTTTTAATAGATTTAAGTGAAGATCGGGAAGCAGCTCTATATGGGGTCAAAGGGATCATTTTTGGACTACTCATTAGTGGATGTAATGAACGCATACAAACCCAATTTGAGTAAGATCTATATGACAATTTGGATCTTATGGAAATTTATGTCGATTTCATATGGGTAATTTGTATGGGGGCTAGGTCTGAACATGGACCGATTCTCACCAATTTCAATAGCGTTCATCCCATGGCCGATAAAAGCTTATATACTAAATTTCATCAAAATATATTCATATTTGCGACCTGCAGTTTGATTACAAGCTTTACATGGACACACAGACGGACGGACGGACGGACGGACGGACGGACGGACGGACGGACGGACGGACATTGTTAAATCAACTCAGAAAGTGATTCTGATTCGATCGGTATAATTAAAGATGGGTCTAGGTCAAATATTTTTGGTTGTTACAAACAGCAGCACAAAGTCATTATACCCAAACCACATAGTGGTATAGGGTATAAATATATGTACCTACACACGTATTTATTTTAAGAGAGTTTTTTCTATGAATTTTAATGTTGTAAATTTTTAGATTTACTTATGTAAGAGAACAAGTTCCTTTTATTCAACTAGTTTTATCGTAATTAGTATTTCATTAGCTCTCTTTATATTTCTTGAATAATTTATATTGAAATAACCAAGTTACTCTTAAATTCAGGGAAGAAATAAATTGTAAATAAATTTAATTTACTTTTAACGTTTATATATTTATTTATTCTATTTATTTATTTATATTCTCTTAATTCCATACATTAAAGCTTTATATTGAAAAATGTTCACTCTAGATATTAAAAACTTTTTCGCTACACAATAAAATAAAATGAAATTTTAAACTCTTTCTCTCTTCTTGAATTGAAGGTTAACGTGAGAGGTAGGTATGAATAAATAGACTACAATTTTTTTTTGGGGTAATCGTCTAAAAAAAAAATTAAGAGTGTCAACGGTTACCATCGGTATAGCGATTTGAGTGATGGGTGGGAGAAATAGCACTCTTGGTGAGAATAACGTCATGTCACCCTACAATTGGTGAACCAACCCTATTAGTTCGTCATTCCGTTCAATTCATTTTTTTTGCATATATGTGTTACAGCTTTCATAATTCATTTACTGGCATTTCTATAAAGGCATGAAATAATTTTTTTATGATTACGCGGCGAGGAATCTTGGGTCGAGAACCAAGCCATATCTGGCAGAGCTAGCCACACACCTTTATTTTCATGCCATTGACCATTTTTTTTTCTATCGCAAATACAAATAAATAAAATTTTCAATTTGATCGCGCGTAACATAAATGGCGCTCAACGAAAGCAAACAATGTTTATATGACATGCACTTTAATGTAATTGGTGAGCTAAATGTGAAAGGAAAAGTAAATAGAAGATTATAAAGTTTAGCATAAATTATATGGCTGACGTTGGCTGAAGTTAACCCATTCATGCCCACTGTTACATAAACGTAACATGCTATTTTAATTTTGAATACAAAATCTTATAATCTGACGTCTATTTTACAAATATAAATAGTAATTGGTTCAGTTGCACTCTTAGTGCCGTTGTGTAAGGTTGATAAGTGAAGTGATAGTTTTGGCAAATTGAAAAAATTCGGATATGGCGACAGGCAAAAGGTTAGACTATTTATTAAGTGTGTTTAACAATATTTTAGAAAAAATATTTTTGTGTAAAATGATAAAGAAATAATCAAAGGCCGATACTAAATTGTAAAAAAAAATTTCACTGGCTTCATGGTAATTTAGGAAGTGGGCACTTAAGGCGTTACGTATATGTAACACTGGGCTATACTCAATACTTTTTGTCCCACTTTGCACATATAGCAAATATAGAGCAGTGATGAAATTTTAAGTTATTTTTTTAAGTTAGTTCTACGAAAATGTAATTTTCTATTTCAGATATGGATACTTGACATTAGAGGAAGCCACTAACTTCCTTGGGGAACTGATGTCCGATGACAGTCAAGATAATTTTATTGAGCAAGTGGTTATTAACCCGCCCAGTTGTCAAAATTTCAATCTGATGAAGATTCTGCAAATGAAGATGGTAGTAGGCTCCCTGAAGTTTTACCTAAGACACTGCTAACACAGCCCTGCGAAGTTATTGTTCGCATATCTGGATCTAACTACACTGAAGATTGATAAAGAAAGCAAGATGTTAGAGTAAGCGCTGGAAGATGTAATGAGGAATTCTATTACATATCGGATCAACAGCTCCAACACCATCAATTTTAAACTCGTCATTCAACTCGCGGGAACAGAAAATTTTAGATTCGCCTGCTGAAAAAAGGATTCATAAAACGCCATCAACATCAAATTCGACACCAATTCCAAAAAAAAAACAGGCAAAACGCACGATATGTAGAAAAAGTAGGTTCACGAGATCTCAATCTGATCCCTTTGTCCAGTGAATGGATGATGATGATATAGGGTGTCAGAGTATATTCCCTTAGCCTGATTATTCTGATTGCACCGACTTGCCCCCTCTCGAGCAGTTTGAAAAATTTTTCGACGATTAATTGTTACAAACAATATGTGATGAAAGCTATGGGGTATATTGTGAACAATTTAATCCAATGAGTACTGTTATCACGAGATGCATGTGTTCATTGGAATCTTAATAGTTACTGGTCAAATGAAAGTGATCTCCAGAATGCAATGGTATGCGATACTATGCGGCGAAATCATTTTGACATAATATTTCGCAGCATACATTTTATCGATAATGCAAAACAGCAAGCCGATGACAAAATCTGGAAGCTACGGCCATATACTGGTGCACTAAAAATTCGTTTTTTAAAACATTTACATCCTGAAAGATGTTTGTCATATGATGAATTGATGGTTTAATATTATGGGCGACATGGATGCAAACAGTTCATAAGAGGCAAGCAACTTCGCTTCGGATATAAAATGTGGAGCCTAAATTCTCCTTTAGGATACTTAATAAATTTTTAAATGTATCAAGGATCAAATCCGCGTATGAAAGCTAAATATTATACCAAATATGGAAAAAAAATATAATACCATTATTTTGCATGGTGGACGAATTCAATGAAACAATCAAACATCTTGAGTTTTCATTCCATTTCGATAACTTATTTATGACTCCTGCTGCCTTAGTGGGTCTAAAACAACGCGGTTACCATGGAACCGGTACAATCCGGTGGTAAGTGTAGCTTCTACCATACATGGTAAATTGCCTATCACAAACGCTGGAAGATTTTCTTGTACTGAAAGAAAAAGAATTACGGTTCCTTTACCATATTCAATATCAGAGTATAGCCAACATATGGGAGGAAAATGTAAATGCATATAGAATTGGCGCCCGTGGAAAAAAATTGTGGTTTTCTATATTTACGTGGCTGATAAACGTGTCTATAAGAAAGTCATGGATTTTACACCGTAAAGGTGGAGGCAGCATGTCCCAATTAGATTTCCGTAGAACGATTGCCACTCGTTAGGTCAGGTTAGGTTAGGTTGAAAAAGAGGAGCCATGTATACACATAGCTCATATCCGTTTTACCCGGATATACACTTAAGCCAGAAAGTCGGCTTGTTGTGCGCTCTACTGTGATGATGTTACACACATCTTCATTTATCTTTATTTATTTTATTTATTCGTCTTTATTTGTTTATATTTTTTTGTTTATTTTTGTTTACTATATGCACATGCACATATTTATTTGTAATTATTTGTTTACATTTATTTATTTTTTTTTGCATATCTTTTCTTTTCATTCAACACATACCACAAAGTACACTAACCTTGGTTAAAGGGTTGAATTACAAAACAATAAATTATTGTGTAATTAAATATCACTGGAACGCAGAATGACAAATTTGTGAAAATTCAAATTGTGTCAATAACCCATGACAAATAGGAATGTCACTCAAATTTTGAGGGGAAAAATTTAAATTGATTATTGAACGTTTTCTGATTGGCTATTGAGTCCAACGTTCAAAAATCAATGAATTTGTAATATGCGAATGTAAAGAAAAGAGAAGACTATTATTTAAATTAAGTAAAAATATATTAAATTATAATGATATAAAAGACCAGCATTTTAAAATAAATAATCAATTATAATTCTGATTTGAAAGGGTTATAATTAAAACCAAACAGAGATTTTCTCTTTTTACTGGCATATTCTGCCAAAGGGTTCAAACATTGGCATAATCTGCCTACGTGCTGTATAAAAAAAGTGCATCTAGCGTGCACGCGGGAACTGCTTTGAGGAAAGCACTTGACAAAATTCCTCCTGAGATTGGTCCGGTTCTCACCCAATCTTAGTATCCTTTTGTACACCCCTCTTACACTATATGGCGATCCTGCCAAGCTAACACTATATGGCGATCCTGCCCCATACATACACTATATTAAATTTAAATGCCACTATGTACGTAGATTGCTACAAGGCATACATTATATAACGGTCCAGCGATTTTTATATTATTTGGTGATCCTAGCTGGCGTCCCACCTACACTATATGGCGATCCTGCAAACACCGATCCTGCAAGCACCGATCCTGTAAACACCTACACCACTATATAGATGCCTGCAAAGATAAATTGTGCGAAAACCAATACTGTCTACATCATCAATCAATTAATCCAATAACGAAAAGATCAAGGGGCGGCAAGAAAACCAAGGCAAACAAACAGCGAAAAGAGCTAAGAAGACTTATCGCAATCAGCCAAGGGGAGCAGAAACATAAATTTTATCAACAATTACGGTTATTAGACTAGGATGAGTTTCTGGAAAAAGCTAGGAACATCAATAATGCTCATGCTGGCAGGGTATGAAGCAAACAACGTAATAGACAACGGAAAACAAACAACACAAATCATCGAGAAATTCGTGACAATACGTACACCGACTCCAGCAATCGAAGAAGATGACCACACCTTACATATAATATTAGTAATAATTTGTATTTTTTTTGCAATTATTTTATACAAAGTGCAACAGCACTATAAGAAATATGTTATTAAAACGGCATCTAGGATTTGCGCCGCAAATGTTTAAAAATTAGATACTTTAGTTAAATAAAACAAATATTATTTTACCTTAAATGGACAAATTTAATATTATACAAGAACTTTTAAGAAATTTAAAAAAACAGCCAAATAGGAGATATACACAAAAAACAATTAAAGCTAAATTACAAGTAGTCAAGGAAATTAGTCAGGAAATAATAAGTGAAACTAAATTAGAAGAAAGGGAAAACATTTTGAAAACATTAGTAAAACTAGAGAAGGAAATAACAAAACTATTAAGACCAATGGAAACAGAAGAACCCCAACCAGAGGGAGAAAAAAAAATAGAAGCACATATAACAGAATTAGAACCAGAAATAGAAAACAATACGAACATGGCGTCTTTTAATCTAGAAACGGCATTCAAGATAATCCCTGAATTCAAAGGTAATTTTCAAGAACTTAAACCATTTCTGACAATAATAAAATTAATATACGACACCTTGAATGATACATCTAAACCAGTCTTAATAAATTTCGTAATAAACGTAAAATGTAGCTCAACGGTTAGAACGGCAATTGGTTCCGACCCATTAACAGATTTTAATTCCCTAAAAACATGGCTCACAAATAGGTATAAGAATAATCGAACAGTGAGTAAAATACAAAATCTACTTTCTACATTTCAACAACGAAATGACTCAATAAGAACCTATAGTGATAAAATTTTGAAACTAATTGACGAACTAAACGAAGTGCAAATACAAGAGTTAAAGTTAGAAAATGAAACAGAAATACACAACGTGAAGAAAATAAATGAACTATATTCTCTTAATATATTCAAACAAGGTTTGAATGAAAAATATATAAGTACAATATTTGCTGCACAACCAAAAACACTAAATGAAGCAGTAACTTTAGCATTAAATATAGAAGGTCAAGTAGAAAACCAAGTTATATTTTTTAGTAGAAACAGGAACAATACCTACAACAATCCTAACAGAAATAATCCAAATAGAAGGAACAATCAGGGAAGTAACAATTCCAATTATAACCAACGAAACAATAACACGGGTAGAGATTACCACAATTCAAATAGACATCCTAACAATAATTATTCAGACAGCAGTAATAATAATTCAAATAGAAACAATTCCAACAGAAGTTCGAATAGCAACTACCGTTACAATAATAATTCGAATAGAAATAATAACAATAATGGCAATTATAATTCAAATAACCAAAATCGACATAATAACCAAAATCGAAGGAACTATAACAATAGTTCACGAAACATACACGTGTTACAGGAAAACTCCCAGAGTCCGGAGGGGACTCAAGCGAACAATTAAATGCACCTTCCGGAAATAATAAACATAAAATATTTAATATTACGAATAACATTACAAATTATATAGAATTAAAATATAAATTAGATAACAAATATTTAACTTTCCTAGTGGACACTGGCGCTGACATATCTTTATGCAAAAAGAATGTTCTTAATATAAGTGAAACAATTAATGAAAATAATTGTTGTACGTTGTCAGGCATTTCAAATGAATCCATTACCTCGTTAGGTACACTTGATATGCATTTTAGCATATTTAATAAAAGTATTTCACACGAATTCCAAATAATAGAAGACGATTTTCCAATTATAACAGATGGAATAATAGGTCGCGATATTTTAAATAAACTATTAGCTAAAATAGACTATGAAACTTTTTCTATAACTTTTGTTGTTGAGAATGAAGAATATACTATACCTATGAAATCAAAAGTCTTAAGAGATTTTTACATAACAATACCCAAACGTAGCGAAGTCATACATCAAATTAACGTAAATTTAACGGAAGACAGTTTAGTTCTAAACAAACAATTAGAAGAAGGATTATTTCTAAGTAATTGCATCATTCCAAAGGAAGGAATTGCTCACGTAAAAATACTTAATACAACTGATAGAGATGTAAAACTTAGGAATATTGAACTTAACGTCGAACCAATTTCTAATTATATTTGTGTAACTGGAAATAAACGGAATTTTACTAGTACAGATAGAAAACGATTTGAGAAATTATTAGACACATTGAATATTGGTAGTATTGATAATTATGCTAAAAATTCTCTAAATGAAATAATTGAAGAATATTCTGACATTTTTCATTTAGAAGGAGACAAACTATCAGCTAATAATTTTTATACTCAACATTTGACTGTATCAGATAAAACACCTGTATATATAAAAAATTATCGTTTGCCACAGACACAGATAGAGGAAATTAATCAACAGGTTAAAAAACTGTTTGATGACGATATAATAGAAAATTCTACTAGTGCCTACAACTCACCATTGCTTGTTGTTCCAAAGAAGAACGATGGAGATAAAGGGAAATGGCGACTTGTAGTTGATTTTAGACAACTCAACAAAAAATTAGTAAACGATAAATTTCCATTAACAAAATTAGAAGATGTACTAGACAAACTGGGTAGAGCGAAATATTTTTCAACTTTAGATATGACTAGCTCTTTTCATCAGATAATGTTGGATGAAAATTCTAGACATCACACTGCATTTTCAACATCAGATGGTCACTATCAATTTAAAAGATTACCTTTTGGATTAAAAATTTCATCGAATAGTTTCCAGCGAATGTTAACTATCGCACTCTCAGGTTTAGATAGCAAAGCTTTTCTTTACGTAGATGACATCATTATTTTTGGATGTAGTTTAAAACATCATAATGAAAACCTAATTAATGTTTTTGAAAGGTTAAGAAAATATAATCTTAAACTAAACGCAAGTAAATGTGTATTTTTAAAATCTGAAGTCGTTTATTTAGGTCACTTAATAACCAAAGACGGCATAAAAACCGATCCTGCAAAACATAAGGCAATTGAAAATTATCCCGTACCAAAAGATGCGGATGAAGTTCGACGATTCGTGGCATTTTGTAATTACTATAGAAGATTTATACCTCATTTTGCAGATTTAACTAAATGTTTGAATAATCTGTTAAAGAAAGGTCAAATATTTGTCTGGTCTGACGAATGCCAAAAATCATTTGAAACACTGAAATTGAAGTTAATTAACCCACCTGTTTTGCAATATCCAGATTTTTCAAAAACATTTGTGCTTACCACTGATGCATCAAACTATGCATTAGGAGCTGTACTTTCGCAAGATAACAATGGTAACGATTTACCAATATCATACGCAAGTAAATCTCTCCAAAAACACGACTTAAACAAATCCGTAATAGAAAAAGAACTACTAGCTATTCACTGGTCCATAAATTTTTTCAGACCATACCTGTACGGTAGAAAATTTACAGTAGTAACAGATCATAGACCACTCGTTTCGCTATTTTCACATAAAAACCCATCTTCTAAACTGACGAGAATTAGATTGGATTTATGTGATTACGATTTTGATATAGTTTACAAAAAGGGCTGCATGAACACTAATGCAGATGCCTTATCGAGAATTCAAATTAATTCTGATATATTAAAAACAATGATTCCCACATGTGATGAAGAGGCAGTTAGCAAGAAATTACTACCCATCACAAGAAGTATGCAAGCAAGGCAAAATTTAATTCCTGAAAATAGAGACAGTACCAAAGATATTCATATATGGGAATGTACGTCCATTTCAGATGTCAACAATGTGCACAAAATGATGTTTTCTATGAAGTTAGAATTCGGTCAAATTAATAAAGTTCAAGATGATTTTATCATAGGTTTTAACGATAATCCTACATGTCTAGACATGATTATGGAGAAATTAATTACTTACATGAATAAAAATCGGATACGAGATCTCGCATTATCAGTAGATAATGAAATATTTGAACACGTGTCAATGAAAAGGTTTAAAGAAACCTACACGTCTATTTATAATAAAATGTTGAAAAGATTAAAGAATCTTTATTTGAATATTATTTTATATAAGCCTTTGCAGAGAATAGTAGATAAAGACATGCAATTAAATTTAATTAAAGAATATCATGATAGTCCAATTGGAGGACATCAAGGAATCAGAAAGACCATATTAAGATTAAAACAAAGATACATTTGGAAAAATATGAACAAGATGGTTAAGAGATACATTAATAATTGTGATTCATGCTTAAAGAATAAGCAGTATAGAAACATAAAAGAAAAAATGCGAATTACTGACACACCAGATAATACTTTTGAAATAATTTCTATCGATACGATAGGTCCACTTAGGTTATCCAATAATTATAGATATATTCTCACGCTACAATGCGATTTAAGCAAATATGTTATAGCCTATCCTATGGAAACAAAGGAAGCTAAGAGCATCGCTCAAGTTTTAGTGGAACAATGCATACTTAAATATGGCACTTTTAAAATCTTGAAATCTGACAGAGGTACGGAATTTGCTAACCAATTACTGAAAGAAATATGCGACATGTTAAAAATAGAACAGAAATTTTCCACTCCCTATCACCACCAAACAATAGGTTCCTTAGAAAGAAATCACAGAGTCCTAAACGAATACTTATTGAACTTTACGGAAAATGAGGAATGGGATTGTTGGATTCAATACTACACATTTGCATATAACACAACTCCACACGTAGATACAGGGTACACACCTTTTGAGTTAGTATTTGGTAAATTAGCGAGACTACCCACAGACAAAATTACAGATAACAAGCCAGTCTATAATCTAGAAAATTATGCAAACGAGTTCAAAGCTAGAATAGCATCGGCATTAGATAGAGCTAAAAAATTAATTAAAATAGCAAAAGAGAAAAGAAAAATACAATATGATAATTACACTAATGTTAGCAACTTTAAAAAAGGAGATTTAGTATTAGTAAAATATGAAAGTAGGAGAAAAAATACTTGTCCTACTCATGGTCCATATGAAATTATAAATACTGAAAATGAAAATTCAATTTTAGATGTAAAAGGAAATATGAAATCATATCATAATAATACTTTAAAATTATATAAACGTAAATGAAAATGTAAAATTGTATAGATTGTTAATTACTACATATAAGAGCACATAGTAAACTTACTTATTTATATTGTTAATAAATAGATATAGAAATTACTTATTACATTTTTTTTTATATAATATTATATCACAAAAACAAAATTAGAATAACCACTAAGTTTAAGAGAAACAAAAATAACATTTTTATTTTAAGTAATGAAATTCATGAATTTTCTAAAACCCATAAATTTCATCTTAAGGGTAGGGGTGTGATGATGTTACACACATCTTCATTTATCTTTATTTATTTTATTTATTCGTCTTTATTTGTTTATATTTTTTTGTTTATTTTTGTTTACTATATGCACATGCACATATTTATTTGTAATTATTTGTTTACATTTATTTATTTTTTTTTGCATATCTTTTCTTTTCATTCAACACATACCACAAAGTACACTAACCTTGGTTAAAGGGTTGAATTACAAAACAATAAATTATTGTGTAATTAAATATCACTGGAATGCAGAATGACAAATTTGTGAAAATTCAAATTGTGTCAATAACCCATGACAAATAGGAATGTCACTCAAATTTTGAGGGGAAAAATTTAAATTGATTATTGAACGTTTTCTGATTGGCTATTGAGTCCAACGTTCAAAAATCAATGAATTTGTAATATGCGAATGTAAAGAAAAGAGAAGACTATTATTTAAATTAAGTAAAAATATATTAAATTATAATGATATAAAAGACCAGCATTTTAAAATAAATAATCAATTATAATTCTGATTTGAAAGGGTTATAATTAAAACCAAACAGAGATTTTCTCTTTTTACTGGCATATTCTGCCAAAGGGTTCAAACATTGGCATAATCTGCCTACGTGCTGTATAAAAAAAGTGCATCTAGCGTGCACGCGGGAACTGCTTTGAGGAAAGCACTTGACAAAATTCCTCCTGAGATTGGTCCGGTTCTCACCCAATCTTAGTATCCTTTTGTACACCCCTCTTACACTATATGGCGATCCTGCCAAGCTAACACTATATGGCGATCCTGCCCCATACATACACTATATTAAATTTAAATGCCACTATGTACGTAGATTGCTACAAGGCATACATTATATAACGGTCCAGCGATTTTTATATTATTTGGTGATCCTAGCTGGCGTCCCACCTACACTATACTACATCCTCGTGCTCATCCGTTAATCTACTCCTTATTTAACTTAGGAGTTCGGTCTCGATAGCAAATCTCCTGAGTGCTTTCCAGCGTATCCCCCTAAGAGCCGCTAGGCCTGGTATGATTTCGTTGGATAAATTTCTGACCCTTGTTCCGGCAAATGCAGGACAGTAACAAAGGTAGTATTCTAGGGTCCCGTCATCCTCTCCACAAGCTCTGCATGTGGCCGATTCTGCCCGTCCTATACGGTATAGATGAGCCCTCAGTTCAAAGTGTCCAGTGAGGATGCCAATAATCCTACTCAGTTCCTTTCTATTTAGACTAAGGATTTCCTTATTCTTCGAAGTGTTTGGAGAGCCCCATAGTATCTTCGTAGCCTTACCCACGTCAGTTTCCTCCCAAATTGAAGTATGTGAATTAGTTGCCCACTCCGATAGTTTCAATTTGAGAGCCTGGAAAGGTATTGGGTTTTCCAAATTGACACCCTCCAGGAAAGAACCCTTCCTGGCCAGTTCATCTGCAATCTCGTTTCCCATTATACCACTGTGTCCTGGGATCCAAATGATTTCAAGTCTGCCTCTTGTAGTGAAGTTTGCAATTTCTTCCTTACATCTGAGGACAGTCCTTGATCTAGTTTTTACCGAGGATATCGCCCTGATAGCCGCTAGACTGTCCGAAAATATTTTCACGTCTGCGGGGCTTGGGATTGCCCGTACGTCAATAGATCTTATGCATTCCGTTATCGCGACCACTTCGGCCTGAAAGACAGAGTTGTGGTCCGGAATGCGTAGGTGTATGCCATTGGAACGGTCCTCATCATAGAAACCTATACCAGTCCTACCATGCAGACTAGATCCGTCTGTGTAGTAGTATGACCCTGGAAGGTTTCGTAGAAAATTTTCGTTCAACCAGCTTTCCCTGTCAGGTATCCTTATACTGCAGGGTATGTTTGTCGACACTTCCGCGATTCTATCACAGCTAAAATCCACTGTATTGTTTGGTATCTGGTCATATGGTCGGTGATGTATTCCCCTGTTACTCTTAGTCGTAACATGGCCAGAGCTGCCTCATATTTAATTCTAATCTCGATCGGGTGTATAGATAGAATCGTCTCTAAAGCCCTCGTAGATGTAGTCCGTATTGCGCCGCTGATTCCTATGCAGCAGAGGCGTTGTATTTTTTGGAATGGTTTAATATAGCATTTCCTGTTCATTGATGTCCATGTGACTACGGATGCGTAGGTTAGAATTGGTCTAACGACGCTTGTGTAAAGCCAGTGAGTCATCCTCGGGTTTAAACCCCATTTTGAACTTATAGCTCTTCTGCAAATGGCCCATATCCGATGAGCCTTCGCGACTTTGCTCTCAATATGGTCCTTCCAAGTGAGCTTTTTGTCGAGAATCACCCCAAGGTATTTCACCGTTTGTGTGATTCTAATCGTTTTGCCCTGGAAGCGGGGTTCACCGAATTCGACTATTTTCGTCTTCCTAGTAAAGAGGCATATTTCAGTCTTTTCCGGGTTCACATTTAATCCTCTTGGTTGTGCCCAATCGTATGCTATTTCGAGTGCATCCGATGCCCTCCTACATAAATTTCTAGGATCTTTCCCCCTTAACAGTATCTCTACATCGTCTGCGTAGCAGACAGGTTGGAAACCCTTATCGGTTAAAATCCTTAGAAGACTGTTTATAGTGGTCACCCAGAGAAGGGGGGATATAATTCCCCCTTGAGGTGTCCCACAGCAAACCTTGTCTGTTATTTTAATGCCACCAACCTCGCACCTTATCCATGTATTCCCTAGCATGTGACTGATCCAGGCTTTGATATCTCGGTCGATGTCGAATCGTTCTAGGGAGTGGAGTAGCGTATTTGTTGATACATTGTTAAAAGCTCCTTCTATATCAATGAATATGGCTAGAGTAAAGATTTTTAGATCGAAAGTTCTTTCTATGTGGTGAACTTCTTCATGAAGCGCAGTTTCTACTGAGCGTCCCTTTAAATAAGCGTGTTGTTTGAACTTCAACAGCTCATTTGGGATTTGAGATTTAACCATGTTATCGACTATTCGCTCCATGGTTTTCAGTAGGAAGGATGTAAGACTAATCGGTCGATAGGCGTAAGGGTTCGCGTAGCTTTCCTTTCCCGGCTTTGGTATGAAGACCACTTTGGCCTCCTGCCATGCTCTGGGGGTATACGCAAGTTTTAGGCAAGCAGAGAATATGCCGGCCAGACTACTGCCAATCAAGTCCACGCTCTTTTGTAATAGAGCAGGAAAGATTTCATCTGGGCCTGCTGCCTTAAAGGGGGCAAAGCTTTGTATTGCCTTAATTACCATATTTTCGGTTATTCTATCATATCTTTCCTCTCGATATTGTTCCTCATAAGGCCCTTCATATTGTTCCCCTTCGGGTCCCGTCTGCTGTTCCACGTTGGTTCCAGTTCGTTGGGACACATTGGTACCAATTTCAGGGTCCCTATTCGGCCCATACTCTTCGGTAAGAAAGTGTGTTTCCATCAATATTCTTAAGGACTGTTCCATCGATTTCACCCGAATCCCGTCCCTATCGACAAGAGTTTCAGGCTGCGAATGGGTTTTCGATAAGAATTTCTTGATTTTTGAGACGTCATTAACGCTATCAACCTGTTCACAGAAGTGTCTCCAGGAGTTGCGTTTGGCTATTCGAATCTTTTTGTTGTAATCCCTGAGCTTAACATGGTAGTCATCCCAGTATATTGCGTGTTTTTTACGACGAGCCCTATTGAAAAGTCTTCGGACGTCCTTCCCAAGATTTATCAGTTCCCCTGTTAGCCAGGGTTTATCTCGGGGAGATCTCCTTTCCCGGAGTGGACAGCACTCCTTGAAGGACTTAATTAGGCTCCTCGTTATTTTGTCCACTTCCTCGTCAACCTCTTCGACATACCTTAAGTCTGTGCGAGGAGTAGTTAGACGGGCTTGTAGATTTCTTCTAAATTTAGGCCAATCAGTCTTAGCCTTATTCCTGAACTTGATGGGTTCAGGTGGTGGGTGTGTCAGTTTAAATAAAATTGCCACTCGTTACTCTAAAACGTATGGCGAAAGAAGACCTCCTCAAAGTTATCGCCGATTTACTGCAGATGAATCTGAATACTCAAGTAGATATGATGGTGTAAATCACTTTGTGGTGGAAACAAAACAAAAGAAAAGACGGCGATGCGCTGGTCTCAATTGCCAAGTCCATCCAACTTCGATGTTCAAAAAATGAAATGTCGTATTATGCATCAAATGCTTAGAAAGATATTATTATTTTTGGCAATAATTAAGTAAATTTCTAAATCTATATATATAAAATGGAATGTGTGTTTGTTTATTTGTTTGTTTGTTTGAACCTTATAGGAGACCAAACCTCTTGACCGATCTTCCTGAAATTTCCACAGCATTTAACTGGGACTCTTGGCATGATTAAGGGGTTACTTTTTCGACCACGCCCACTTTTGCGCCCACTTTTTTAAAATTATGTAATTGCTCCCATATAGTTTTTAACAGATTTACTTCAAATTGTATATACATTATACTCCAGGCGAGATAGAAATAAACATTTCTTACGCCACGCCCCGTTTCACGCCGCTTTTCACGCCGCTTTTCACGCCAAATTTTGTTTGAAAGTTTTAAACTTTTTGTTCTCTGTACAAATTTGTTCCTTCCAACGGATTTTTTTTTTATTTGGTGGTATATTGCTCTTAATATTGTTAACGTCGCCATATAACTATGAACCATGCCCACTTCACCGCCCCCTTTTTTTAATTTAGATAACAATGTTTGCTATACAAAATACTTTTTTGTAATATGTATTTACCTAAAGTTTTATACACTTTTTATCTACAAGTAAGGTAGCCATACATTTTTTTATTACCATTTCCCCCTTTTTCGCCCCATTTTACCTTAAATTATAATTAATCTGCTTTCAATCTGTATATATAAAAACGTTGGTGCATTTGTTTGTAACGATTGATCTCCGGAACCATAAGAGCTGTCGAGGTAAGGTTTGCACCATAGGTTTGGTTCGAGCTCTTCTGTGTTTTTTAGTTTTAACCCTCTAGCTGGCGTTGGGGTCAAGTTATAAACAAAATTCTTATTTTCAGCGCGATTTGACTGCAATTCAGAATGTATGTATGTTTCGTTATAAGAAATTTTTGTATGTATAAATGGACCCGATAGGTGGCGCTGGGTTACAGTTATTTCGAATATTCTTATATACGGTGCGATTTTTATGAAACTAAGAATGTACATATATGTATGTTAGGTGATGCCAAACATGTTTTTATTGGTCCCGGTAGATGGCGCTGTCGTTCGAAAAATAATGAGTTGTCAAATTTATATAAATTTTATAAGTTACAAAATTCACAAACGTTTTTATATATAAATATTCTAACCAAAAAGGAAGGAAAAAGCCGCTACATTATTGCATGGTGGTCGTACAGCTCATTCAGCACTCAAATTACCGTTAAACATACAAACAAATGAGAATGCCATCTGTAATATCAAAAAACATTCCAGTATGGCAAAAGTTCTGCAAAAATGCATTATTATTATTTGGGATGAATGTAGCATAGATCACAAACATTCCTTAGAAGCATTACATAGAACTTTAAAAGATTTGAAAAGCAATGAAAGACTTTTTGGTGGAGCTCTCATTTTATTATCTGGAGATCTTCGTCAAACATTGCCACTCATACCAAAATCAACCTATGCTGACGAAATAAATGCCTGCTGAATATCATCAACATTATGGAGTAGTGTTCAAACTATAAAATTAAACGATCCAATGGCTGACCAATTTTCAGAACAACTACTTGATCTTGGCAATGGTAAAATCAATATTAACCCAACCAGTCAAACTATTAAAATATACACAAGATTTTTGTCAATTTATATCGTCAAACGATGAATTAATTGAAAATGTATTCCCCGACATTCAAAATCAATATCGGTACCATGATTGGTTAAGTGAAAGAGCTATTTTCCCCGCAAAAATATCAATGTCGATGACGATAATATTAATGGTGTTATTCAGGACATGAATCATTGTGAAACGTTTTCTTTGAAATCTCTGGATAGTGTTGTTGAAAAAAATGAAGCAGTCAATTATCCAATAGAATTTTTGAATTCACTGGATGTTCCCGGTCTACCACCACATTTATTAAAATTAAAAGTTGGTTCTCCAATAATTTTGCTACGTAACCTCAACGCTCCGAGACTATGTAATGTAACCAGGTTAATTGTTGAGAGAATAATGCCTAATGTTATTGAGGCCACAATTCTTAAAGGCAAATTTAAAGGAGAACATGTTTTGCTGCCAAGAATTCCTATGATTCCTAGCGACACACCGATAACATTCAAAAGATTGCAATTTCCGATCAGATTGGGATTTGATCATTAATAAATCTCAAGGATAATCATTGCAAATATGTGGTTTGGACTTCGAAAACAGTTGTTTTTCCCACGAACAACTATATGTGGCATGTTCCCGTGTCGGAAAGCCAGAAAATTTATTCATTTACTGTGAGAATAATGAAAGTAAAAATATTGTTCACTCTTTAGCATTACTAGAATAGAAATATATTGGTCATTCTTATATGTTACAATAAATATTTATTTTCATTTTCATAAAAAAACATGGTTTTTCTTTAACAGTTTTCAATTAATGTTAACAAATGCACAAACATTTTTTTTATATAGGTGTATACAGATTCCAACTAAAATAAAAAAATTCATTGAGGGCAAAACAACGTTTGCCGGGTCCAGCTAGTATTTATATAAATATTAATGAACTAATTAATTTTTTTAATACGTGCATTAAATTTAAGCTTTAACTTCAATAAATTTAATGATTTCTTACGTTATTTTCATAAAACAAATAGGTTTTAATACAAAAATGTTTTAGATTCAAAAAGTACTGAGAATAGCCCACTGTTACATATATGTAACAGCTTCCAAAGAACGACTCAGGTAAGGTATTTAATTTTTTTTGATTTTATTAAGTTTATATGTCCTATGAGACCTACGTCTCAAAATTTCTGCATTGTAAATGCTATAGATCGCTGTGGGCATTAATGGCTTAATTCTTTTAGCAATAGAACTACAATTTCCACAATTACATTAATACTGCCACGAACTGATAGAAGAGTTACCAATAATTTTTATACCCTCCACTCAATGTGCAGAGGTTATATATAAGTTTGTCATTCCGTTTGTAATAATTAGAAAAAAATTTTGGACCACATATAATATATATATTTGTGATCCTTATAACAACCGGAGTTGATATAGCGATGTCCGTCTGTGGAAATCACGATGACGGCATCAATCGGGCAGATAGGGTGCTCGTTGATATAAAAAATGATTCACTAACATCCTAAAAAGTTCGCTATTTAAAATCGTCCAAATCGGTAGATTAGGGCCCGAGATTTGAATGAAGAACTAAAAAAAGTCTTAAAAAAAATATAATTTTCTATGTTGTTCTTATCACGATCACACCCTCAATATGAGGATTCCTTTTTCAAAAATCATTAAAATCGGTCGAACAGGTCCAGGGAAATCTCGGAAATGATATTTCTATATTGTTCTTGTTGTTATTCTAAATTTTGTATTGTGTCGTAGTTGGACTTGTTGTTTTTGTGGTCGTTGTGGTAATAATATAATTAAAACTAACCCTTTGTACATTTTTTTTATCAACTCTGGTAGAAAAATTTAAAAGTTTCCGTTGTTTTGGCATCACTATAAAAATTTATTAGATCATTTCTGTCTTTGCCACGAGCCTGCCTGCATAGTTTCAGATCGATTAGGTCGCGGGAAAGGGGTTAAAATCGACCCACAATTTTTTCGACAAGCAGAAACTACGAGTTAATATAAAGGGAGTAAAAATTCACCCGCATCTAAAGCAAATAATGCTAAAATACGTAGTTGTTATAAAAAAAAAATGTAAATTTAGCAAAACAAAATTTTATGTATTAATTTATTTAAAGAGAAAAACACAAAAATAACGTTTAATGTTGTATTTCTTGTGTGTAATATTTACATATACATACATACACATATTAAATATTACAAATAATATACACATATTCTATATATGTATGTATATCCATAATAACTGCATGTTAGAAATAAATCGGTATATTATTTTATTTACATAAAATTCTGCAATATTTTGTTGTGGGGAAAATACATTTCTTTTGCATTAACAGAGTGTCACTTCATTTTGCTCAGCATGACTATGCGACAGTAGATGGCGCCACAATTTTTGTTCTAATTAGCTTTGCAATAGTTATTTCTATTTTAACATGAATGTCAATATTTTCGACTAGATATCATACAGAACAATGTTAAGAGTATACACGGGCTGGTCTTTTATTTCATACGTTTTTTCATTATTCTTTTACAAATATGAACATAAGTTTGGCATATTAACTTTTTGTTGTCTTCACAAAATAGAGTTACCGAGCTCATCAATGATTTTTTTGCTTTCAAAACTGTTCTACATAGTTATATAGAATTATTATTCTGCTTTACCTAAAAAATATCTCATTCCGATTATATCTAATTTTTCAAACTTGTTTATAATTACTAAAGCATTATTATTCACATAAATACAAAATTGCACTTCTTAAATTTTCCATTCAAATTTTAGAAAATATCAATTCTAAAAACTGGAATTAAAATTTCAAATTATAAATTAGAAAATATTAATTGAATTTCAGAAAATCATATCAAAACGTCGGAAATAATTTTAAATTTAGAAGACATCAGATGCATCTTTACGGCCGTATTCATAAAAATTCTAAACAGCATTTCAAATCCATTTTAAGCAAAAATCGATAAAATTGTATTCATAAACGAATTTTAGCTTAAAATACCTACTTTAAACCTTGTGTAAATAAAAGAATTTTAAAATTGGTTCGACTCTATTTTAAACCTATTTAAAAAGAAGTAAGAGTGTTAAATTCGGCTGTGCCGAATCTTTGATACCCTCCACCTCGGTTTGAGTCTTGATAATAAATGTAAATGAAAAAGTAAACAATTTGTTAAACTTAATACCAAATTATTTCAGCAAATTCTTTGGGTTGGTTTTCTTCTTTTCTATTATTTCGGATTTATTTCGGTGTTTGCTTTTTGGTCATCGTGGTTGCTGATCGGCATGCATTTTGGTTATATACCTATATGCATGCGTTTCCGGTTATATGACATAACTTCTCGTTTAATTTAGTTTTTGCTAATTAAATAGCTCGCCCTAACCTCCATTGCAAAGGTAATGGTTGTGTAGAGTGGCTATATGCATTAAATCGTGCTAATTGGAGATGGCTGTATAGTTTCTTTTAACTGGCCAAATATTTCTTCATTGTGGCCATATAGGTCGGATGGAGTAACAAAATAATAACCAAAAAAAAAGCTCTCTCAACTTTTTTTTAAAATATTGCCATATTTTGAAAACATAGAGAATAAATTTATAATAATAAATAATCAAATTAGGGATGAAAAACGCAAAAAACGAAAAGTCCCAAACATTTTAAATAAAATAATTTAATGTTATCTTTATTTTCTGAAAAACTTCAAATTTTCATCGAAAAAAAATTGTGAAAATTTATATATAAAAAATAACATTCTCATAAAATTACGTTTACTTATGTAACAATTTTTATGTTAGCAATTCTTAAATATCATTTGAGGTTTTCTTAAATTCATTGAATTTAAATTAATATCGACAAATCTGTTTTTCTATTTATTTAAATTGTAAAGGAGTGGCATCTCTGTCAAAATAAGCGAAAAACACAAAGAATAGAAAAAAACAAATTACTTCGTGTTTGACAGGATGATTTTATGTTTATGTTTAATATCTTTATTTTTTTTACTAATATTTCTGTTTATTTATTTGAAAATGAAATAATGAATTGAATATGCTATTTAATTTTTTTATTTATATAAAAAAGTTTTTTAATTAAAGCAAAATATTTTCACTATTTCATGATTTTTATTTATGTATGACGACATTTCAACCTAAAAATTTAAGTTTTTATCGATTGGATAAACAACACAAAAATGGTTGTCGTTTAGATAACAACAACAGCTGACTTTAACAATAGCGAATATCGTTTCAAAATTTTACTGATAATTTTGCAATTTTCTTTTTTTTTACAATTCGACTATCGTTAAAAGAAGTTACTGAATCGCGGTACTGAAAAGTTATTAATATCTCCTGAATGGCAATATTTTTTTTAAATGTAAACATTTTTAAATGTAAAGATATTTCTATATTTAAAATTATTATTTCCGACGTTTTGATATGATTTTCTGAAACTCAATTAATATTTTCTAATTTATAATTGGAAATTTTATTTTCAGTTTTTATTATAATTGATATTTTCTTAAATTTGAATGGAAAATTTAAAAAGTGAAATTTTGTATTTATGTGAAAAATAATGCTTTATTAATTATAAAAAATTTTTAAAAATTGGATGTAATCGCAATCAGATATTTTATAGGTAAAGCAGAATAATAATTCTATATAACTATGTAGAACTGTTTTGTAAGCAAAAAACTCATTGACGAACTCGGTAACTCTATTTTGTAAAGACAACAAAAAGTTAACCCCCCAATCTCACATCACACTGAAATTGTAAAATCGTTGTGTACGTATTATCAACGAAAAATTGTTCGAATTAGTCGAATCCATCGCCATTAAATTTTATGCTCAAACATCTGACTGCAATCTCATTTTTAAAATGTTGTCGAAGCGTAAACTTGAAAAAATTTGTATACTTCTCTCTCTTATTTTATTTTAAGTAGAGTTACCAAGTTTATTGTACAGGCACATGTTTGAGGGAAAATGTTTACATTTATTATTATTAGTATTATTTTAATAATAGTTAATAATATTTATGCTCTATAATTAACAAACTTGCGTTTTTGTATGCGCATTTCAAAAAATAAATCATTATAGTAGATTTAACAAGTTAAAACTTTAATTACAATTTTACAGAATCCAGTAAATTTGCATTAAATTTATAACAGGGTAACATTAATCATCGTTAGTGTCTGCCACTATTCGCACGAAAAATTTGGTGCCATTAGTGTGACCACTGCGGAAAATGTGTGTGTATTAGTAAAAAAAATGTGAGTGTATTGAGTTTTTCGAACTTGCAGTGTGATGTGAGATTGGTGGGTAATATGCCAAACTTATGTTCATATTTGTAAAAGAATAATGAAAAAACGTATGAAATAAAAGACCAACCCGTGTATACTATTAACATTCATGTTAAAATAGAAATAACTATTGCAAAGCTAATTAGAACAAACAAAAATTATGGCGGCATCTACTGTGGCATAGTCACGCTGAGCAAAATGAAGTGACACTCTGTTATACAAAAGAAATGTATTTTCCCCACAACAAAATACTGCAGAATTTTATGTAAATAAAATAACCGATTTATTTCTAACATGCAGTTACTATGAATATACATACATACATATATATAATATATGTACATTATTTGTATTATTTAATATGTGTATGTATGTATATTTAAATATTACACACAAAAAATACAACATCAAACGTTATTTTTGTGTTTTTCTCTTTAAATAAATTAATACATAAATTTTTTTGCTAAATTTACATTTGGGCAATTCACAACAGGTGTTGTATATTGTATGTTGTATTGAAATACACAATACAATCATTTGTTGTGAACACTCAGTTGTATTTTCATATTGTAAAACGCTTTCTTTAGTAATTTTCGATCCAACGAGGAAAGATCGCTTCGTCGCTTCTGCTATTTTGTATAAGAGAAAACACTTGTCAGTGTTTGCTTTTTGGTCGTGAGATATACCCTAGAGTTTTAGTTACGTACCTCTTGCATTTTAATTTATAATGAAAAAAAAAAAAATGTTAAATGTTTTGGTTGGTACTGAAAGAGAAAATACATAGATACTAAAAATATAAACATTAATTTTTATATAAATAAACTTATCGATGTATTTGCGTTATTTGCATTATTTGCCATATTTTATTTTATAATTATTTATGCTGATAATATTCTATGTATTTGTTTTATCTTTTTCATAAAAACTGGCACTCACTTGGAACTGATATGTTATGATACAATATACAACATTTACTAAACATAGCAAATGAAGTTGGATCGTGTATCCGATTTTTCAGTGAAAATTACCAACAACAATTTTACACTATTGTAAAGTGATACACGATACAAGAGATACAACGATACATTACCCATTGTGAATTGCCCAATTGTTTTTTTTATTAACAACAAGGTATTTTAGCATTATTTGCTTTAGATGTTGGTGAATTTTTACTCCCTTTATATTAACTCGTAGTGTCTGCTTGTCGAAAAAATTTTGGATCGATTTTAACCACTTTCCCGTGACCCAATCGATCTGAAATTTTGCAGGCAGGCTTGTGGCAGTGACAGAAATGATCTAACATATTTTTTTAGTGATGCCAAAACAATGGAAACTTTTAAATTTTTCTACCAGAGTTGATAAAAAAATGTACAAAGGGTTTGTTTTTGTTATATTATTACGATAACGACCACATAAACAACAAGTCCAGCTATGAAAACAATGCAACATTTAGAATAACAACAAGAACAATATAGAAATATCATGTTTTTCATTTTTTTTTTACTTTTTCAGAGATTTCCCTGGACCTGTTCCACCGATTTTAATGATTTTTGAAGTAGAAATCTTTCCATGAATTTGGTGAATCATTCTCACTAAAAATGATCACTGTAGCTGCACTATTGAGGGCGTGATCGTGACAAGAACAACATAGAAAATTATTTTTTTTTCAAGACTTTTTTAGTTCTTCATTCAAATCTCGGGCCCTAATCGACCGATTTGGACGATTTTAAATACCAAACTTCTCAGGATGTTAGTGAATCATTTTTATGTCAACGAGTACCCTAGCTGCCGGATTGATGCCGTCATCGTGATTTCCACAGACGGACATCGCTATATCAACTCCGGTTGTTATAAGGATCACAAATATATAAATTTTATGGGGTCCAAAATTTTTTTTCTAATTATTACAAACGGAATGACAAACTTATATATACCCTCTGCACACTGGAGTGGAGGGTATAACAACTCTACAACAGCAACAATGACAGTCATATGTTTTTCAAATAGGAAAAAACTGTTTATGTGTTAGTTTCGGTCATTCCCCAGTATGCATTGAAATATTATTTCTCCAATGTTGGAGAAAAGTTAAGTTCTTAAATTGATGTCAAATGTAATTCTCAACTTGGGTTGAACAATTTTTCTCCTTGTTTGCTTTCAACTTGACATCAAGTTGAGACTTAACATTTTTTCCAATCTTTGAGAAACATTTTTACTCTCAATTGGATATCCAACACTTTTCAACTTGAATACGATTTGTGTTAAGTCTGAGATATTATTTAAATATGTCATAAATAATAAATTAAATAAAAAAATGCCAAAAAAGTACAAATAAATCATTGATATATTTTTAATTATTTCTGCTTTTTGTCGAATTTTTCAAAAAATGTACAACTAATTAATTCATTTATTTTAAATTCTAGATTTTAAAAAATGTACATAATATGTACATTTAATGTTAAATATGTACATAGTAATGTTAAATATATAATGAAATTAAATTGAAACATTAAAAAAAGTACATTGTTTTCATTTCTAAAATTAGTATAATATTTTTTAATATGGCAATTCCGTACCTTCCATTTGATACCGATTGGAAATATTTCTTTGCTATCAAGTTGAGAATCACAAATTTCTCAATTTGATAACTATGAAAATCGCCATATAAAAAATGTGCCTTTTAAGTTGAGAAGACTATATTCGAACTATTGAGGGCATTTGAGAATTAACGTTGGAGATTTGAAAAATGTATTTGATCTCAAATGCACCTCAAGTTGATAGCAAACAAAAATGTTTATTGGGACATTTATTGTAGGGTCGTTTGCACACACACAAAAAATAGAAAATAAATTGTCAATAAGCAAAGCAAGTGGCTTCGAAATTCGATGATGCCAGTTAATCATTTTTTGCTCACGCGGAATTTATAATTGGAGGAATTTTTTTCTCGAGAAATGTATTTTCCGTGAGAAAGAAATTCCTTGAGAATATTCATAATTGGGATGAATAACTTTTAATTGGAACTTTTTAGTCAGAATAAATCATAATTCTAGTTAGATATTGGTTAATATTTAATTAGAAAAAATATTGTGGTGGCATCTACGCAATTATTGAGGCAGTCACGGAAAAATTAAATGCAAGTCTGTTTTTTTTAATATAACAAAAATGGATTTTCCCTTTAACAAAATATGGCAGAATTCTTTATAAATGAAATGCAAAATGGAAAATCAATTTTGTGCTAATTCTTAACAAAATTAATAAAATATATATATGTATTATTATATTTATTAATATTTGTAATTTTATTTGACACAATTTCACACACAGTTTTACAGATCAACTGTTTTAATTAGAAAAAATATTGTGGTGGCATCTACGCAATTATTGAGGCAGTCACGGAAAAATTAAATGCAAGTCTGTTTTTTTTAATATAACAAAAATGGATTTTCCCTTTAACAAAATATGGCAGAATTCTTTATAAATGAAATGCAAAATGGAAAATCAATTTTGTGCTAATTCTTAACAAAATTAATAATATATATATATATGTATTATTATATTTATTAATATTTGTAATTTTATTTGACACAATTTCACACACAGTTTTACAGATCAACTGTTTTCAACTGATTTAGAAGTTTTCTGTTTTTGAAACAGTAGTGCCAATTTGTAACATTTTGTGATGTAATGAAAATCGCAGAATAATAAGTTAATACACAATAAAAAATATGAAATTTTTAAGTTTTATATACATATTGCAATAAAAAAAACTTTGGTAAATTTACATTGAAGATGGTCAGAAATGAATGAGAAAAAATATATAGACATTTTAGAAAAGCACATTTAATGTTAAACTTTATGCACAAAATATATGGGTTTTTGTTGTTTCGAATTTAACTGTGGCTCTAAGTGAAAAGTTTTAGACCGATCGTATATTACATCTTGAGGATCCTCACCTAATATTTTCAAATATTTTAAATTCTTTTTAACTCATTTAAGCTCATTACGCAAATAGTAAAACAGTAAATATGGAAAATCCACGCACCTCAAAAAATTGTTTTCTATGAAATAAATTAAAGACATTTCATATTATACAATTTTCTTTCAAAAATGTATCAATTATTGCAAATTTGAAATTTGACATATAGTATTTGTACATATATTTGTATAGATTTCGCAGTATGAAAAGAACTATTATTTCTTTATTTAGAATATATGTAAGTATTGCTCGCAAAAAAATGCAACATCATAAATGAAACACATAGACGACTGCTGGCAGCAGCATTTGTAGTCGTATAGTCAGCTACTTGATTTTTCTGAATACGACAGCAACATATAATACAAATGCATTTTTATTTAAATATACAATTACTTTTACTTATTTAAAATGCATTAGTACAACGTAAAAATAAATAAATTAGTTTAACGCCTTTTGATTATTAATGGAATTATAGCCTTTCATTTTGCGATTTTTTTTTTAAACAAAATAAAATATTTCATAGCACTAACTTCTTTTACATATTTTGTTATATTGTCAACACTATTTTTGTTTTGTAGCCAACAAAACACACTTGCAGTTTTTTTTCTATTTGAAGAACATATGACTGCCATTGTTGATGTTGTAGAGTTGTTTTTTTTTTTTTGATTTTGTTTCGTTAACTCTTTTGTATTAAAGCACCTCCAATATATATATCCATTTTAGTTTGCAAATTCAGTATATTTATAATTTATTACTTACAGCTAAAAATAATAGAAACAATTTTATCAGTTATGCTTACGAAACTATATAAATAGACTTGAAGTTGGCTGCAAAAGCAGTAGCCTGTGTAAAGAACAAGTTAGCGACATGTAACTGTTACGTAACGTGTCAGCCTTTTTTTCACATGAAAAGTATTGGGACGTTCCGGTTACGTTCGGTAACTGTTTTAAATGATTTTCATGTAAAAAAAAACAACTGACTCGTTACGGTTACGGTTAGAAAACATTGACCTTTTATATGTATTATAATGCTATGAATGCATTTATCTTTATTTTATTTTATTTATATATTCTTTTTTTTTTGTATTGTATATTATTATTTTTTATTATTATTACTATTTCATTTAATTATTTTTTTCTTTAAATAAATTAATACATAAAAATTTGTTTTTTAAATTATTGGTGAACTTTTACTCCCTTTATTTACTGCCTTTATATTAACTGGTAGTGTCTGCTTGTCGACAAAATTTTGGATCGATTTTTACCCCCTTTCCCGTGAGCCAATCGATCTGAAATTTTGCATGCAGGCTCGTGGCAATGACAGAAATGATCTAACAAATTTTTTTAGTGATGCCAAAACAATGGAAACTTTTAAAATTTTCTACCAGAGTTCACAAAAAAATGTACAAAGGGTTTGTTTTTATTATATTATTACCACAACGACCACAAAAACAACAAGTCCAGCTATGACAACAATGCAACATTTAGAATAACAACAGGAACAATATGGAAACATCATGTTTTTCATTTTTTTTTTAATTTTTCATAGATTTACCTGGACCTGTTCCACCGATTTTAATGATTTTTGAAGTAGAACTCTTCCCATGAATTTGGTGAATCATTCTCACTAAAAATTATCACCCTAGCTATCCTATTGAGGGCGTGATCGTGACAAGAACAACATAGAAAATTATATTTTTTCAAGACTTTTTTTAGTTCTTCATTCAAATCTCGGGCCCTAATCGACCGATTAGGACGATTTTAAATAGCAAACTTTTCAGGATGTTAATGAATCATTTTTTATGCCAACGAGCACCCTAGCTGCCCGATTGATGCCGTCATCGTGATTTCCACAGACGGACAGACGGACAGACGGACAGACGGACATCGCTATATCAACTCCGGTTGTTATAAGGATCACAAATATATATATTTTATGGGGTCCAAATTTTTTTTTCTAATTATTACAAACGGAATGACAAACTTATATATACCCTCTGCACACTGGAGTGGAGGGTATAAATATATGTATTAATTTATTTAAAGAGAAAAACACAAAAATAACGTTTGATGTTGTATTTTTTGTGTGTAATATTTAAATATACATACATACACATATTAAATAATACAAATAATGTACATATATTATATATATGTATGTATGTATATTCATAGTAACTGCATGTTAGAAATAAATCGGTTATTTTATTTACATAAAATTCTGCAGTATTTTGTTGTGGGGAAAATACATTTCTTTTGCATTAACAGAGTGTCACTTCATTTTGCTCAGCGTGACTATGCCACAGTAGATGCCGCCATAATTTTTGTTTGTTCTAATTAGCTTTGCAATAGTTATTTCTATTTTAACATGAATGTTAATATTTTCAACTAGATATCATACAGAACAATGTTAAGAGTATACACGGGTTGGTCTTTTATTTCATACGTTTTTTCATTATTCTTTTACAAATATGAACATAAGTTTGGCATATTACCCACCAATCTCACATCACACTGCAAGTTCGAAAAACTCAATACACTCACATTTTTTTTTTACTAATACACACACATTTTCCGCAGTGGTCACACTAATGGCACCAAATTTTTCGTGCGAATAGTGGCAGACACTAACGATGATTAATGTTACCCTGTTATAAATTTAATGCAAATTTACTGGATTCTGTAAAATTGTAATTAAAGTTTTAACTTGTTAAATCTATTATAATGATTTATTTTTTGAAATGCGCATACAAAAACGCAAGTTTGTTAATTATAGAGCATAAATATTATTAACTATTATTAAAATAATACTAATAATAATAAATGTAAACATTTTCCCTCAAACATGTGCCTGTATAATAAACTT
Source organism: Cordilura impudica (assembly GCA_963682025.1). NCBI lineage: Eukaryota > Metazoa > Arthropoda > Insecta > Diptera > Scathophagidae > Cordilura > Cordilura impudica. The sequence goes on along the minus strand of OY821522.1, from coordinate 36,606,411 downwards.
GGTAACTCTACTTAAAATAAAATAAGAGAGAGAAGTATACAAATTTTTTCAAGTTTACGCTTCGACAACATTTTAAAAATGAGATTGCAGTCAGATGTTTGAGCATAAAATTTAATGGCGATGGATTCGACTAATTCGAACAATTTTTCGTTGATAATACGTACACAACGATTTTACAATTTCAGTGTGATGTGAGATTGGGGGGTTAACTTTTTGTTGTCTTTACAAAATAGAGTTACCGAGTTCGTCAATGAGTTTTTTGCTTACAAAACAGTTCTACATAGTTATATAGAATTATTATTCTGCTTTACCTATAAAATATCTGATTGCGATTACATCTAATTTTTAAAAATTGTTTATAATTAATAAAGCATTATTATTCACATAAATACAAAATTTCACTTTTTAAACTGAAAATAAAATTTCCAATTATAAATTAGAAAATATTAATTGAGTTTCAGAAAATCATATCAAAACGTCGGAAATAATAATTTTAAATTTAGAAATATCTTTACATATAAAAATGTTTACATTTAAAAAAAATATTGCCATTCAGGAGATATTAATAACTTTTCAGTACCGCGATTCAGTAACTTCTTTTAACATTAGTCGAATTGTAAAAAAAAAGAAAATTGCAAAATTATCAGTAAAATTTTGAAACGATATTCGCTATTGTTAAAGTCAGCTGTTGTTGTTATCTAAACGACAACCATTTTTGTGTTGTTTATCCAATCGATAAAAACTTAAATTTTTAGGTTGAAATGTCGTCATCTATATATATAAAATTGAATGTGTGTTTGTTTATTTGTTTGTTTGTGTGTACCTTATAGGAGACCAAACCTCTGGACCGATCTTCCTGAAATTTTCACAGCATTTAACTGGGACTCTGGCATGATTAATAGGGTACTTTTTTTTGACCACGCCCACTTTTACGCCCACTTTTTTAAAATTATGTAATTGCTCCCATATAGTTTTTAACAGATTTACTTCAAATTGTATACACATTATACTCCAGGCGAGGTAGAAATAAACATTTCTTACGCCACGCCCCCTTTCACGCCCCTTTTCACGCCAAATTTTGTTTGAAAGTTTTAAACTTTTTTTTCTCTGTACAAATTTGTTCCTTCCAACGGATTTTTTTATTTGGTAGTATATTGCTCTTAATACTGTTAACGTCGCCATATAACTATGAACCACGCCCATTTCACCGCCCCCTTTTTTTTTACTTATACCACTAACAATGTTTGCTATACAAAATAATTTTTTTGTAATATGTATTTATCTAAAGTTTTATACACTTTTTATCTACAGGTAAGGTAGCCATACATTTTTTTATTACCAAGTCCCCCTTTTTCGCCCCATTTTACCTTAAATCGTAATTAATCTGCTTTCAATCTATCTATATATATAAAAATGAATGTGTGTTTGTTTGTGCTTTATAGGAGGCCAAACCAAAGAACCGATCTTCCTGAAATTTTCAGAGCGTGTTACTGTGACTCTGGAAGGAATAACATGCTATATAAATTTTTGATTGGACAAAGGGGCGGTGCCACGCCCATATAACCCAAAATTTGAAAAAGTCATATCACGGGAATTTTTTTACATACAGCAGTCATATTTGGTACATATGGTATTAGCATGAATAGAAATACATACAAGAAGAAAAGTGGGCGGGACCACGCCCCTTTTTAGAAAAATAAAAAATCGTAATATCTTCTAAACTACTGGAAGGATCGTCATGAAATTTTCACAAAAGGATATTTTTGCGAAATAATAAGACCTTAGCTATATAAAGTTGTTAGTGGGCAAAGGGGCGTGGCGTATATATAAAAACGTTGATGCATTTGATTGTAACGAATGATCTCCGGAACCATAAGAGCTGTCGAGGTAGGATTTCCAGCATAGGTTCGGTTCGAGCTCTTCTGTGTTTTTTTTTTTAGTTTTAACCCTCTAGCTGGCGTTGGGGTCAAGTTAAAAACAAAAATTTTTACTTTCAGCGCAATTTGACTGCAATTCAGAATGAACGTATGTTTCGTCATAAGAAATTTTTGTATGTATAAATGGACCCGATAGGTGGCGCTGGGTAAAGTTATTTCGAATATTCTTATTTATGGTGTGATTTTAATGAAACTAAGAATGTACATATATGTATGTTAGAAACATTTTTTTATTGGACCCGGTAGATGGCGCTGTCGTTCGAAAAATAATGAGTTGTCAAATTTATATAAATTTTAATAAATAAACTCACAAACGTTTTTATATATAAATATTCTAACGAAAAAGAAGGAAAAAGCCGCTACATTATTGCATGGTGGCCGCACAGCTCATTCAGCACTCAAATCACCGTTAAACGTACAAAAAAATGAGAATGCCGTCTGTAATATCAAAAAACATTCCGGTATGGCAAAAGTTCTGCAAAAATGCAGTATTTTTATTTGGGATGAATGTACCATGGCTCACAAACATTGTGATTTGATTTGATAAAAGATTTGAAAGGCAATGAAAGATTTTTTGGTGAAGCTCTCATTTTATTATCTGGAGATCTTCGTCACACATTTTATATAGGTATATACAGATTCTAACTAAAATAAAAATTCATTGAGGGCAAAACAACGTTTGCCGGGTCCAGCTAGTAAAATATATATATATGTATTATTATATTTATTAATATTTGTAATTTTATTTGACACAATTTCACACACAGTTTTACAGATCAACTGTTTTCAACTGATTTAGAAGTTTTCTGTTTTTGAAACAGTAGTGCCAATTTGTAACATTTTGTGATGTAATGAAAATCGCAGAATAATAAGTTAATACACAATAAAAAATATGAAATTTTTAAGTTTTATATACATATTGCAATAAAAAAAACTTTGGTAAATTTACATTGAAGATGGTCAGAAATGAATGAGAAAAAATATATAGACATTTTAGAAAAGCACATTTAATGTTAAACTTTATGCACAAAATATATGGGTTTTTGTTGTTTCGAATTTAACTGTGGCTCTAAGTGAAAAGTTTTAGACCGATAGTATATTACATCTTGAGGATCCTCACCTAATATTTTCAAATATTTTAAATTCTTTTTAACTCATTTAACCTCATTACGAAAATAGTAAAACAGTAAATATGGAAAATCCACGCACCTCAAAAAAATGTTTTCTATGAAATAAATTAAAGACATTTCATATTATACAATTTTCTTTCAAAAATGTATCAATTATTGCAAATTTGAAATTTGACATATAGTATTTGTACATATATTTGTATAGATTTCGCAGTATGAAAAGAACTATTATTTCTTTATTTAGAATATATGTAAGTATTGCTCGCAAAAAAATGCAACATCATGAATGAAACACATAGACGGCTGCTGGCAGCAGCATTTGTAGTCGTATAGTCAGCTACTTGATTTTTCTGAATACGACAGCAACATATAATACAAATGCATTTTTATTTAAATATACAATTACTTTTACTTATTTAAAATGCATTAGTACAACGTAAAAATAAATAAATTAGTTTAACGCCTTTTGATTATTAATGGAATTATAGCCGTTCATTTTGCGATTTTTTTTTTAAACAAAATAAAATATTTCATAGCACTAACTTCTTTTACATATTTTGTTATATTGTCAACACTATTTTTGTTTTGTAGCCAACAAAACACACTTGCAGTTTTTTTTTCTATTTGAAGAACATATGACTGCCATTGTTGATGTTGTAGAGTTGTTTTTTTTTTTTGATTTTGTTTCGTTAACTCTTTTGTATTAAAGCACCTCCAATATATATATCCATTTTAGTTTGCAAATTCAGTATATTTATAATTTATTACTTACAGCAAAAAATAATAGAAACAATTTTATCAGTTATGCTTACGAAACTATATAAATAGACTTGAAGTTGGCTGCAAAAGCAGTAGCCTGTGTAAAGAACAAGTTAGCGACATGTAACTGTTACGTAACGTGTCAGCCTTTTTTTCACATGAAAAGTATTGGGACGTTCCGGTTACGTTCGGTAACTGTTTTAAATGATTTTCATGTAAAAAAAAACAACTGACTCGTTACGGTTACGGTTAGAAAACATTGACCTTTTATATGTATTATAATGCTATGAATGCATTTATCTTTATTTTATTTTATTTATATATTCTTTTTTTTTTTGTATTGTATATTATTATTTTTTATTATTATTACTATTTCATATAATTATTTTTTTCTTTAAATAAATTAATACATAAAAATTTGTTTTTTAAATTATTGGTGAACTTTTACTCCCTTTATTTACTGCCTTTATATTAACTGGTAGTGTCTGCTTGTCGACAAAATTTTGGATCGATTTTTAGCCCCTTTCCCGTGAGCCAATCGATCTGAAATTTTGCATGCAGGCTCGTGGCAATGACAGAAATGATCTAACAAATTTTTTTAGTGATGCCAAAACAATGGAAACTTTTAAAATTTTCTACCAGAGTTCACAAAAAAATGTACAAAGGGTTTGTTTTTATTATATTATTACCACAACGACCACAAAAACAACAAGTCCAGCTATGACAACAATGCAACATTTAGAATAACAACAGGAACAATATGGAAACATCATGTTTTTCATTTTTTTTTTTTAATTTTTCATAGATTTACCTGGACCTGTTCCACCGATTTTAATGATTTTTGAAGTAGAAATCTTCCCATGAATTTGGTGAATCATTCTCACTAAAAATTATCACCCTAGCTATCCTATTGAGGGCGTGATCGTGACAAGAACAACATAGAAAATTATATTTTTTCAAGACTTTTTTTAGTTCTTCATTCAAATCTCGGGCCCTAATCGACCGATTTGGACGATTTTAAATAGCAAACTTTTCAGGATGTTAGTGAATCATTTTTTATGCCAACGAGCACCCTAGCTGCCCGATTGATGCCGTCATCGTGATTTCCACAGACGGACAGACGGACAGACGGACATCGCTATATCAACTCCGGTTGTTATAAGGATCACAAATATATATATTTTATGGGGTCCAAATTTTTTTTTCTAATTATTACAAACGGAATGACAACTTATATATACCCTCTGCACACTGGAGTGGAGGGTATAATGACATTTGTGCTTTTTTGCTTTGTGTTTGTTTTCATTTTGAGCACAGTAGCGAAAAATTGTCATTCAATCGAAAGAAGTTAGTTGATTTTTTAATGAGAAATAGACAATTTATATTTGAATAATAGAATTGGTAAGAATTATTTTTATTGACAACTATTATGTTTTAATTACATATACTTTGTTTACAATAGAAATTATTGCCCAAATCTCTAATGATCGTCAAAAGAAAATTTACAAAAAAAAAGGAGCGACCCATTTGCTATTCCGGATAAGAAGCGCTTGCGCTCGAAGCATTTATACAAATTATTAAAATAACTTAATTAAGTCAACTACATTAAAAGTAATATTCCTAATTTGTAATAATAATAGAACAAAGAAGACTAGTGATATGTAAACAATCAAAACAAATTAAATAAAACTGGTTATTTGAATACTTTTTTAATCTGCAATAAAATCGGAACATAAATTACATATCTTTGTACCTATCATTTTGTTTTGAATGTTTTTCTTTATTTAATTATTTAATTAATAGACAATTTTTTTTTTATAAAACCATATTTCTCTCAAACACAGCGAAAAAATTATAGATACGAATACCGTATGAATTAATAACCATGATTTTGCATCATTACAACTCAAGTGACAAATAAAAAATGTAGTGTTGCCATCATAGAGTTTAATAAAACGTTAAAAAGTTTATTACTTAAAATACTGATTATGAATACGAATTTTTAACAAACCTTTTTTAGGCTTAAAATGTGTTTTAACTAATTTGTATTTGAAACCTGATTTAAGGTTTTTTTATGAATACGGCTGTTAATATGTAAATTTTATTCGTTAACGCAAATTGAAATTCCAAAAAAAACACCAAATATGTTTACATTAAAAAAATTTTACATTTAAAAAAAAATATTGGAATTGGCATAATAGCTTTTCAGTTACTTAATTTAACGATAGTCGAATCGTTAAAAAAGAAAATAGCAAAATTATAAATAAAATTTTTAAACGATATTCGCTATTGTTAAAGTCAGCTGTTGTTGTTATCTAAACGACAACCATTTTTGTGTTGTTTATTCAATCGATAAAAACTTAAATTTTTAGGTTGAAATGTCGTCATACATAAATAAAAATCATATAATAGTGAAAATATTTTGCTTCTATTAGAAAACTTTTTTATATACATAAAAAAATTAAATAGCATATTCAATTCATTATTTCATTTTCAAATAAATAAACAGAAATATTAGTAAAAACAAGTAAGAGTGTTAAATTCGGCTGTACCGAATCTTTAATACCCTCCACCTCGGTTTGAGTATTGATAATAAATGTAAACAAAATATTGGAAAAAAGTAAACAATTTGATAAACTTAATACCAAATTATTTAAGAAAATTCTTTAGGTTGGTTTTCGTCTTTTCTATTATTTCGGATTTATTTCGGTGTTTGCTTTTTGGTCATCGTGGTTGCTGATCGGCATGCATTTAGTTTATATTAAAGACGTGCATAGTTACAACTGTTCGTACAAGTTTCTGTGTGTTTACTGAAATGAGTGCATGTAGATGAGTGGTTAAATGTTTCTGTTATAAGTTGTGTAACGAGTGTTTTATCTTGCGGCTGGGGTAGTCAGTCGCGTCCAGGGTCTATTTAAGGACCCTCAAAACCTTAAATAATAATTTAGTTGTTTTCCTTCCTTAGGATTGAGTATAAACTGAGTTTTATTGATTAATTGTTATATATATATATATATTATAAATAATGACACACTGGCGGATGGCTCTTCGTCTCTTATTCGGGTCTTCGAGGCTTCTTATAGGGGTTGAGATGGTTCGTTTATCCGTAGATCGACAATATCGGCTGTGGTTGGTGGTATCGGTAAGTCGGCTGCGTAATCGGTAGCAGTCGGTTGTGCTGGTGAATCGATTACTTAATCGGCAGCCGTCGGGTGTATCGGTAGATCGGCTGCTTAGCAATCGGTTGTATTGGTGACTCGGTTATTCAATCTGTAGCAATCGTTTGTATTGGTAACTCGGTTATTCAATCGGTAGCAATCGGTTGTATTGGTAACTCGGTTATACAATCTGTAGCAATCGGTTGTATTGGTAACTCGGTTATTCAATCGATAGCAATCGGTTGTATTGGTAGCTTGGTATTTCACTCGGTAGCCGTCGGTTGTATCGGGAGATCGGCTGTTCAATCGGGAGTAATCGGTTATAATGGCAGCTCGGTTGTTGAATTGTCGGCTGGCTTGGCTGCTCGGTACAGATCGGTTGTGATGGTAACTCGGATGTTGAATTGTCGGCTGGCTTGGCTGCTCGGTACAGATCGGTTGTGATGGCAGCTCGGTTGTTGAATTGTCGGCTGGCGTGGCTGCTCGGTACAGATCGGTTGTGATGGCAGCTCGGTTGTTGAATTGTCGGCTGCCGTGGCTGCTCGGTGCAGATCGGTTGTTATGGTAGCTCGGCTGGTGGAGCGTCGGCTGGCGTGGCTGCTAGGTGTAGGTCGGTTGTTATGGTAGCTCGGCTGTTGAATTGTCTGCTGGCTGGCTGCTCGGTGCAGATCGGTAGTTATGGTAGTTCGGCTGTTGGATCGTCGGCTGGCGTAGCTGCTCGGTGCAGATCGGTTGTTATGGTCGCTCGGCTGTTGGATCGTCGGCTGGCGTGGCTGCTCGGTGTAGGTCGGTTGTTATGGTAGCTCGGCTGTTGAATTGTCGGCTGGCGTGGCTGCTCGGTGCAGATCGGTTGTTATGGTAGCTCGGCTGCTTCGCTTAGCTGTCGGCTGACTTGTCTGTTCGGCAAGGATCGGCTGTAATGGTAACGTAGGTTGATGGCAATCGCCGACCTGAAAGTAGAATAAAAGAATTAGCGAGAGCAGTCAACCGAAGGTTGCTGGAGTAGCGAGAGCAGTCAACACAAGTTGCTGGAGTAGCGAGAGCAGTCAACCGAAGGTTGCTGGATTAGCGGGAGCAGTCAACCGAAGGTTGCTGGAGTAGCGAGAGCAGTCAACCGAAGGTTGCTGGAGTAGCGAGAGCAGTCAACCGAAGGTTGCTGGAGTAGCGAGAGCAGTCAACAGAAGTTGCTGGAGTAGCGAGAGCAGTCAACCCGAGGGTTGCTGGAGTAGCGAGAGCAGTCAACCGAAGGTTGCTGGAGTAAAATTTATTGATGACGACCGAGGTCGATCGTCAGTATAAAGTATGTCCTTGGATATATCTACGTGGTGGCAGATTGTTCCGACACAAGGTTTTGTCATTAATTAGACTTAACCTAGAGTCTTGTCATTAACTCGACTTGACTGCCTTTGCCTATACCAACCTTGTTTACTTATCTAAACTAATATATTGACTGAATGAGAATCAAAAAGATGGTGTTTAAGTGTAATGTGGTTGGTATAGGTTCAGTTAGTAAATGTGTTGTTAATGTGTATGACGTCATGTACGATTAAGTATGGGTGGTCGTAGTCAGTTAGTATTATGTATGTTATTGAGTTGTTATTGTCTCTGGTTATTAATTATGTACGTTGTATTTTGCGACGTTACATCCCCCCTTGCTTAGGAGAGCGATGCGAAAAAAATTTTTTTTTTTTTTTTTTTTTGTTTGTGTCGCTGACAGTCTAATGTGGCCTGAGGTCGATTCAATACGGTCAACTTGACCGTGTGTTGGTTGGGTCGACGGATCATGGGCCGCCTATGTCGAACATACCGCTCGGGCTGTTTTATACCCATTCCCCCTAACTGTTGACTAGTTATGTAGTGGGGATCGGAACAGTTATGTAGCCGCTTTGCTGTTACCATGGTAGTTGTTGATTGCTGTGGCCGGACGGCTAATGGTGGTGTTGGTGATAGGGCGAGCATCGCCGAAGTTAGTGAACTGGTAGCTATGGATGCTCGGTTTGACGCTTCAGGTGCGAGTTGTGTCGTAACTGCTATAGTTGGAGCACAGCCCGTTCGCATGGTTTGTGTGTTTATGAATGCGAGTGGTAGTGATCCTACCTGCTCGACTGTAGGTACTCTTGGCTGGATCCACGCTGTAGTGACTTCGGCTGGTGATTTAAGAGGTGCTGGGGGCTTCATTATTGGGTGTGTTAATGCTAGTGGACGGGCATCGTGGACTTCCGGGTTCTGTAGTGGAGTTCCATTTAGGCGAATTTCTACATTGAACATCTGGAGGAAATCCATGCCAAGAATCATTGATACGGCCAGAGTGGGGATTACCAGGGTGGCTAGTGTTACTACCTGCTGGTCGTATCAGATTTGGACGGTATAGGTGTCTAGATGTGACACTAGGGTCTGGTCTGCCATCTGAACTGTTTCGGAGCTGCTGGTTTTTGGGGCGTTTAGTTCCCGTAAGCGTTGCCCTACCGTCTCATTAACGTAAGTGCGGGACGCGCCAGTGTCAATTAGAGCCTGCACCATAAATCCATGAACACTTACGGGTAGATAGTACCTTCCGTCCTGATTGGTGGTGGGGGGTTCGTTGGCAGTGGCCAACTTTTGGCAATGGCATTTTCGGGATAGGGTACCATCGCGCCCACAATAGGAACAGAACAACCTCCGGGGGTTGGTACAGTGCCACCGCGTGTGACCTGGTCCTTTACAGCGCCAACAACGGTCTTCTCGGATGTACTGGCCGTCGGTTACCATATGGGATGTGTGTGGACGTTCCTCCCTCCTTAAAGCCTCGAACTCGTCTGCCATTGCCGTGAGCCCATCCAAGGTTGCGAAATCTCTACGTCTCACGTAATGTCGATATTCGGTTCGCAGGCCGTCGTAGATTCGGTCGAGATGGTCCAGTAGGCGTAGTTGGGGATGTTGCCGGGCAAGTGTGAGCACGCTTAGTATATAGTCTTTTGCCCTTTCCCGGTTATATTGTTTGCGGTTGTAATAGGCTTGCTCGAGATGAGCTTGATAACGCCGGGGCAAAAAGAACTTCTCGGCTTCGTACCTAAAACTGGCCCATGTGCTTATGTGCTCACGCTTTACTCGATACCACTTTAGGGCATTCCCATTGAGAACCCCTAGGAGGGAGGGCAGCAGCCTATCAAGAGGAATCTGATAACATTCGGCTAACTCTTCGAACCTTTCTAGAAAGTCGATGAGCTCGTTGTCCCCGCCGCCATATTTTAGGTCCCAGCGTTGCACGGTAGCCATTACGTCGTTGTCGGATACTTCGGGTCTCATTTTCTTTTCGGTGCTGTGTGTTGGAGTGTGGTGCTGTGGCGGTATCGGGAGGATGATATCGTCAATGACCATGTTTTCCTCGGGCCGTACTTTATCTTCCACGTCCTTGAGAAGATTTTCCGTCGATGCCCTCAATCTCCTTATCCGGATATGTTCGGCTAGTTGTCGTCGGAGATGCTCAACGGGCATACCAATAGTAGTTATGCCACATTTGCTACAATGTTCAATTAGTTGGTCTTTACGTTGTAAATATATCCAACCGAGGGTATCGGTCGTTAGTCCGGTAGTGAGCCTACTGGGGTGTTGCCGGTGTGTCGTGTACCCAATTCATCCTCGCTGGCGGTTTTATCGGGTTTTCCGCTTTCCGACTTTGAAATGGGTCCCTGCTCGGGCGCCATTTGTAACGAGTGTTTTATCTTGCGGCTGGGGTAGTCAGTCGCGTCCAGGGTCTATTTAAGGACCCTCAAAACCTTAAATAATAATTCTGTTGTTTTCCTTCCTTAGGATTGAGTATAAACTGAGTTTTATTGATTAATTGTTATATATATATTAGGGCGGGTCGATTTGTAGGGAGTGAAAAAATTCACCAATTTCCCTATGATTTCCGTATTCTATGGGTTATTCCATGAAAATTTGCCGAAGGAACCATACCTCTATCGTTAAAATCGAGTCCCCTACTTTTTGTTGGTAGTTTTTTTTTCCCAAATTGACGTTCGTATGAAATATTACCTACACGTTCACATCCATAACTCAAAAACTATCGATCGGGTTTAATCGCGTATACTTTTATTATATAGTTAGCCAGAATTTTTAAATTTTCAGTTGGATTATTAGTTGTCACATACAACCGTAATAATCTATTGGCTTTGGTCAGCCAACGAGAATGTGCAATTGGCCCTGGTTTTATGTGAGACAAATCCGCAGGAACCACACCATTAGAAATTGCATTGGCCATTAACATCAAGTACCTCGAATCAGTAGATAATTCTTCTGGATTTAAATCACCAGGAGGCATATTTTCCAAAGCGAGAATTATTCTTTATAAATCGTATGCAAACCCTAAAAAGAGAGCAAATGAGAGCATATAACAGTAAATGACTGGCATCATCTTTATCTCTATCCTTCTTGCACTGGAATATTATCAACAAACAAAAATAAAGAAGTCTATCGTAAGGTTCGTAAGCTTCGTAAGTCAAAAAAATTGAGCCAAAAAAATGGCCATGAAAGCAATATTCTTGGACAAAATCATGAAAAAAATGGAAAAATGCTCCAAAATTTGGACAAAAATGACCGTAACTTTTGAACCGTTGGACCACTGTTGGAGATTTTTTTTTGTAAATTGATCAAAATGAGCTCACCTTTCCAACGCGCCTACCGGCGATTAAACCCGATCGATAGTTTTTGAGTTATGGATGTGAACGTGTAGGTAATATTTCATACGAACGTCAATTTGGGAAAAAATCTACCAACAAAAAGTAGGGGACTCGATTTTAACGATAGAGGTATGGTTCCTTTGGCAAATTTTCATGGAATAACCCATAGAATACGGAAATCATATGGAAATTGTCGAAAAATAAATCGACCCGCCCTAATATATATATATATATATATTATAAACAATGACACACTGGCGGATGGCTCTTCGTCTCTTATTCGGGTCTTCGAGGCTTCTTATCGGGGTTGAGATAGTTCGTTTATCCGTAGATCGATAATATCGGCTGTGGTTGGTGGTATCGGTAAGTCGGCTGCATAATCGGTAGCAGTCGGTTGTGCTGGTGAATCGATTACTTAATCGGTAGCCGTCGGGTGTATTGGTAGATCGGCTGTTTAGCAATCGGTTGTATTGGTGACTCGGTTATTCAATCGGTAGCAATCGTTTGTATTGGTAACTCGGTTATTCAATCGGTAGCAATCGGTTGTATTGGTAGCTTGGTATTTCACTCGGTAGCCGTCGGTTGTATCGGGAGATCGGCTGTTCAATCGGGAGTAATCGGTTATAATGGCAGCTCGGTTGTTGAGTTGTCGGCTGGCTTGGCTGCTCGGTACAGATCGGTTGTGATGGTAACTCGGGTGTTGAATTGTCGGCTGGCTTGGCTGCTCGGTACAGATCGGTTGTGATGGCAGCTCGGTTGTTGAATTGTCGGCTGGCGTGGCTGCTCGGTACAGATCGGTTGTGATGGCAGCTCGGTTGTTGAATTGTCGGCTGGCGTGGCTGCTCGTTGCAGATCGGTTGTTATGGTAGCTCGGCTGTTGGAGCGTCGGCTGGCGTGGCTGCTAGGTGTAGGTCGGTTGTTATGGTAGCTCGGCTGTTGAATTGTCGGCTGGCGTGGCTGCTCGGTGCAGATCGGTTGTTATGGTAGCTCGGCTGTTGGATCGTCGGCTGACGTGGCTGCTCGGTGCAGATCGGTTGTTATGGTAGCTCGGCTGTTGGATCGTTGGCTGGCGTGGCTGCTCGGTGTAGGTCGGTTGTTATGGTAGCTCGGCTGTTGAATTGTCGGCTGGCGTGGCTGCTCGGTGCAGATCGGTTGTTATGGTAGCTCGGCTGCTTCGCTTAGCTGTCGGCTGACTTGTCTGTTCGGCAAGGATCGGCTGTAATGGTAACGTAGGTTGATGGCAATCGCCGACCTGAAAGTAGAATAAAAGAATTAGCGAGAGCTGTCAACCGAAGGTTGCTGGAGTAGCGAGAGCAGTCAACAGAAGTTGCTGGAGTAGCGAGAGCGGTCAACCGAAGGTTGCTGGAGTAGCGAGAGCAGTTAACCGAAGGTTGCTGGAGTAGGGGGAGCAGTCAACAGAAGTTGCTGGAGTAGCGAGAGCAGTCAACCGAAGGTTGCTGGAGTAGCGAGAGCAGTCAACAGAGGTTGCTGGATTAGCGGGAGCAGTCAACAGAAGTTGCTGGAGTAGCGAGCGCTGTCAACCCGAGGGTTGCTGGAGTAGCGAGAGCAGTCAACCGAAGGTTGCTGGAGTTAAATTTATTGATGACGACCGAGGTCGATCGTCAGTACAAAGTATGTCCTTGGATATATCTACGTGGTGGCAGATTATTCCGACACAAGGTTTTGTCATTAATTAGACTTAACCCAGAGTCTTGTCATTAACTCGACTTGACTGCCTTTGCCTATACCAACCTTGTTTACTTATCTAAACTAATATATTGACTTAATGAGAATCAAAAAGATGGTGTTTACGTGTAATGTGGTTGGTATAGGTTCAGTTAGTAAATGTGTTGTTAATGTTTATGACGTCGTGTACGATTAAGTATGGGTGGTCGTAGTCAGTTAGTGTTATGTATATTATTGAGTTGTTAATGTCTGTGGTTATTAATTATGTACGATTAAACCCGATCGATAGTTTTTGAGTTATGGATGTGAACGTGTAGGTAATATTTCATACGAACGTCAATTTGGGAAAAAATCTACCAACAAAAAGTAGGGGACTCGATTTTAACGATAGAGGTATGGTTCCTTTGGCAAATTTTCATGGAATAACCCATAGAATACGGAAATCATATGGAAATTGTCGAAAAATAAATCGACCCGCCCTAATATATATATATATATATTATAAACAATGACACACTGGCGGATGGCTCTTCGTCTCTTATTCGGGTCTTCGAGGCTTCTTATCGGGGTTGAGATAGTTCGTTTATCCGTAGATCGATAATATCGGCTGTGGTTGGTGGTATCGGTAAGTCGGCTGCATAATCGGTAGCAGTCGGTTGTGCTGGTGAATCGATTACTTAATCGGTAGCCGTCGGGTGTATTGGTAGATCGGCTGTTTAGCAATCGGTTGTATTGGTGACTCGGTTATTCAATCGGTAGCAATCGTTTGTATTGGTAACTCGGTTATTCAATCGGTAGCAATCGGTTGTATTGGTAGCTTGGTATTTCACTCGGTAGCCGTCGGTTGTATCGGGAGATCGGCTGTTCAATCGGGAGTAATCGGTTATAATGGCAGCCCGGTTGTTGAGTTGTCGCCTGGCTTGGCTGCTCGGTACAGATCGGTTGTGATGGTAACTCGGGTGTTGAATTGTCGGCTGGCTTGGCTGCTCGGTACAGATCGGTTGTGATGGCAGCTCGGTTGTTGTATTGTCGGCTGGCGTGGCTGCTCGGTACAGATCGGTTGTGATGGTAGCTCGGTTGTTGAATTGTCGGCTGGCGTGGCTGCTCGTTGCAGATCGGTTGTTATGGTAGCTCGGCTGTTGGAGCGTCGGCTGGCGTGGCTGCTAGGTGTAGGTCGGTTGTTATGGTAGCTCGGCTGTTGAATTGTCGGCTGGCGTGGCTGCTCGGTGCAGATCGGTTGTTATGGTAGCTCGGCTGTTGGATCGTCGGCTGACGTGGCTGCTCGGTGCAGATCGGTTGTTATGGTAGCTCGGCTGTTGGATCGTTGGCTGGCGTGGCTGCTCGGTGTAGGTCGGTTGTTATGGTAGCTCGGCTGTTGAATTGTCGGCTGGCGTGGCTGCTCGGTGCAGATCGGTTGTTATGGTAGCTCGGCTGCTTCGCTTAGCTGTCGGCTGACTTGTCTGTTCGGCAAGGATCGGCTGTAATGGTAACGTAGGTTGATGGCAATCGCCGACCTGAAAGTAGAATAAAAGAATTAGCGAGAGCAGTCAACCGAAGGTTGCTGGAGTAGCGAGAGCAGTCAACAGAAGTTGCTGGAGTAGCGAGAGCGGTCAACCGAAGGTTGCTGGAGTAGCGAGAGCAGTTAACCGAAGGTTGCTGGAGTAGCGGGAGCAGTCAACAGAAGTTGCTGGAGTAGCGAGAGCAGTCAACCGAAGGTTGCTGGAGTAGCGAGAGCAGTCAACAGAGGTTGCTGGATTAGCGGGAGCAGTCAACAGAAGTTGCTGGAGTAGCGAGCGCTGTCAACCCGAGGGTTGCTGGAGTAGCGAGAGCAGTCAACCGAAGGTTGCTGGAGTTAAATTTATTGATGACGACCGAGGTCGATCGTCAGTACAAAGTATGTCCTTGGATATATCTACGTGGTGGCAGATTATTCCGACACAAGGTTTTGTCATTAATTAGACTTAACCCAGAGTCTTGTCATTAACTCGACTTGACTGCCTTTGCCTATACCAACCCTGTTTACTTATCTAAACTAATATATTGACTTAATGAGAATCAAAAAGATGGTGTTTACGTGTAATGTGGTTGGTATAGGTTCAGTTAGTAAATGTGTTGTTAATGTTTATGACGTCGTGTACGATTAAGTATGGGTGGTCGTAGTCAGTTAGTGTTATGTATATTATTGAGTTGTTAATGTCTGTGGTTATTAATTATGTACGATTAAACCCGATCGATAGTTTTTGAGTTATGGATGTGAACGTGTAGGTAATATTTCATACGAACGTCAATTTGGGAAAAAATCTACCAACAAAAAGTAGGGGACTCGATTTTAACGATAGAGGTATGGTTCCTTTGGCAAATTTTCATGGAATAACCCATAGAATACGGAAATCATATGGAAATTGTCGAAAAATAAATCGACCCGCCCTAATATATATATATATATATTATAAACAATGACACACTGGCGGATGGCTCTTCGTCTCTTATTCGGGTCTTCGAGGCTTCTTATCGGGGTTGAGATAGTTCGTTTATCCGTAGATCGACAATATCGGCTGTGGTTGGTGGTATCGGTAAGTCGGCTGCGTAATCGGTAGCAGTCGGTTGTGCTGGTGAATCGATTACTTAATCGGTAGCCGTCGGGTGTATTGGTAGATCGGCTGCTTAGCAATCGGTTGTATTGGTGACTCGGTTATTCAATCGGTAGCAATCGTTTGTATTGGTAACTCGGTTATTCAATCGGTAGCAATCGGTTGTATTGGTAGCTTGGTATTTCACTCGGTAGCCGTCGGTTGTATCGGGAGATCGGCTGTTCAATCGGGAGTAATCGGTTATAATGGCAGCTCGGTTGTTGAGTTGTCGGCTGGCTTGGCTGCTCGGTACAGATCGGTTGTGATGGTAACTCGGGTGTTGAATTGTCGGCTGGCTTGGCTGCTCGGTACAGATCGGTTGTGATGGCAGCTCGGTTGTTGAATTGTCGGCTGGCGTGGCTGCTCGGTACAGATCGGTTGTGATGGCAGCTCGGTTGTTGAATTGTCGGCTGGCGTGGCTGCTCGGTGCAGATCGGTTGTTATGGTAGCTCGGCTGTTGGAGCGTCGGCTGGCGTGGCTGCTAGGTGTAGGTCGGTTGTTATGGTAGCTCGGCTGTTGAATTGTCGGCTGGCGTGGCTGCTCGGTGCAGATCGGTTGTTATGGTAGCTCGGCTGTTGGATCGTCGGCTGACGTGGCTGCTCGGTGCAGATCGGTTGTTATGGTAGCTCGGCTGTTGGATCGTTGGCTGGCGTGGCTGCTCGGTGTAGGTCGGTTGTTATGGTAGCTCGGCTGTTGAATTGTCGGCTGGCGTGGCTGCTCGGTGCAGATCGGTTGTTATGGTAGCTCGGCTGCTTCGCTTAGCTGTCGGCTGACTTGTCTGTTCGGCAAGGATCGGCTGTAATGGTAACGTAGGTTGATGGCAATCGCCGACCTGAAAGTAGAATAAAAGAATTAGCGAGAGCAGTCAACCGAAGGTTGCTGGAGTAGCGAGAGCAGTCAACAGAAGTTGCTGGAGTAGCGAGAGCGGTCAACCGAAGGTTGCTGGAGTAGCGAGAGCAGTTAACCGAAGGTTGCTGGAGTAGCGGGAGCAGTCAACAGAAGTTGCTGGAGTAGCGAGAGCAGTCAACCGAAGGTTGCTGGAGTAGCGAGAGCAGTCAACAGAGGTTGCTGGAGTAGCGGGAGCAGTCAACAGAAGTTGCTGGAGTAGCGAGAGCTGTCAACCCGAGGGTTGCTGGAGTAGCGAGAGCAGTCAACCGAAGGTTGCTGGAGTTAAATTTATTGATGACGACCGAGGTCGATCTCCAGTATAAAGTATGTCCTTGGATATATCTACGTGGTGGCAGATTATTCCGACACAAGGTTTTGTCATTAATTAGACTTAACCCAGAGTCTTGTCATTAACTCGACTTGACTGCCTTTGCCTATACCAACCCTGTTTACTTATCTAAACTAATATATTGACTTAATGAGAATCAAAAAGATGGTGTTTACGTGTAATGTGGTTGGTATAGGTTCAGTTAGTAAATGTGTTGTTAATGTTTATGACGTCGTGTACGATTAAGTATGGGTGGTCGTAGTCAGTTAGTGTTATGTATATTATTGAGTTGTTAATGTCTGTGGTTATTAATTATGTACGATTAAACCCGATCGATAGTTTTTGAGTTATGGATGTGAACGTGTAGGTAATATTTCATACGAACGTCAATTTGGGAAAAAATCTACCAACAAAAAGTAGGGGACTCGATTTTAACGATAGAGGTATGGTTCCTTTGGCAAATTTTCATGGAATAACCCATAGAATACGGAAATCATATGGAAATTGTCGAAAAATAAATCGACCCGCCCTAATATATATATATATATATTATAAACAATGACACACTGGCGGATGGCTCTTCGTCTCTTATTCGGGTCTTCGAGGCTTCTTATCGGGGTTGAGATAGTTCGTTTATCCGTAGATCGACAATATCGGCTGTGGTTGGTGGTATCGGTAAGTCGGCTGCGTAATCGGTAGCAGTCGGTTGTGCTGGTGAATCGATTACTTAATCGGTAGCCGTCGGGTGTATTGGTAGATCGGCTGCTTAGCAATCGGTTGTATTGGTGACTCGGTTATTCAATCGGTAGCAATCGTTTGTATTGGTAACTCGGTTATTCAATCGGTAGCAATCGGTTGTATTGGTAGCTTGGTATTTCACTCGGTAGCCGTCGGTTGTATCGGGAGATCGGCTGTTCAATCGGGAGTAATCGGTTATAATGGCAGCTCGGTTGTTGAGTTGTCGGCTGGCTTGGCTGCTCGGTACAGATCGGTTGTGATGGTAACTCGGGTGTTGAATTGTCGGCTGGCTTGGCTGCTCGGTACAGATCGGTTGTGATGGCAGCTCGGTTGTTGAATTGTCGGCTGGAGTGGCTGCTCGGTACAGATCGGTTGTGATGGCAGCTCGGTTGTTGAATTGTCGGCTGGCGTGGCTGCTCGGTGCAGATCGGTTGTTATGGTAGCTCGGCTGTTGGAGCGTCGGCTGGCGTGGCTGCTAGGTGTAGGTCGGTTGTTATGGTAGCTCGGCTGTTGAATTGTCGGCTGGCGTGGCTGCTCGGTGCAGATCGGTTGTTATGGTAGCTCGGCTGTTGGATCGTCGGCTGACGTGGCTGCTCGGTGCAGATCGGTTGTTATGGTAGCTCGGCTGTTGGATCGTTGGCTGGCGTGGCTGCTCGGTGTAGGTCGGTTGTTATGGTAGCTCGGCTGTTGAATTGTCGGCTGGCGTGGCTGCTCGGTGCAGATCGGTTGTTATGGTAGCTCGGCTGCTTCGCTTAGCTGTCGGCTGACTTGTCTGTTCGGCAAGGATCGGCTGTAATGGTAACGTAGGTTGATGGCAATCGCCGACCTGAAAGTAGAATAAAAGAATTAGCGAGAGCAGTCAACCGAAGGTTGCTGGAGTAGCGAGAGCAGTCAACAGAAGTTGCTGGAGTAGCGAGAGCGGTCAACCGAAGGTTGCTGGAGTAGCGAGAGCAGTTAACCGAAGGTTGCTGGAGTAGCGGGAGCAGTCAACAGAAGTTGCTGGAGTAGCGAGAGCAGTCAACCGAAGGTTGCTGGAGTAGCGAGAGCAGTCAACAGAGGTTGCTGGAGTAGCGGGAGCAGTCAACAGAAGTTGCTGGAGTAGCGAGAGCTGTCAACCCGAGGGTTGCTGGAGTAGCGAGAGCAGTCAACCGAAGGTTGCTGGAGTTAAATTTATTGATGACGACCGAGGTCGATCTCCAGTATAAAGTATGTCCTTGGATATATCTACGTGGTGGCAGATTATTCCGACACAAGGTTTTGTCATTAATTAGACTTAACCCAGAGTCTTGTCATTAACTCGACTTGACTGCCTTTGCCTATACCAACCTTGTTTACTTATCTAAACTAATATATTGACTTAATGAGAATCAAAAAGATGGTGTTTACGTGTAATGTGGTTGGTATAGGTTCAGTTAGTAAATGTGTTGTTAATGTTTATGACGTCATGTACGATTAAGTATGGGTGGTCGTAGTCAGTTAGTGTTATGTATATTATTGAGTTGTTAATGTCTGTGGTTATTAATTATGTACGTTGTATTTTGCGACGTTACAGTTGGTATTGTTTTTATATGTAGCAGTTTGGGTGTGAGTGCATAAAAAGAGAATGAGAGTAACATATTTGTTTTCCTATGTTTCGCACAAGCAAATACTAGTAGATGACGATGGAATACAATAAATAACTTGTTGTATGATGCAAGTAAAAATTCGTTTGTATGATTTATAAAAATTGTAGGAAATTGGTATAAAAAAAACAATGACTTTTTTAAAAAAAAAAATTTATTAATTCAGGTAAACATAACAATTTTTCAAGTAACAAAAACAATTCAGTATTTTAAACTTAAGTATACTAGGTATTATATAAACAAAACTTTAATCCTTGTAGGACAAACAAAATAGAAATAAGAATTAAATTAATATAAATACATATGTATATGGATACGTACGTAAAAAACATAACTTTTTTATTAATTTTACGTGGTTTTCAACTTTAGCTAACAATTAGTTTTTCGAATTTACATTCACGAATAAAATTTCATTAAATGCTTTTACATTAGATCCGAGTTTTGATTGTTTATCTGTTATCAGCGCCCGGGCAATGGAAAATATCCTTTCTGAAGGGGCGCTAGATGCTGGTATAGCGAATATTCTGCAGCTTAGCTTGTATAACATTGGAAATTCATTTTTCCTATCATGCCACCATTTCAAAATATTAAAATCATTTATTAGGGGTACATTAGTATTTTCATATTTACTTATTTCATTTTCAATAATGGACTGGTTAGAATTAGCTCCCACTATTGGCTGTAAATAACTTTGAAATAATGTACATATTTTTGATGAGGTTTTTTCAATGTTTGGATTAAAAATAGTAATGTCATTTAAATAAGGAAGCAACAAAGTTTTGCATTTGGTTATTATACCTGTTTGTTCTTCTAAACTAAATTGAGTAAGCTGATTAGCTGGCGGAAATAAAAATATGGCTAATTTATGATAGATTGTGATCTTGCTGTCTACTAACAAAATTAAAGTGTCATGAAATTTTTTTTTAAATTCTGATATAAAAGTAGGTTCATCATTATTGGTTGTATTACGTATGGTTTTTAAGTTACGGACATGTGGATGAACTAAATGAATTGTTGGATAGGAACTGCCTTCAAGTTCTTTTGACGCTTCCATGAAAGGTTTAAGAATTGCTATTAATTGATCTAAATGATATTCTTTTATCACGTTATATTTCTTATTTAGATTTTTATCACTTAGTATTTTTTGAATATCAGCAAAGTTAGATTTTATGGATAAAATGGTATAATAAACTGTATTCCATCTTGTGGGTGTGAAACTTTTTAATGATGTTGTTAAGTCGCAATTCAAGCTAGATTTCTTAACAAATTTTACCAGTTTGGACGATGTTGTTAGGATTTCATCAATCTGTTCTGATGTTTTAATACATTGTTCTATTGTATTGTGAAGAAGGTGACTAATGCAGTTAATATTTTCGTGGTCCTTTAAAGCTGCTTTGATATTGCTTCCTCTATCTGTTACTATTACTGTTGGATCGTTTAAGGAACAACTAAACTCACTGAGTAAAGTCTCTAGTTTATGTTTTATATTGATGCCTACAATACAATAAAATATATTAATAACGTACTTTCTGTTAAGATAAACATAACAGTTTGCAAGTTGTATATGGGCAAAGTTCTGAAATTTTCAGTAAATATTTAGTGATGAATGGTTTTCAAAAAAAATATTAAAAAAAAATTAAAAATTGTTTTCTGTGAAAAATCGTGTTTTTTTTTTAAAATTGGCCTTTCAAAAATTCGCAAAATAAATATATGTTAAAGCTATATTTATTACAAACATTTTGCGAGTTTGATCTAGTCGATAGGGCAAAATATACGAATTTTACAGCCATTTTTGTAAGGCAATATCAAAAATTTTAATATGAAAACATTTAATTTATACCAATTGTTCATATAAACATTTTTGAGGTTGCCTCACAAAACTGGTTATGACAGAAATTTAATTTATAAAAATTTTTTCATATGAAACTTTTACCGTTTTCGAGATTTTTTAAAAAGAAAAAAAATTTCGCCATTTTGAGCTTATAAAATCCACAAAAAAGCTCCGAAAAAGCTCAAATTTTGGTGATAAGCTTTTCTTTGTGTAGCTTTCCTTCCTACCAAATTTGATTAAAATCGGAGACATAAGGCCAGACAAGGGCTCACTTCACTCGGAATTGCCCATATAAAAGCTGTTTATTATTTTACTGATTACTCACTTGTATTTGAAATTCCTTTCATAGATTTTATTCCTAGCAGCTTGCCTTTACACTCACCATCCATAACAAAATGAGCCGTTAGGGCTAGGTAGGATATTTTAGAAAAATTTTCTGTCCATAGATCACACGTCTGGGCATAACCAATTTTTCGTATAGATGAGGTCTGATTTAAGTTTTTCAAACTGAATGGAGTAACAACTCTCAACGTTCCTTTGTAGTGTTGTTGGATGTGGCATTAGAGATTCTATGTTAAGATTAGGTCCAAATTTATTTCCCAGGGAAAGCATTAACTTTGAATGTGCTTTTAGTCCATTATCTTTTACAAGCTTTTTTAACCTCTTGGGTTGGTTCTTGTTCATTTTTTATTAAATTATAGCACTTGTGTTTATTTAAATTTGATAATGCATTTTTATTATATTTGTATACATTTTTGCACATTTTGCATGCAACAAAATTAATATATCCAAAGCATTCCCATATCTTCCTTCGCCCTCCCTTTTCAATAATTTTATATATATTAGATAAAATTTTTTCTTTTATTTCACTATTATTCATTTTTAAAGTCTGATTTTTATCAATATTTGCTTACAGCAACTCACCAAAGATCACTTGTATATTTGTCTCACCAACAATATTAAAAAATACTTATGGTTACAACAGTTATTGGAGAGCAAAAAAAAAGTCTATAACATACTCAACTCAAAACAATAAATAACTGTTTTTGTTTTTAAGAGTATAGTGTGTGTGCAATAGCAAAACCATACAATATTTGTTACACTCATTCTCTCATTTATATCCATAGTAACAGAGTTTTTTATGGTATATTTGTTTTGGCAATACTTTAAGCTACACTCTTGCACGCTTATAGTTTATATACCTATATGCATGCGTTTCCGGTTATATGACATAACTTCTCGTTTAATTTAGTTTTTGCTAATTAAATAGCTCGCCCTAACCTCCATTGCAAAGGTAATGGTTGTGTGGGATGGCTATATGCATTAAATCGTGCTAATTGAAGATGGCCAAATATTTCTTCATTGCGGCCATATAGGTCGGATGGAGTAACAAAATAATAACCAAAAAGAAAAAAAGCTCTCTCAACTTTTTTTTTAAAATATTGCCATATTTTGAAAACATAGAGAATAAATTTATAATAATAAATAATCAAATTAGGGATGCCAAACGCAAAAAACCAAAAGTCCCAAACATTCTAAATAAAATAATTTAATGTTATCTTTATTTTCTGAAAAACTTCAAATTTTCATCCAAAAAAAATTGTGAAAATTTATATATAAAAAAAATAACATTCTCATCAAATTGCAATTACTTATGTAACAATTTTTATGTAAGCAATTCTTAAATATCATTTGAGGTTTTCTTAAATTCATTGAATTTAAATTAATATTTTCTTTAGTGCGATTCTGTAAATTTCAAATTCAACGATCTGACAATCGCAAAATATATCGACAGCTATTGTTGTTTGCACTAAGGATTAAGTGACCAAGTACATACATCTTAACGATAGTCGACAAATCTGTTTTTCTATTTATTTAAATTGTAAACTAGTGGCAACTCTGTCAAAATAAGCGAAAAACACAAAGAATAGAAAAAAACAAATTACTTCGTGTTTGACAGGATGATTTTATGTTTATGTTTAATATCTGTATTTTGTTTTACTAATATTTCTGTTTATTTATTTGAAAATGAAATAATGAATTGAATATGCTATATAATTTTTTTATTTATATAAAAAAGTTTTTTAATACAAGCAAAATATTTTCATTATTTTATGATTTTTATTTATGTATGACGACATTTCAACCTAAAAATTTAAGTTTTTATCGATTGAATAAACAACACAAAAATGGTTGTCGTTTAGATAGCAACAACAGCTGACTTTAACAATAGCGAATATCGTTTAAAAATTCTACTGATATTTTTGCAATTTTCTTTTTTTTACAATTCGACTATCGTTAAAAGAAGTTACTGAATCGCGGTACTGAAAAGTTATTAATATCTCCTGAATGGCAATATTTTTTTTTAAATGTAAACATTTTTTTTTTTCGGAACTTCAATTTGTGTTTAACGAATAAAATTTATATATTAAAGATGCAATTGATGTCTTCTAAATTTAAATTTATTATTTCCGACGTTTTGATATGATTTTCTGAAATTCAATTAATATTTTCTAATTTATAATTGGAAATTTTAATTTCAGTTTTTATAAGAATTGATATTTTCTTAAATTTGAATGGAAAATTTAAAAAGTGCAATTTTGTATTTATGTGAATAATAATGCTTTATTAATTATAAACAATTTTTAAAAATTAGATGTAATCGCAATCAGATATTTTTGTAGGTAAAGCAGAATAATAGTTCTATATAACTATGTAGAACTGTTTTGAAAGCAAAAAACTCATTGGTGAACTCGGTAGCTCTATTTTGTAAAGACAACAAAAAGTTAACATGCCAAACTTATGTTCATATTTGTAAAAGAATAATGAAAAAACGTATGAAATAAAAGACCAGCCCGTGTATACTCTTAACATTGTTCTGTATGATATCTAGTTGAAAATATTGACATTCATGTTAAAATAGAAATAACTATTTCAAAGCTAATTAGAACAAAAATTGTGGCGCCATCTACTGTGGCATAGTCACGCTGAGCAAAATGAAGTGACACTCTGTTACTGCAAAAGAAATGTATTTTCCCCACAACAAAATATTGCAGAATTTTATGTAAATAAAATAATATACCGATTTATTTCTAACATGCAGTTACTATGAATATACAAACATACATACATATATATAATATACTAGCTGGACCCGGCAAACGTTGTTTTGCCCTCAATGAATTTTTATTTTAGTTAGAATCTGTATATACCTATATAAAATGTGTTACGAAGATCTCCAGATAATAAAATGAGAGCTTCATCAAAAAATCTTTCATTGCCTTTCAAATCTTTTATCAAATCAAATCACAATGTTTGTGAGCCATGGTACATTCATCCCAAATAAAAATACTGCATTTTTGCAGAACTATTGCCATACCGGAATGTTTTTTGATATTACAGACGGCATTCTCATTTTTTTGTACGTTTAACGGTGATTTGAGTGCTGAATGAGCTGTGCGGCCACCATGCAATAATGTAGCGGCTTTTTCCTTCTTTTTCGTTAGAATATTTATATATAAAAACGTTTGTGAGTTTATTTATTAAAATTTATATAAATTTGACAACTCATTATTTTTCGAACGACAGCGCCATCTACCGGGTCCAATAAAAAAATGTTTCTAACATACATATATGTACATTCTTAGTTTCATTAAAATCACACCATAAATAAGAATATTCGAAATAACTTTACCCAGCGCCACCTATCGGGTCCATTTATACATACAAAAATTTCTTATGACGAAACATACGTTCATTCTGAATTGCAGTCAAATCGCGCTGAAAGTAAAAATTTTTGTTTTTAACTTGACCCCAACGCCAGCTAGAGGGTTAAAACTAAAAAAAAAAACACAGAAGAGCTCGAACCGAACCTATGCTGGAAATCCTACCTCGACAGCTCTTATGGTTCCGGAGATCATTCGTTACAATCAAATGCATCAACGTTTTTATATACATATACGCCACGCCCCTTTGCTCACTAACAACTTTATATAGCTAAGGTCTTATTATTTCGCAAAAATATCCTTTTGTGAAAATTTCATGACGATCCTCCCAGTAGTTAGAAGATATTACGATTTTTTATTTTTCTAAAAAGGGGCGTCGTCCCGCCCACTTTTCTTCTTGTATGTATTTCTATTCATGCTAATACCATATGTACCAAATATGACTGCTGTAGGTAAAAAAATTCCCGTGATATGACTTTTTCAAATTTTGGGTTATATGGGCGTGGCACCGCCCCTTTGTCCAATCAAAAATTTATATAGCATATTATTCCTTCCAGAGTCACAGTAACACGCTCTGAAAATTTCAGGAAGATCGGTTCTTTGGTTTGGCCTCCTATAAAGCACAAACAAACACACATTCATTTTTATATATATAGATAGATTGAAAGCAGATTAATTATGATTTAAGGTAAAATGGGGCGAAAAAGGGGGACTTGGTAATAAAAAAATGTATGGCTACCTTACCTGTAGATAAAAAGTGTATAAAACTTTAGATAAATACATATTACAAAAAAATTATTTTGTATAGCAAACATTGTTAGTGGTATAAGTAAAAAAAAAGAGGGCGGTGAAATGGGCGTGGTTCATAGTTATATGTCGACGTTAACAGTATTAAGAGCAATATACTACCAAATAAAAAAATCCGTTGGAAGGAACAAATTTTTACAGAGAAAAAAAAGTTTAAAACTTTCAAACAAAATTTGGCGTGAAAAGGGGCGTGAAAGGGGGCGTGGCGTAAGAAATGTTTATTTCTACCTCGCCTGGAGTATAATGTGTATACAATTTGAAGTAAATCTGTTAAAAACTATATGGGAGCAATTACATAATTTTAAAAAAGTGGGCGTAAAAGTGGGCGTGGTCAAAAAAAGGTACCCTATTAATCATGCCAGAGTCCCAGTTAAATGCTGTAAAAATTTCAGGAAGATCGGTCCAGAGGTTTGGTCTCCTATAAGGTACACACAAACAAACAAATAAACAAACACACATTCAATTTTATATATATAGATGTATATTATTTGTATTATTTAATATGTGTATGTATGTATATGTAAATATTACACACAAAAAATACAACATCAAACGTTATTTTTGTGTTTTTCTCTCTAAATAAATTAATACATAAATTTTTTTTTTGCTAAATTTACATTTGGGCAATTCACAACAGATGTTGCATATTGTATGTTGTATTGAAATACACAATACAATCATTTGTTGTGAACACTCAGTTGTATTTTCATATTGTAAAACGCTTTCTTTTCTAATTTTCGATCCAACGAGGAAAGATCGCTTCGTCGCTTCTGCTATTTTGTATAAGAGAAAACACTTGTCTGTGTTTGCTTTTTGGTCGTGAGATATACCCTGGAGTTTTAGTTACGTACCTCTTGCTTTTTAATTTATAATGAAAAAAAAAATGTTAAATGTTTTGGTTGGTACTGAAAGAGAAAATACATGCTAAAAATATAAACATTAATTTTTATATAAATAAACTTATCGATGTATTTGCGTTATTTGCGTTATTTGCCATATTTTATTTTATAATTATTTATGCTGATAAAATTCTATGTATTTGTTTTTTCTTTTTCATAAAAACTGGCATTCACTTGGAAATGACATGTTATGATACAATATACAACATTTACTAAACATAGCAAGTGAAGTTGGATCGTGTATCAGATTTTTCAGTGAAAATTACCAACAACAATTTTACACTATTGTAAAGTGATACACGATACAACAGATACAACGATACATTACCCATTGTGAATTGCCCAATTGTTTTTTTTTTTAATAACAACTAGGTATTTTAGCATTATTTGCTTTAGATGTTGGTGAATTTTTACTCCGTTTATATTAACTCGTAGTGTCTGCTTGTCGAAAAAATTATGGATCGCTTTTAACCACTTTCACGTGACCCAATCGATCTGAAATTTTGCAGGAAGGCTCGTGGCAATGACAGAAATGATCTAACAAATTTTTTTAGTGATGCCAAAACAATGGAAACTTTAATATTTTTCTACCAGAGTTGATAAAAAAAATGTACAAAGGGTTTGTTTTTATTATATTATTACCACAACGACCACAAAAACAACAAGTCCAGCTATGACAACAATGTCACATTTAGAATAACAACAAGAACAATATAGAATATATAAGAACAATATAGAGATTTGCCTGGACCTGCTCCACCGATTTTACTGATTTTTGAAACAGAAATCTTCCCATGAATTTGGTGAATAATTCGCACTAAAAATGATCACCCTAGCTGTCCTATTGAGGGCGTGATCGTGACAAGAACAACATAGAAAATTATATTTTTTCAAGACTTTTTTTAGTTCTTCATTCAAATCTCGGGCCCTAATCGACCGATTTGGACGATTTTAAACAGCCAACTTCTCAGGATGTTAGTGAATCATTTTTTATGTCAACGAGTACCCTGGCTGCCCGATTGATGCCGTCATCGTGATTTCCACAGGCGGACAGACGGACATCGCTATATCAACTCCGGTTGTTATAAGGATCACAAATATATATATTTTATGGGGTCCAAATTTTTTTTATAATTATTACAAACGGAATGACAAACTTATATATACGCTCTGCACACAGGAGTGGAGGGTATAAAAATAAAGATATTAAACATAAAGATAAAATCATCCTGTCAAACACGAAGTAATTTGTTTTTTTCTATTCTTCTCTGTGTTTTTCGCTTATTTTGACAGAGATGCCACTCGTTTACAATTTAAATATATAGAAAAATAGAGATGTCGACTGTCGTTAAGATGTCTGTACTTAGTGAATCACTTAATCTTTAGTGCAAACAACAATAGCTGTCTATATATTTTGCGATTGTCGGATCGTTGAAATTAACAGAATCGGACTACAGAAAACATTGATTTAAATTCAATTAATTTTAGAAAACCTCAAATGATATTTAAGAATTGCGAACACAAAAATTGTTCATTGAAAACACTGAAGAGCAGATTCGATGCTGCGGTAACAATCGATGGCACCGCTCAATACTATTTTTTTTTACCGCTTGTCGATGGAAGACTCAAGTTGAAAAAGTTTTCTGCCTCTATTCAATGCGATTTCTTTCCAAAGCCAACAAATAAACCAGCAGCGAAACCTTAACGTAGTAACGCCAAGAAAGGACTGTCAAAAAAACGTAGTAAATAAAGGCGACAAAAAAGCTGGATGAAAGACTGGGTACTTAAAAATTTACAAGACTTAAATACTTCATCAGCTACAATAAATTAAGTATAAAAATAGTTGTGATCTAATGTAATTAAGATTAAATTTTATTAAATTATTTATCTTTTTATTTTTAATATTATTATTATTATATATTAATTTAATTATATTACTGTTCGCCGTTAAATGCGAAATTTTGAAAATAAAAACACAAATTTTTCAATTAGATAAAAATGAGATAAAAGTTCTCAAATTATATTTTATTAAAATATTACCTTTTTACAAAAGATGTAATAAAACGAAGTCGCAGGTTTTTCGTAGTGATACGATAGAAAGTCAAAAAGAGACTAGACTAATTATTATTAGTTAAGGATGTAAGAGGGTGACAAACAATGTTTACAAGTACCGTTAAAGGTTCTACTAGTTAGAATCTGGGTAAAAACTCCTAACAAAGATGTTAAAAAGTGGAGTTAAATAGATTTCAACTAGTTATTAACCCAAAAGGGGGTTAATATTTAACCGCGGTACAAATATGAAAATATGTACAAAAATTAAGCATTTGTGCTCAAACATTGCCGGCCACCTTGCAGCATCCAGATATGGTGCAATAAACTTAGAATATATACTTAAATTCATATGATATAAGCTAGAAAGGAAAAAGGCGTATAGTTCAAGTGAGCTTTTAGTATTATTTTATTAATTCATTTATTTTTTTTTTTTTTTTCAAAAACGCTTATAACTAATGTTTATTAGGAGGTCCAGTAGACCTGACCAGCAAAGCTGGCTGTTTATTAAGAGCTCCAGGAGACCCAGATAACTGGAAATTTATTAAGAGGTCCATGGGACCTGACTAGCAAGCTAGATGTTTATTAGGAGGTCCAAGGGACCTGACCAGCAAAGCTGGATGTTTTTTAGGAGGTCGTAGGGACCTGACCAGTAAAGCTGGATTTGTTTTTTAAGAGGTCCAGGAGACCTGACCAGCAGGGCTGGAGCCGTATTATCCAAGATAGCATCATCAAAAAATGTGGTAATGCGACCAAAATACTTAAGAGATAACATAGGTTAACGACGAAGAAAAAATTACTGTTTTTAAGCGGGTAAAAGGACCAGCTTCGCGATATGTCGCCTTACAATTACATTCGCAGTGCGAACGTCTACCACCCTAACATGTCCGTCACTACCTGGATAAACTTTTACGACGATACCTAATCTCCACGAAGTTGGAGGAAATTCGAAAGATTGGTATAGGACATAAAAACACCTCACCTTGTAACGCCGATATTGATGTAAACTATCTAAATGATAAGTATCCAACATTATTAACACGTTGATACAAAAAACAAAAAATTGCAATAACTTGTAAAATGACCTAGCGTAGGTTGTAGGTCTAGCTGAGTGTACTACACAACCGGTTTTAAAAATTCCAATATACCCTCAAATTTACGAGATATCGGGAAAAGTGTATGTTTTTGGACTGGCGCACTTAAACATTTGTAACTCAGTAATTTTTAACCGATTTCAAATTTTTAAACGGTATTAATAAGAAACGAATATGGTCTTTCCAAATATATATACTTTCATTATCCTATTAGGATAAATATGTAGAAATTTTTTGAATAATATCTAATTTTTTCAGTTTTTTTTAAACTTTTTCAACTTCTACGAGAGTTTTTTTCGAATCTTTTTTTAAAAGAACAACAATCTTATAGTCAGTGTCCTTCTGAGTGAAACAAGCTTTTATTTGCTTAATTCGGTTAAAAATTTACAAAGTTATAGTACTTTTTGTAAACAATGAAAAGCCGATTTCGATTATATGATTAAAAAAATGTATTTTTATTGACATTCTGCACCCCATTTCTCCATACGCCTCTAAAAATTCACTAACAACATCAGTGTAGTCAGCACTTCTTTTGTTACCCAAAAAATGTTTACATAAAGATATGAAACTCATCCACGCTCTTTTTTCAACTTCATTTAATTTGATAAGAAAGTCTTCATCTAAAAACATTTTTCGGATTTGTGGTCCAACAAAAATACCTGCAAATCAACACATAAAACAATTGGGTGTAACTACTCTACGTCTCAATATATCTTATACAAGTTATCATAAATAACTTCACACTGTCTTTTTACTGACAATGCAGTCTGTGCGACGAACGTTGATAAAAAAACAAATTGTACTGTTCAGTATAAATGTAATCATGAACTCCACACGAGGCGCAAAGTCAGCATTATGTGATTATGGCGACGTCGACAGAGGCAGAAATAAACATACATCGATGGCTCTGGACTTAGCGAAAAAAACTTTTGTTAGTCAGTAAGAATAAAAGTAATGAAAGTAAGAAATTAGTCTTGTCTAAAAGACAAAGAAAAAACATTTGTTTAATTGGCGCCCAGGTCAACCAGGTACATACGTGTCTTGGCGGGAGTCCGCCCACAATGCATACGAACTTTTTAAACGGTACGATGGTAGTGAACGACATTATCAGGCCATAATAATCCTTAGAAATAAAATACGAGGTGCTGCAGACTCGGTACTTTCGTCTTTCAATACGGTGTTGAACTTTAAGGCCATAGTTGCTCGGCTAGACTTTACATACTCAGACAAACGTCCGGTATATCTTATCGAGCAGGAACTATCCACGCTGAGGCAGGGTTCAATGTCTTGTTTGGAATTTTACGATGAGGTTGAAAAGAAATTAACCTTATTAGCTAACAAAAGTATTAGTGATCGATACCCTATCCCTGACATTACAACGATTTTGTCAAACCTTGGGGGGAGCAAATTTTTTACCACCCTTGATCTGAAATTCGGCTTCCACCAGATAAAGCTGGCAGAGCGTGATAGGGAAAAAACTGCCTTCTCCGTAAAGAACGGAAAATATGAGTATTGTCGAATGCCTTTCGGACTGAAGAACGCTCCTAGTATTTTCCAGAGGGCGATCGACGACGTGTTGAGGGCATATATAGGAAAAACCTGTTTTGTTTATGTGGACGATGTCATTATTTTTTCTGGGAATGAGCAACAACATGTTAAAGACGTGGAAGCTATTCTCAGGGCTTTATTCGAGGCAAACATGAGAGTCTCAGCGGAAAAATCGAAATTTTTCAGAACGGAGGTAGAGTACTTGGGATTCCTGGTATCGCAGGGGGGGATAAAAACGTGTCCGGACAAGGTGGACACGATACGTAATTTCCCACATTCTGCTACTTTAAGGGCACTAAGGTCATTCTTGGGACTGGCTGGATATTATAGATGCTTTATAAGAGATTTCGCTAAATTAGCCAAACCCTTATCGAATATTATGAGGGGAGAATACGGCCGAGTTACTGCGTCGCAGTCTAAGAAAATCAAGATGGATTTGACTGATGAGCAGAAAAAGGCTTTTAACTTATTAAAGGAAATATTAGCATCGGAGGATGTGACATTAGCTTATCCGGACTTCGGCAAGCCATTTGATTTGACCACCGATGCATCCTCACATGCAATCGGTGCCGTCCTCTCTCAAGAGGGTAAACCCATAACTATGATCTCTCGCACCTTGTCCGGTGGCGAGGAGCATTTTGCCGCTAACGAGAGAGAATTGTTGGCAATAGTCTGGGCTCTGAAAACGCTTAGAAATTACCTCTACGGCGCAACTGATCTGAATGTATTTACGGACCACCAACCTTTGACTTTTGCGGTATCGGATAGAAATCCGAACTCGAAGATTAAGAGGTGGAAAGCTTTCATTGACGAATGCAATGCAAGGCTAATTTATAAACCAGGTAAAGAAAATGTTGTCGCGGATGCGTTATCTAGACAGCACATAAATACCCTGGACAATATGAGTATTGAGACGATTCACAGCGAGGAGTCGTCAACAAATACGATAGAACGAACTGATAAACCGGTTAACTGTTTCCGGAATCAAATACTGATAGAGGAGGGCATAGAACCTCAAAGACGAAGCTTTATTATTTTTGGGAAGAAAACAAGACACTTGATCTCATTCCGAACTGGCGACGACCTGATTACACTTCTTCAGGAGGCGGTGAAGGTGGATGTTGTCAATGCAATACGCTGCGACTTGCCTACATTGGCAAAGTTCCAACACAGACTGGTTGAACTGTTTCCGACGGTAAAGTTTATGCATACAGAAAAGTTTGTGACGGACATATCAAACACGAACGAACAAGAGGAGATTATTGCAACCGAGCATAATCGAGCGCATCGAGCGGCTCAGGAGAACGCAAAACAAATTTTGGAGGATTACTTTTTCCCCAAAATGGAGAAAAAAGCAAAGCAATTTGCCTCGAATTGCCGCATTTGTTCAAAGGCGAAGTACGACCGCCACCCAAGAAAATAGCTTATAGCTGAAACTTCCATTCCAACATATTGCGGAGAAATTCTCCACATTGACATATTTAGCACCGGTGCAAAATACTTTCTGACCTGCATCGACAAATTTTCAAATTTGCGATAGTACAATCAATAAAATCGCGAACAATAGTAGACGTAAGGCCGCAACTGTTGCGGCTGCTTAATATGTTTTGCAATACAAAGACCATTTTCTGTGACAATGAAAAATCACTTAATTCACATACCATAAAGGCGACATTGAGGAATCATTTTGGTATTGAAATCGCGAATGCCCCACCCCTCCACAGTACGTCAAACGGCCAAGTGGAACGATTTCACAGCACATTGACGGAGATATCACGTTGCCTTAAGCTCGACAAGAATTTGGACGACATCGAGGAAATAGTCCGTCTGGCCACAATCGAGTATAATAGGTCTATCCATACGATAACTGGTGAAAAACCCATTACCATCTTTCGTTCAACAAAGAGTGATGGACAAATAGCATCACGCCTACGGGTCGCACAGGAGAAAGGACTTGCATTCCATAACAAAAACAGACAAGATAGGGAATTCTCTATAGGAGAGCAGGTACTAGTCAAATCCAATAGGCGACTGGGCAATAAGTTGACACCCCTTTATGCTGAGAAAGTGATTGAAAGGGATCTAGGCACAACCGTCCTTATTAGGGGGAGGAGGGTCCATAAGGATAACCTCAGATAAGGAGTTTTAAGAAGGGAAAGATTGGAAAACCCCCCGACTTTAACCATTAATGGTTTTTTAATTTTTGCGTTTTTTAGGATTGTTGTGTTATCGACACTGATGTCGGTGTCGATGGGACGAGTGATTGACTATTCAGGCGCAAACTACATCCCAGTCGCCGACGGCGACATCATAATTTGGGAGGATTTCGGATACATCAAGCACGTTACTAACCTGACCTTATACGAATTGTTAATGGATGAGACGATAAATGCTACCAAATACTTCCCGCAGTCACACATGAGGAAATTGCTCGATGCAGACATAAATCAAATAGGCAGACTAATACGGACATTGAACTTACACCACAGACAAGCTAGAAGCATAGATGCTTTAGGGACAATACTGAAATACATTACGGGCATACCTGACCACGATGACCTAGACAGGCTTTCAAAAACTGAAGAGCAACTGATTGACGCACACGACAGACAGGTGACTATTAATACAGAGATGCAAAGAGAGATAAATAGTTTGACAGACTTGGTGAATCGAATTCTAAGGGTAGAAAAACAAGCAGAAATAGACACGAGTCATCTCTACGACATACTCTTAGCTAGAAACAGGGCAATAATTACAGAATTGGATAGCATCATTGCGTCCATCTCATTCGCAAAAATTGGTGTCACGAATTCTGCTCTTCTAAACAACAATGAAATTAATTCAATAATTCAAAATGAGCACCTCACAGATTTAACAGTAGCCGATATCATGTCCGTAGCTAGAATTAAGATATTGCAAATTGATAATGTAATCTATTTTTTAATAAAATATCCTATTCCAAGGCTTAGATGTAAGAAACTAATCATTCTACCAGTAGTTCACGGTGATAAAATTCTGCATCTTCAAGAATCCAACTTAGCCGTATGCCACAATCACACACTTGCCGTAAAAAACTGCAGCGGCACAACTCCAACGTTATGTCTGCGGTCTGGAACTACATCATGCGCTCTACAACTTACAACACGTAATTCAGTCAACTGCGGTACAACCTACAATAGCTTAGCACCAACTACCACAATAGGTGATGGTCTGATGGTTATTAACAATCAAATGGTCACCATAGAAGAGAAAGGAGAAGCGGCCGTCACAGTTAATGGTACTTACCTGGTACTCTTTGAAGATTATGTAAAGATAAATGGAACGACCTTCTACAATGAAAAGGCAACAGTCGCAATGAAACCAGAGATACCATGGGCCTCCACCGTAAACTTGACGGAACACACAGAAATATTAAGTGTACCATATCTTCATCATGTAAACCAACAGAATCTTCAACACATCAAACATTTGCAAATAAGTATTGAACGAAGTCATATTACTGGCATTTCCACAATTAGCATTCTACTGTGTATTGCATTCATTGGTTGCGTGTTTCGACGCCTAACATTGGCTCGGCGGAAAATCGCCATAACCAAATCTGTCAATATAGCAATAAGAACCGCGGCTGACAGGACCGTGGACGTTCCCCACTTAGAAGGGGAAGAGTTATCATAAATAACTTCACACTGTCTTTTTGCTGACAATGCAGTCTGTGCGACGAACGTGGATAAAAAAACAAATTGTACTGTTCAGTACAAATGTAATCATAAACTCCACACAAGGCGCAAAGTCAGCATTATGTAATTGTGGCGACGTCGACAGAGGCAGAAATAAACATACATCGATGGCTCTGGGCTTAGCGAAAAAAACTTTTGTTAGTCAGTAAGAATTATAAGTTACTCAATAAAAGTAAGAAATTAGTCTTGTCTAAAAGACAAAGAAAAAAACATTTGTTTAATTTACATACCTTCTTTTATTTTGGCGTCACTTAGTTCGGAAATACAGATTTTAACTGTGAAAAAGCTTCGCTGTCTTTTTCTAGTTGTTTAACGAATTGCCTCATATAGCCTAGCTTTAAATGCAACGGCGGCAAAATAATCTTCTCGGCTCGGACAAGTGGGATGTTAGCAACACTTTTTTCGCCCAGTTGAAATGATTTTCTTGGCGGCCAGTCTTTGCATTTATAATGGTCTTTTGCACGACTATTCCATTCACAAAGATAACAGGGAAATTTAGTGAAACCTCCTTGCATTCCAAAAATAATTGTCAATACTTTTAAGTCAGAGTCAATTTGCCATTGGAATTTCTCATTATTTATTAAACTTAGAATTTTCCCCAATGTTGCATATGTTTCTTTCATATCAGTAGCATGTGCTATAGGAACTGATGGCAACTGATTCTCGTTATGTAAAAGGGCTGCTTTCGGACCTTACAAATTCATGAATTATAAATTTTTAATTTACAGATATGATCGGTAATACTTACTTTTACATAAACCATCTAAGAATAACCGCCAATCTTGTGATCGATGTTCGTGAATGAGACAAACAAATAACTCATCAACATCCGTACAATATACGAGCTTGTTGTTTATATCATCAACTTTAAAAATATTTTCGAATGAAGTTAAATAGTTTTTCTTCCAAATGTAGCTTCGAAGTTGCTTTCCACTACATTCCATTGTTTTATTCGGGAACCCAAAGTTTCGGATTGTCTCCACGATAATCCCAAATCGCGCACAAGATCACGGTAATCTTCGTTTGTTATTAAGTGACGTTCCGACGATATTGTTCCCAATGGTAAAAATGTATTGTCATTTTCCATTCTATCAAATATTATATTAATAGGTGTAGATGAAATTTGCAGTTCTGTAGTTTCATCTTCTTTATCCTCAATTTCTCTTACTGTTGAAACATTAGCATATTGTATGCGATCACGGGTTTTGAACCGATGACCAACGGCATTTGTTTGGCAGAAGTAGAATATCTCTGGCTTATGGAAAAATTGACGATGCCAAATCATTGGGACCGAGAATGGAAACAGTTGTTTATCGCATTTTCTACACATCCATTTTTTGAGTGCCGAAGAGCATCTTAAACAAATATATTCGGGTTCATACCAACTACTTCTAACGTAAGAGCGATCAAAGTATAGATTGAAAGCTTCAACCATTGCTTTATTTTTGATCAATTCTAATCTATGTTTCTTGTCAACGAATAAGCCGCAAATGTAACAAATTTGATAACGCTTATTACACATTGTAGGAGTAGGGAAAATTTATATCGTTTTTACCATAAAATATAAAACAAAAAAACACTCAACTATTTATAGATAACACAATTTAATATTTAAGGTTAGCTTTTCTTCATGAAAAAATAAGTTGTTTTTTTTGAAGCTGCAGCATTATTACAAAAATATTTTAAAAATATTTGATTTACAATGATAGAGTACTACTCTATGCAGAGTGGATTTTGTTTCTTTCTCAAACAAAATGTATGCCGATGACGTTCAAATTTATAACAGTGCAGCTTTGAACAACATTCATTCGTGTGTGAATAATATCAATTACGATTTAGCCAACATATACAACTGGGCTTCAGCCAATGGATTATGCATTAACCCTTTATTTTTCTCTCAAAAAGTAAAATATCTTTAAATGCTGATATTCAACTTTATATGAACAACGAAACTATTGAATTCGTAGATTCTTCGAAAAATATGGGAGTAATATTCAATAATAAATTAACTTGGTCTAACCATATCAATTCCGTCGTAGGACGCATATATGGAATGCTTCGAAATCTTTGGGTCGTAAAATCCTCTACACCTTTTAATATACGTATGTTGTTAGCTAAGACGTATCTCATCCTGGTTTTATTATATGGCTGCGAAATTTATGCAAACTGTGATAGTAATGATTTTAGAAAACTCAAAGTTGCTTACAACAATATTGCTAGATATATCTACAACATATTTATTTTTTTTTTTATTATTTATTTATTTATTCATATCAGATAAATCAAATGAGCTTTGAAGATCTCCTTAAATTTAAAAGCCTTATTTTTTACACAAAATTATAACATCAACGTTACCTATCTACCTTTATAGAAGGATACAATTTGCTAGATCTATTCGTGGCAAAAATATAATCCAAAAAAGATTTAAAAGCCTTTTATCACAACGTCAGTTTTTCATTTATTCCACTAGTCTTTGGAACCTTCTTCCTAATCGAATTCAAATCATAAGCAACGCTAACAAGTTTAAAAATGAGCTGCTTAAATTCCTTTGTTAAATTCAGTTTATCAACTAATTTCTTTTCTTTTTGATTAAATTCTTTATACATTAGTTACCTGTAAATTTAATTTTTATATTCTTTTCTTTTTATGTTATTGCTAAATATGATTTTTGTTCTCATTACTCACTAGCACTATAATTTATAAGATTTTTGTCTTCTTGTGCTAGGTCATCAAAGAAATAAATAAAAAAAAAAAAAAATTGTTCATGACGAATAACGACTAAATCATTTTCTTCAATATTTCGATTCGGATGTTGCCATTTAAAACATTCGTGCAAGGTCATCAAATATTCCTCTTTCCAACGTTGGCGGAAATGCTGCGAAATTGCCTTCAATTTTCGAAACCGATTTAATAAACTTATAGGCGATTCGTCAATTTTTGGTTCCGGGGAGCAAGTATTGGCGAGCCAATTAAAAAATGACCAGGGGTCAACGCAACCGGTTCCTGAGGATTATCCGTCATGGGACTGAGAGGACGCGAATTGAGGCACGCTTCTATTCTTGTGAGAACCGTCGAAAGCTCCTCAAACGTATATTAATAAGATTGCGTTTCTTTTCTAAAATGAATTTTAAAACTTTGTACTCCGGCTTTTCAGAGGCCACCCATATGAGGAGCGCCTGCAGGGATGAAATGCCATGTAAGACCTTGGATACCATATGTACAACATATGGTGGTCTGACATTCCCGAAGAAAATTTCGAAAATCTTTTTCTAATTCACGCGACGCGGCCACAAAATTTGTACCATTATCGGAAAAAATAGTACTTGGACATCCCCGTCGCGATATAAAACGATGAAGTGCCGATAAAAATGTAGCCGAAGATAAGTCTGAAGTCGCTTCTATATGAATGGCTTTCGTAGAAAAGCATACAAAAATACAAACGTAGCCTTTAGTAATCTTACAAGCCCTGCCAGTAAAACTCTTAATATCAAAAGGGCCTGCAAAACCAACGCCAGTTGTAGTAAAGGGCCTATCAAGAGTAGTTCTTTCAGGTGGGAGAGCAGCCATAATCTGACTACATGACCGTTTTTTGTCAATTAGGCACCGTTTGCACCGTTTGGAACGACGTCATTCCATAGTCTTACAACTCTAACCACATATGATCTCTGCATAAACAATCTGTTAATTCTTGGGCTTATTAACGCACTAGTTCTTGTAGAATGTGAAAAACGAAAAAAGTTAACAAGATACTCCGGCTTACCAAACTTTATAACTTTAAAGAAAAGAAAGCAACAAACGTAAATTGACGTAATTGTCGAAACTACTACCCAAAAACTCAAAACCGATGGGGTGACATGCGCCCGTAAACTCGATTGAAACGTTTCCTTATTTTCTCAAAGTTTTCCACGCTACCACAAGAGTAAATTTCCAGCCCATATAATATTATTGGCATAAGAAGTGTTTTGGCTATTAATTTCCTAACTTTCAACGGAAAATTCACACCAACACTATAAATACGCCTAAGACTAAAACATATTTTTAAACCAATAAATTAACATGATAGTCAAATTTTAATTTCTCATCCACAACAATTCCCAACACCTTATAGTGCGTTACATATTCAACTAAAATATTATTTATAAAGAGTTCACATGCACTCCGAGGTATACTACCAAAGCACATAGCAAAAGTCTTTAAAGGATTTAACCACATCTTATTCTCCAAAGACCACAGCAGCACCCTCTCAAGATCAAGGTTTATTAAATTTACAAAATTTATTACAGATATACCACTTTCCAAGCACGCTAAAAGTTGAATATCATCTGCATAAACGTGAGCTTTACAAAATGTTAGCACCTCCAATAAATCATTGATGTAAATCGTGAAAAATAACGGTCCCAGAATTGAGCCTTGAGGTACACCTCGATTTATACACACCTTTTGTGATGAAGCTCCACCTGTTTGTACAAACTGCTCACGATTATGAAGAAGTGAAAATATAAGCTTGCAAGCTGAAGCAGAAAAATTAAATTGATTATACATTTTCGTAAGAAGATTTTTATGACATATCGAATTAAACGCTTTAGTGAAATCAAGGAACACAGCGATTGCACTAAGGCCCTTATCCAGACATTGCCTTACAGCTTCCACCGCATCCATAACCACCGACGAAGTATTATGATGAGCTCTAAAACCCGATTGATAAGGAGATATTAGCCTTTCCATATCCAAATGCTCCAAAATTCGATTATGTGAAATAATTTCAAAGATTTTAGCGTATATCGGTAAAATACTAATCGGTCTAAAGTCAGAAAAGCTTGCTGGGTACCTAACCTTCGGCAATGGTATGACCCTAGCCAACTTCCAACTCCTTAGAAATTTAGACACCATCAAAACTGTGTTATAAATATGATTCAAATAAGATAAGATATATGGAAAAATTAGTCTTAAAAAACGTATAGACAACCCATCATGCCCAACCGCCTTAGACCTGATCCTACCCAAAGCACTTGCGATTTCTACATCCTCAATTCTGCGAAAAGAAAAGGATCCCTGAGCGCCCAGATTATCTATGAAATCTTCCCCAACTACCTCAATCGGCACCAATACAAAGCTTTCATTTAGCCCATCTAAGTTAATATCCACCCGATTCCTGTCGTCTCCAATGTTTCCAGTATCCCTCAGTCTATTCCATATCGATTCAGAATTACATTCGCTAAAAATTATGTAACACAAATTTTTCCTTATCCTTCTAATAATACCCTTGAGTCTGTTTCTATACCTGACACCACGAAAGGACTATCGTAGAATCAGTCCAACAATAAACGTGATTAAGTCGTATATCGATTTCGCTAAGCACTGCCTTCAAAAATTCTGAAGCCAAAACTGCTGCGCAAAGTTCAAGCCACGGAATTGAAATCGATTTTATATGTGACACTTTCGTCTTACAAGATAACAAGTGGGTATAAATTTCGCCGCTGGAGGTTTCGATGCGAATATAAATAAGCCCCGCGTATGCCTTTTCCGAGGCATCAGAAAAGACATGAAGTTCAACGGAAGAATCAGGTGTATAATGAACCCAGCGAGGAATTTGTATACTCTTGACTTCATGATATGAAGTCATAAACTTTTGCCACTCACTTTCCATTGAAATTTGAAGAGAATCATCCCAGTTGATATTATCCAACCAAACTTTTTGCATAATCTTCTTTGCAACAACAACAACTGGACCTAACCAACCTACAGGGTCAAATAACTTCGCGATCGTAGAAAACACTTCCCTTTTAGTATGGCTCGATTTAAGTGCGATAGGAGTGAAAGTGAAGTAAAAGCAGTCAAGTTGAGTGTTCCACTGAAGACCCAAAGTTTTAAAACTACTTGATTCCACAAATGTCAAAAGTTTAGCATCAACTAAATGCTCAGGAGGAAATCCGTTCAAAATGGTTCGTTCGTTAGATGTCCATTTTCGTAATTCAAATTTAGCAGAAGACAAAGCTGCGATAACTTGATCACGAGCGATCAAAGCAGTTGAGATGTCGTGAGTCCGTCAAAACGTCGTCAAAATACATACACTTTCGTAAAATGTGTGATACTAAAGGGTACTCAGCTTCAGAATCGTCTGCTAATTGTAACAATGTGCGAATGGTGAGATAAGGAGCGCAATTAACGCCAAAAGTTATTGTTTGTAACTCATAGTCCTTAACGTTGTCCGTCAGAGAATCTCTAAACAAGATGCGTTGAAATGGAGTATCAGATGAATCGACCCTTATCTGTCTATACATTTGCGTTATATCGCAATTGAAAACGAACCTAACAAGTCGCCATCTTAAAATTAAGAGGACTAAGTCAGCCTGTAAAGTAGGTCCAACATAAAGACAGTCGTTAAGACTATTACCGTTTGAAGTTTTATTCGAAGCGTTGAAAACGACTCGTAATTTTGTTGTCTTTCGTTTGGGTTTAACGACTGGGTGATGAGGTAGATAGCATGCAAAAGTAGTTGCTGTGGGTGCCGTTGAAACAAGTTTCATATGATCTAGGTCTAAATATTCCCTAACGACGCTATCATACATTTGCTTAATTTCAGGTTTTCGTAGGAGGGTAGATTTAGTTCTGTAAAATTGTTTCAGCACATTCGTGCGAGATATACCTAAATTCAAATGTTGAGGGAATTCAGTTTTAAAAGGAAGGGCCACAATATAACGACCATCTGAACCTCGACGCGTAGTTTTCCTATAATTCTCCTCGCAAATTTTATCCGAAGTAGATAACATTTTCGTTTTAGGATTCTCCTCCAGTTCCCAAAATCTAAGAAGATTTCTCTTCCGGCAATCTTCTTCCGAAAAATTCAACCTTAGCAGAATAGACTTGACCGAGAGGTTTACAAACTGGACCAGTAATAATCAAACCAAATATCGTATTTTGAGCTAATAATGAGCCCAAAACATCTCGACGAATATCTCCTAACAATATTTTCGGATATAAGTCGGCACCTAATAACAGACCGACAGGTCTGCTATCATAAAAGTTGATATCAGCTAACCGAAGGCTTGGCAATTTTTCCTTAATAAACGAAGGAACTATAAAGGATGGCAAGTTAAACAGTATATTTGGTAAAACGAGTGCCATAGTTTCCAATATAAAAGATGAGTCTATTAGAGACCCAAGTTTAATAGGACTTATTTTCCGTGAAGTAGCAGAGACAGCCTGATTCACACCTAAAATTTGAGCATTCGTAGAATGCGTCGAAAGTTTCAGGCGATTTTGAAGCCGTTCAGAAATAAACGACGCTTCAGAAGCCGAGTTAATAAGTGCCCGGGCTGGTTACGTAATACCCTGATGAACGAGATTCAGAATTGCTGTCCCCAAAAGCACGGTCCTATTTTCCGAGGTATGAAATACCTGGCGATTTGAGAGCACTATTATGACCATTTGAAGCAGAGGGGAAAGAATTCGTAGGTAAGGCGTTGGTCAGTCGAGAGGTCGTAGCCGAATTCGCACCGAAATTTGAATTGGTATTTTCCCTAGCTGAGCTGTCAGACTGTGGCAACTCACGATGTAGCATTGTATGATGACGTTTATTACAAATCGGAAAATTATGTGTGCTACTACAATTTTTCGCTTCATGTGTCCTTGATAGGCAACTGACACGACAATGAAACTTTTTCACGATAGAATATCTGTCGGAAACAGATAGACTTTTAAAACGATGACAAGATCGTAAGAAATGCACCTGATTTTTGCAAATAAATCCAATTTGCATTCGAAGAAGAGGAAGCAGCATTTGTATGATGCGCTTTAACTTTATGATCTGTTGACCGTTTGGGAGGTTCTGAACTTCTTAAGTCTCGAAGACAGTCCAATGTTTGCGATATTTCCGTCAGGAATTGATCCAAATCTTTCCAGAGAGACAAGACCGACTTGTCTTTTATACTCTGCTCCAAAAGATTAACAGTATTGGTCGGTAGCCGTTGAATTCAAAAAAATACTAAAATTGGATCCCAGCTACGCGTTGAAATGTCATAAGTAGACATAGGTGTAAGGCAACCATAAATACC
The DNA here is from genome assembly GCA_963682025.1 of Cordilura impudica. NCBI lineage: Eukaryota > Metazoa > Arthropoda > Insecta > Diptera > Scathophagidae > Cordilura > Cordilura impudica. The sequence continues at coordinate 36,563,133 of OY821522.1, read as the reverse complement.
GCGCTGTAAAGATTTCAACTCAACACTGGTTTTCTTATCAAGAAAAGGAAGCCCGAAAAGTGTTTTGAGTTGATTATTAACAAGCATATGAGGCTTATCATACGCTTCCCTTAAATTTTTCCATGCCACATCAAACCCTTGATTGGTAAGAGGGCAATTCGACACTATTTCCCGCGCCTCACCACTGGTTGTCCGAACCAAATGGCATAAGCGTTCGATGTTGCTAAGACGGGAGTTATTAACGTAGACCGCGGTAAATAGTTCCCTTAAAGTGGGCCAAGGCAAATAATCACCCTCAAAATGTCAGTGTCACAAGGAGGAAGCGTTAAATTATGGCAAAAATTGTCAGTCAAATTGCCATTAACAGCCGGCGGCTGCTCGTGAAGCTTGGAATGTGATTCCAAATTACGTAATTTTTCATTAATACGCGATAAACAATTAACGAACGCGTTAAAACTGGCTTCGTATTTTGCCTCGGCGGCATCAATATCGTAAGGATCCGTATCTTTCGCATTTTGCTTGTTCCCATAACAAGTTTACTTCCTTCCCTCTTAACTCAAGATTGAAAACCGAATGAAGCTCTTCGCGTATATCATTAAATGTCGCTTCATATTTAACAAGAGCATCCGAATCTTCAATGAAAATATCCAACGCGGTTTCAGGCATTTTGTATTAAAAAATTTAAAAATTTCGAAATTAAAAAAATTTTAATACATATAAAATTTTCTGAAAATTCACAAAAAAATATTTATTAAGTTAAAATACGTAAATGAATTTCACAAAAAAATGCCGATATAAAAATATTGAAAATAATTTTCAATATATAAAACACGTTAAATAAGTCGCGACTGTGACGGACAGTAGGGTGATTATATCTAATTTAATAAAAATCAACAACAACACTATATACATACAAAGCTATGGTTTGTTCAAAATAAAACAGCTTGTGAGATGCGTATGTAAAAAAAAACAATGTATTAATCGCGAATAAAGCACAAAAAAAACAATAAGTAAAAAAAAAAACACTGTGTGTATGTAAGTAAAGTGTTAAAAAATAATCACTTTAACAAACCCGACGGCTTTTATTTTTCACAATAAAATTAAAGAGATAAATTCACTTTATAATTTAAATGCTCACTTTATTTTTACACGGGGTAAAGTTTACCTTAATAACGAAAACTAATTGATTTAAAAAATTTTTTATAAGGAAAAAAAATTAAATCTGTCCGTCCATGTAAACAAACGCACTGTTGATAAAAATTGTACGAAACCAAAACGAAAGGAATGACAAAATACCAAACACAGGTACTGTATAAACTAAACTTTTGAAGGGTTGCAAGAATGAATATAAAAAAGTATTAACAAATATGTAAATACTTTCAATGTTAATTAAATTAATTTTTATTTCCGAAATTTATTTTGTTAATAAAAAATACGCGATTTTGACTCACTAAAGCTCACATATAATTGAACTATACGTACCTTTTTTTTAATTTGAAGAAATTAATAAAATCGTTACAGCTGAATTTGTAAAAAAGATGAAGGGCTGTTGAAACAAGATGGCTGGTTGTTGGAGTCTGCAAGAAGAAAACTTTTAAATTCCAATTAACTTTTCAGGAATCCGGTTCGAAGGACCAAAATGTATGCCGTCAAATACGAAATTTTGAAAATAAAAACACAAATTTTTCAATTAGATAAACATGAGATAAAAGTTTTCAAATTAAATTTTATTAAAATATTACCAGGTTTTTCGTAGTGATTCGATAGAAAGTCAAAAAGAGACTAGACTAATTATTATTAGTTAAGGATGTAAGAAGGTGACAAACAATGTTTACAAGTACTAGTTAGAATCTGTGTAAAAACTCCTAACAAAGATGTTAAAAAGTGGAGTTAAATAGATTCCAACTAGTTATTAACCCAAAAGGGGGTTAAAATTTAACCGCGGTACAAATATGAAAATATGTACAAAAATTAAGCATTTGTGCTCAAACAATTACAAATAAATAAAAATAATAATTTTTCAACATTTCTATAGAAAAAAAGATTTTTTTCCTGAGGTTAATATATTCTGGGTGTTACAGTATCGAGGGTATGAAATTTTAGTTAGGTATGTTACATACCTTCGGAAAGGTTAATTTGTCTAGTTTCTCAGTATAAGTTTTATTTGTAAGGTTTTACACACAAATAGGAAAAATTCAAAATAGTGCATTTGTGAAAAATTGAAAAACCGTTACAAAAATTTATTTTAATAGATAGGGATACTCGCATCCCACTAAGCGACCAAAAAGCTCTTAAAGGAAAAATCCTAAGCTTTCGTATGAGCAAAAAAATGCTGAAAAAAAATTCCCTTTTTGAAAAAAAGGCGAAAATGCTTTGATTTAGCAAAAAAAAGTCTAAAATTTTTTTTAAAGTATTTTTTTCCGAAATATTGAAGAAATAGCTATCTAAACTACTTGGGAGAAAATTTTCTAAGAACAATAGGTAATAAGTTAAATGGATGAGAAAAAACACCTGTTTGGCCAAAATGTCAAATTTTGATCCCCTCTAACTCAAAGAGATCTTGACCGATCTTGTTGTAAAATTGTGCAAATTTCGTCCCGATCGGAAGACATCGGTTTCAAAAGGCCCCGGTAGATGAGTAGGTAGCGTGTTCGCCTATCATGCGGGGATCGTGGGTTCGATTCCCACCAGAGGCTTTGGTCTGTCGCTGCAAAAAAAAAAATAAATAAAAAAACTAGCCAAAATTAGAATCTGCAGACAAGCCACTCGGCTTCGCGGAACTAGGCTTAAAAAAAATAAATTAAATAAAAAAATATAAAAATAAAAAAATATTTAAAAAAATTTAAAAAAAAAAAAAAAGTTGGTGCACTTGACATGAAACCCCCCATATACATATATATTTGTTTTTTAAATGTAGTGATTAATTGGCTGTGATCTTGGGGAGGCAAGACTCTACACGTTACCGAGAGGTCCGAAGCGGTATGTCTTTATTTATAAATAATGTTTATTTTTCCAAATACATTGTGATTATAGTTAACTTTTTAATTTGTTATATATTTATAATAAAATAAATCTATATATATAAAATTGAATGTGTGTTTGTTTATTTGTTTATTTGTTTGTTTGTACCTTATAGGAGACCAAACCTCTGGACCGATCTTCCTGAGATTTTCACAGCATTTAACTGGTACTCTGGCATGATTAATAGTGGTAGAAATAAACATTTCTTACGCCACGCCTCGTTTCACGCCCCTTTTCACGCCAAATTTTGTTTGAAAGTTTTAAACTTTTTGTTCTCTGTACAAATTTGTTCCTTCCAACGGATTTTTTTTATTTGGTAGTATATTGCTCTTAATACTGTTAACGTCGCCATATAACTATGAACCACTCCCACTTCACCGCCCCCTTTTTTTTAATTCAGATACTTACTTATACCACTAACAATGTTTGCTATACAAAATACTTTTTTGTAATATGTATTTACCTAAAGTTTTATACACTTTTTATCTACAGGTAAGGTAGCCATACATTTTTTTATTACCAAATCCCCCTTTTTCGCCCCATTTTACCTTGAATTATAATTAATCTGCTTTCAATCTATATATATAAAAATGAATGTGTTTGTTTGTGCTTTATAGCAGGCCAAACCCCTGAACCGATCTTCCTGATATTTTCCAGCGTGTTACTGTGGCTCTGGAAGGAATAATAGGCTATATAAATTTTTGATTAGACAAAGGGGCGGTGCCACGCCCATATAACCCAAACTTTTAAATCGTCATATCTCGGGAATTTTTTGCCCTACAGCGGTCATATTTGGTACATATGGTATTGGTATGAATAGAAATACACACCAGAAGAAAAGTCGGCGGGACCACGCCCCTATTTAGAAAAATAAAAATTCGTAATATCTTCTAAACTACTGGAAGGATCGTCATGGAATTCTCACAAAAGGATATTTTTGCGAAATACTACGGCCCTAACTATATAAAGTTGTTAGTGGGCAAAGGGGCGTGGTCCAGCCCATATAACCCAAAATTTAAAATCGTCATATCTCGGCCATTTTTTAACCTACGGCGATGATATTTGGTATATATCGTAATGAAATTAATAGAAATAGTACTGCAAAAAACTGGGCGGGACCACGCCCTTTTTAGAAAAATTAAAATCCATAATAACTTCTATTAAGCCCTTGACTATATAAAGTTGTTAGTGGACAAAGGGGCGAGGCCCCGCCCATATAACTCAATATTTGGCATGGATTGATTTGCTTAATAAGGTGTTTTCTTAAATAGGTATACATTCCATGCGAAAGTCGGCGGGCCACGTCCCTTTGTTTCCGATTTGTAGGAAGCCAGACCTGTACACCATTCTTCCATAAACTTTCGCAGTGTGAAACTTTCACTCACTACACCCAATTTTTTATATTCAATTATTGATGTGCCAGGCTTTCCACCACATGTGCTACAACTCAAAATTGGAGTGCCCATTATTTTACTGCGCAATATCGATCCACCACGGCTTTGTAATGGCACTCGACTTGCAGTAAAAAAATGCTAAATAATTTAATAGAAGCGACCATTATAACAGGAAAATATAAAGGAACACATGTACTTTTGCCACGCATTCCAATGACCCTAACTGATTTACCATTCGACTTCAAACGATTACAGTTTCCTGTTCGTTTAGCATTTGCGATGACTGTTAACAAAGCTCAAGGTCAATCTCTTCAAGTTTGCGGCTTAAATTTAGCAAATCCATGTTTCTCTCATGGACAGCTTTATGTTGCATGCTCACGTGTAGGGAAACCCACCGACTTATATGTTTATGCTCCAGATGGACACACTAAAAATATTGTACATTATAAAACATTGCAATAATTAATTCTAAATTAAATAAATAATATTTTGTTAATATATAAATATTTTTTTTTTTTTTGTTTTATTTTATAACGATGAGGGGTAGCGAAGTACACCGGGTTCAGCTAGTCTTTTATAAAAGTCAATATGGTGTTTCTTTTTTTAAAATGCAATAGTTCTATGATAAGTAACAATAGAGGTTATTAAAAATACAAACAAACAAATTTAAAACAAGTGCGAAATTCGGCAATGCCGAATCTGTGATCTCATCCACCTGTCTTTTACATTTACTTTAATATTTGGAGTTATAACAAATGTAAACAAAATATTTTAAAAAGTAACCAATTTGATAAACTTAATATTACAATAAACACACTAAATTTTTTAAAAGTGTCTCCTTATTTTACGTCATATCTTGGCACAATGATGCCTGATTTACCCCATTTCAAATTTCAACGTGATTTCAACAAACAGACGGATATCGCTATGGATTTCAATGAGACTGATATTTATTTTTAATAACTTTTACAATAAGGTGGTTGATTTACAACAAAGTTGCTAGCTAAAGCCAATATTTGCCTTGTTTCTTTTATACGAGTAGTAAGTTTTTATGAATTTATTTATACTTTATTCAAACATCTTTTTTAATTCAGCCAATTACTGAAAAAAAAATCAAAATTATTTTTGGTATAGTGGAAAAGGTAGATTCGGATTTGCAAATTTACCTTTATATGTCCTAATAAACTTTGTGTATCAAATGCTTCAGGCTCTAAATTATATCCATAAAAATGGAGTGATACATTCAGATTTGAAGCCAGCTAAATATCTTATGGGTAATGGCCGTCTAAAACTAATAGGTTTTGGTATTGCGAGTAATGCAGCCACTGATTCAACAAATACAATAAAATTTACACAGGCTGGTACATTCGCAGAACTGTCTCCTCCAGCGCCGATACTACAGCTGGAATTGCTACTCCGAGTGCCATTGGCGTTATTAAGATTGTTGTCTGTGTGTTGTGTGTCGGAAGGGCTATGTGAGCTGATAGATTGTGTAGATTTGTGACTACTACTAATTTGCTGTGCTGTTTAATTCAAATAATAACGAACATATTAAATACTAAATACTTTCAAGGAATATGTAAAACAGAAGAGGCAGAAAAATATATTGGTTTAAAAACAAATGCATGCATACGTGAATATCAATGATATGAAAAGGTTTGTATATGGTATTAACTTCACTTTTCCCCTTTTGTTCTTGCAATTGTTGCAAAAAAGCATTTCCTATGCCACTGAAATTTTCTGTTACCTTTTCAACTTCTTTAAGTTGTTGGGTTTTCTTAGCAACTTCTGCTTGCACTCCATCTACAAATTTTTGTAAGTCTTCTTGTTGTTTTGTCCTTTTTCATTTTCCTGAAGTTGTTTTTCTTTAGTCTTCAAATCCATTTTCAAAGCCTCAATTAATTTTTGTAGTTCTTGGTGGTTTTGTATTTGTTGTTCACTGAATTGTAATTGTTGACTTTTGGAAGTCATACCTTTTTTAAGGGTTTGAACTAGCCTTTGTAATTCAATCTCTCCAGCAGCCTGTTATTTCGAAGCGTTTTCAATTGCAGATAACTGTTGTTGAATTTCAGATTTCGTTGTTTCTATTGCGGCTAATATTTGTTTTTTCAGCTAGTGCCATTCCAAGATGTCTATGAAAAATGAGAGCCACTGATGAGAGCCACTGACACACAAGTCATAACCCAAATCAATAATATCACAATTCAACTTGCGAAAAGTTTGGTGACCCGCCACCAGCAACTGGACCAATAGTTAGCTCAGCTATAGTAATTTTTATTCCTTCCTTTCGGGCCTGGGTTGAGTAGTGTTGAATGTAGCTGGCAAATTTACCACATTTATACCAACATTACTGGTATTATCACAATCATAAGCTTTAGGTTTTAATATGCACCTCTTATAATTTTTATTTCTTAAAAGAAAATACTATTTTATTAATTTTGAATGTTTTAATGTTTATCACAGTACTCAATTTTTTTCCATTGTTATTATTTTTAAATTCTATCAGTTGTTGAAAACATGGTGTATAGCTGTTCGCTTGTACATATTATACTTTGTATATTTTATTTTTTAATCTCTTTCGCACTTCTTTACCAAAACAAAATGGAGAAAAAGTTAAACAAAGCCATACGGTTCGAGATTGCCTTTTTGACAGTTATCAAGCTGTCACAACTGGTAAGTAAACTGTGATTAGACTTGATGAAATCGTTGCTAACTTTTACCCTTTGGTGAATATTATAGTTTTCGTTCGGCTGTATATTTATAACAAGCCGATTAGAGTTCGGCTCCCTGTTGCCGACATGGATATTTATCTGTGTAAACAAACGTGTACACTTCCCAGTCATCATTTCGAAGATTGTTTTAACAAAAATCACCTTACTCTTCTTCAAGCACTTTTGATGATTAAAAACTGATTAATCACACGAGCTTTTAGAAAAAGACCCGAAAATGATTTTGCTTATGCTTAAAACTTGATTTATAAAAAAATTACATGAAATATGGCTTAAAAATAAGTCGAAACTGATCAGAAAAGCGGGTAAAAAGACTCTCAAAAAGAGTCGCGCGTAAGGCAACATTTTCTCCCAACAAAAGAATCTTTTGTGATCAGCAAAAAACGTATTTATGATGTTTCAGTAACGCAGAGGAGCCAAAACAACTCCACATGGTCATTTATTTCATAAGAAGCTTACTGGAATTTTAGCCACTATCTGTAGAAACGGGTTTTTTAAGTAAACAAATCTGCACACAATATCAATTTTATTTCGTTCACAATGATACGATCACTTTGTTTACTAGCTACCAGTAAAATAAGAAAATAGTTTTATAATACAGCGTAATTATGAAGTGTACTCCTCAATTAGTTTATTTTTAATGTGCCATAATAAGTTCGGTTTGAGCTACGAAAAGCATGTTACCCAGGGCAAGATTTGATCATTGCACATTGAGCTGAGCTCCGCGATTATTCCTAATGTGAGTAACTCGCGCATACAATTTTTAGTAGTCCGGAAATGGCTTTTGCCGCCGTGCCGATATTAAATAATATATTTAAAAAATGTATTATAATTAAGGCGAATGAAATATTTGCCTTTGTTTATTTTGTTTGGGATCTAAATTTCGACGCGAAAATTTTCGAGTTTTAGGGCTTTTTTAACATCAGTTTTTTAATACCAATTTTTTACAGGGTAAATATTTTATGTCTGAATGCAAGTATGCAGAGTTTATATAATGTTCTAAAGAAATTGCAGAATTTAGTATAAAAAAAATAATATACCGATTTATTTTTAATATGCGCTTGTTATGGATATACATATGTACAAATATGGAATATATGTATGTATATTATTTAGAGTTTTTTGATATTTGCAACAGTAGTATGTATCATTTTGTTAAGTTTAAGTCATACACATACTTATTAGGAAAAGAAAAGCTTTATTAAATTAAAATCTATATCGTTAATTTTTGATGTGTAAACATCTTACGCGCAGGGGGTAAAAATCTATTTCACAATATAATCACAAAAACAGTAAGATGTAACCCGTATCACAAAATCGGTATGACTTATTATTGTATTGGGGAAAAAATTATGATATGTAATAACCTTTTTGTCGCTGTATTCTGTATTATAGTGAAGAACACTTTTTATAAACATTTATAATTTATTTCCGCAATCATTTAACATTATAATTTTTTCCATATAAATAACACAATTATCACTGCATTTAATTTTTATGCTAATCAAACATAAATAAAAACAAGTAAGAAAGTTATACTCGGTCTAGACCGACTATACGATACCGTATACCATGCGTTTAGAGACCCTATCTCTCAGGCCCAACTAACTGGACATAGAAAATAAGCATAAACCAAATTTGGGTGGGATTTTTATTAATTTTTTCGGCTGCATATATGAAAAAGTTCATATCGGATGCTATATCTATATGGGGACTAGGCCCAAAAATGGACCGATCCTGACCATGTTTGGTAAAGTCTCTTGTATTTTGCAAAAATATATACAAACAAAATTTGAGAAGAATCAGTGCAATATTTTTGTTTTTTGATAGATTTAAGTGAAGATCGGGAAGCAGCTCTATATGGGGCCTATGACTAAGAGTTGTCCAATAGGGATCATTTTTGGACTACTGATTAATGGATGTAGTATATACATACAAACCCAATTTGACTAAGATTTTTATGATAATTTGGATCTTATGGAAATATATGTTGATTTCATAGGGTTCATTTGTATGGGGGCTAGGTCTGAACATGGACCGATTCTCACCAATTTCAATAGCGTTCAGCCCATGGCGGATAAAAGAAAAAGTGCCAAATTTCGTAAAAATATATTCATATTTGCGACCTGCAGTTTGATTACAAGCTTTACATGGACACACTGACGGACGGACGGACGGATTCTGATTCGATCGGTATAATTAAAGATGGGTGTAGGTCAAATATTTTTGGTTGTTACAAACAGCAGCACAAAGTCATTATACCCAAACCACATAGTGGTATAGGGTATAATAAAGCATAAACGAATGACAGTAAAAAGAAGTGTATGGAGATAAAATGAAGGCACGATTTCTTTAGGAAGTGTGTGGAGATAAAATCAGGGAATGAATAGCATTATAAAAACGTTTTGTTCTAAGCCACGGACCTAATTTCGGTATTCTTTATAGAATGTTGCTATTTTATTAAACACTAGCAGTATACCAGCTACGTTGCACAGTGCGTCGTCCCCATACATTGATGGGACAAAAATAGAAGGAGTGGTTACAGATTCATGAAATTTTGTATGAGGCCGTCTTTGGTAAAAATTAAGAAAAATCCAAAATTTTGGTCCAATCGGGCGAAGCCTTCTGGTACCTCCCATACAAATGGTTCAAGGGATCTCGAAAATTAAACGCACTTTATCACCCTATCAGATAATGCGAATTTAACTAAGCTTGCCACAATTCATTATTTTAACTTCCAAAAAAAATTTGTCAAATTTGGAAAAAAAATCGGTGTACGGATACTGGTACCTCCCATGCAAAGGGTGCAGTGGGTCTTGAATATTAATCATGGCCTACTGCCCTATCCCACAACACAATTTCAACAAAACTTTCAGAAACATTATTTTTTCAACACCAAAAACTTTGGTGTGAATTTAAAACTATTTTGAAATTTTTTTTTTTACATTTGTGGCTGAAATTTTTTCAAAAAATGGGTATGGTCTGAAAGGTAACAAACCAACGTATAAAAAACCGAAAAAAAATTTTAGGGAACTTTTTCATATATTTTATTGCAACGCACTAAAGTTCAGTAATTTTTTCGACTTTTAAAAAAATTAGTTTTTAAACCCATTTATGTGGAAAGTAACTTTGATCAGGTAAACTATATTTTTTTATTTAAATAAGGTCCTAAACTAACAGAAAAACAAAAAACCCATTAACATTTGTTAACTAATAATTTTTAATAAATTTTTGTGTATTAGTCCAAAAGCTACTAAGAGATTTTGACGATTTAGTACATTTTTAAATTATGTATATTTTTTCCAAAGTTGTGGCTAAAATTTTGTACTGTTTTAGGTTTTTTCTTGAAAGATCCATGACCTCTTTATCTAAAAACTCCAATAAATGAGCACATACGCTATTGTTATATTTAAGGGACGATTTGATGGTCTAATTATGACCATACTTTGAATAACGTAATATTTTTACCATATTCATTTTCATGCAATAAATTCAACATAACTGATAATGGCAAAAGTTTTCAATATTCTTTTATTTCAACTACTCAGAAGATGAATCATCACATGTGCTTTCTTCGGCCACTTCAAGCTCAACGCGTTGTTAGCGTAGTTAATATATTAATTATTTAAGCCATAATAATATTTAAAAACAATAAGAAATATAGTGTGAGTGAGAATAGGATGGAAACTTTTAACAAAATATATTTTTGACGACTTGGACACTCAATACCAAAAAATTTATAAAATTTTTTATTTATTTAAACATTTATTTAACAAAGAAGAAATATTATATTTTTAATTTTTAATTATTAATTTTTTATTTTTTCATTTTTAATTTTAAATTTTAAATTTTTAATCTATATATATAAAATACAATATTTGTATGTTTGTCCTCTATAGACTCTAAAACTATCAAACCGATTTGGCCCAGACCGGTTTCATTTGAAAGGCTATAGTCCAAATTAGGTTTTAAGCTATATATATTTCAAGTGGGCGTGGCTCCTCCCACATAAATTGAATAACATCATATATATTGACTATTGTGATAGTAAGAGTTTTGAAACATTGCAGTTTCCCATATGTTACTGATTTGAATAATCAGGACCAGTGGTAGTGGCAGCTCCCATACAAAGTAAATATTTAATATCATATATCTACAGTACTATAATAGCCATAGTCTTAGAAATTTGTGCATGTTGATTATTTGTTAATGTGAATAGTCATGGGAAAAATGCGCGTGATCGGACCAGTGGGCGTGTCAGCTCCCATACAATGTAAATATTTAATATCATACATCTACAGTTCTATTATAGCCAGAGTCTTAGAAATTTGTGCACGTTGATTATATTATGATTAGTCATGGGAAATTTGGGCGGGATCATACCAGTGGCCGTGGCAGCTCCCATACAAAGTGAATATTTAGCTCATATACAAAATTAATATTAATATTAAATATCTAGGGTTCTATATTAGCTATATAGCCTTCAAAGTTTGTACGAGTCCATCAATTACAAATATTAGTAGTCGAACTGAAAATGGGCGGAATGGAATAAATGGGCGTGGCACCAAAAGCAAAAAACAAATAAGCATTAAAATAAGTTATCACATTCAAGACTTTTTGCAACGTTATTTAATAATGTTGTTCAAAAATTGTTTTAGCGTTCCTCATAGTCCGAGAATAAATAAAAAAGGTAAAGAAGTAAACAATAAATTTTATGATATGGTTTTAAGTAACAATTCATGTTTAACAGGTACACTTAACATAAAAAATATATTTTATTACTGTGGTAATCACATGCGGTTTAATTTCCATCATTACAGAATTTAACAAGTGAATTAGTTCAGGTATATACAAGAAGCTGTTAACTATCCAATAGAGTTTCTTAACTCTCTGGAACCTTCTGGAATGCCATCACACATCTTAACTTTAAAAATTGGTTCACCAGTGATGCTCATTCGCAACTTAGATCCACCGAAATTGTGCAACGGAACAAGACTTGCTGTTAAAAAACTATCTCCAAATTTAATCGAAGCCACAATCATCAGCGGCAAATGTAAAGGAGAAGTGCTGATACCACGAATTCCAATGATTTCAACCGATTTACCCTTCGATTTCAAGCGATTACAGTTTCCAGTGCGTCTTGCTTTCGCCATAACCATCAATAAGGCTCAAGGCCAATCGCTAAGTGTTGCTGGTTTGAACTTAGAAAATTCCTGTTTTTCGCACGGCCAATTATATGTTGCTTGCTCTAGAGTTGGAACGCCAAAAATCTTTATGTTTACACACCTACCGAAAAAACTCAAAATATTATTTATCCGGTAGCATTAAGATAAAGAAGTTAATAAATAAAAAAATTTTCTTTTTTTGCAAACACACTTATTTCCTTTTATTACCGTAGTACCACACGCAGGGTATCCGCTATTTTTAATATTTGTTTTTTATATTTAAATTTTTAAATTTATATACCCTCCACACCTCAGAGGCAGAGGGTGTAAATAGGTTTGTTATTCCGTTTGTAATGCATCGAAAAACTAATTTCCGACCCCATAAAGTATATATATTCTTGATCCTTATCACAGCTCGAGTGGATATAGCGATGTCCGTCTGTCTGTTGAAATCACGCTCATTCACAAAAAGCACCATTTTGGTGGGTAAGGTTACAATAATATCATTTGCCATAATTCCCAGCAGGTTGGTATTGAAAATGGGCTAAATCGGTCATTATTGTGCATAAAACCCAGTGCGTTTGTTGTAATATTTTAGTGGTTGAATATAATAGTTGTACAACAGCATTCATATTTCAAAAAAGCCACAAAAAATTATCATACCCACAAACACAACTACCATGAGCTATGTTAGTAGTATTGCCACATAATTTTTTATCGTTATCACGTTATAATAAAAAAAATCGCCAATATGAATTATCATGAATTATCCCAAAACTTTCTTATAGGGATCAAATATTGGGTGTTTTAATGCTGGCTGCGTTACATAATGAATTTCATTAGGGGTTTTCTACCCTAGTAAAAGAAAAATAATGTCATTTTTCAAATAGGAAAGAATTCTTTCTAAAGAAGACACGATCATTGTTTTTTATAACAAGGAATTATAATAGAAACAAGCCATATTTATACTTTTTTTAAAGAAACAGCATTTACAATCAAGCTTGCGCTTATCTTCTTAAGTTTGGATCAATTTCTAAGGTTTAACAAGTAAGAGTGTTAAATTCGGCTGTGCCGAATTTTTTGATACCCTCCACCTGAGTCTTTAATTTTTAATTTTTAATTTTTAATTTTTAATTTTTAATTTTTAATTTTTAATTTTTAATTTTTAATTTTTAATTTTTAATTTTTAATTTTTAATTTTTAATTTTTAATTTTTAATTTTTAATTTTAAATTTTTAAATTTTAATTTTTAATTTTTAATTTTTAATTTTTAATTTTTAATTTTTAATTTTTAATTTTTAATTTTTAATTTTTAATTTTTAATTTTTAATTTTTAATTTTTAATTTTTAATTTTTAATTTTTAATTTTTAATTTTTAATTTTTAATTTTTAATTTTTAATTTTTAATTTTTAATTTTAATTTTTAATTTTTAATTTTTAATTTTTAATTTTTAATTTTTAATTTTTAATTTTTAATTTTTAATTTTTAATTTTTAATTTTTAATTTTTAATTTTTAATTTTTAATTTTTAATTTTTAATTTTTAATTTTTAATTTTTAATTTTTAATTTTTAATTTTTAATTTTTAATTTTTAATTTTTAATTTTTAATTTTTAATTTTTAATTTTTAATTTTTAATTTTCAATTTTTAATTTTTAATTTTTAATTTTAATTTTTAATTTATAATTTTTAATTTTTAATTTTTTAATTTTAATTTTTAATTTTTAATTTTTAATTTTTAATTTTAATTTTAATTTTTAATTTTAATTTTTAATTTTTTAATTTTTAATTTTTAATTTTTAATTTTAATTTTTAATTTTTAATTTTTAATTTTAATTTTTAATTTTTAATTTTTAATTTTAAATTTTTGATTTTTAATTTTTAATTTTTAATTTTTAATTTTTAATTTTTAATTTTTAATTTTTAATTTTTAATTTTTAATTTTTAATTTTTAATTTTTAATTTTTAATTTTTAATTTTTAATTTTTAATTTTTAATTTTTAATTTTTAATTTTTAATTTTTAATTTTTAATTTTTAATTTTTAATTTTTAATTTTTAATTTTTATTTTTAATTTTAATTTTTAATTTTTAATTTTTAATTTTTAATTTTTAATTTTTAATTTTTAATTTTTAATTTTAATTTTTAATTTTTAATTTTTAATTTTTAATTTTTAATTTTTAATTTTTAATTTTTAATTTTTAATTTTTAATTTTTAATTTTAATTTTTAATTTTTAATTTTAATTTTTAATTTTTAATTTTTAATTTTTAATTTTTAATTTTTAATTTTTAATTTTTAATTTTTAATTTTTTAATTTTTAATTTTAATTTTTAATTTTTAATTTTAATTTATAATTTTTAATTATTTAATTTTTAATTTATATTTTTAAA